>BLKM01004627.1:307783-627577 GCA_013340265.1 Coptotermes formosanus
TCCCTGAGGATGGATACTTAGTGTGTCTCTGAAACGTCGGAGGTTTTTAAACAATTGACACGGCTATCAGCCCGAGAATATTTCATACAATTTTGTCGCTGTGATAGCCTTAAGACATAAATTTGTTAGATAATTATTAAAATTTTTGTTAAAATAGGATTCGTTTGTTACGCTTCTGTATTTCAGTGGCATATGCTGTATAAAGTTCACGGAATGTCGCCGTGTTGGCCTGTTTACGCCTGTAGTTGTTTATGCGTGTTCATTTTAATTCATTGTAAATATTTATTTTACTGTAGCAGATGTCTGTCTATTTTAGGTGTTAGCGTTGTTATTGTGTTTCGCCAGGTTCGTGTTCTGCTTATTTCTTTCGGATAGATGGTTAAATATAAAAAAATCTGGATAAAGTTGATAGCGGGAAACATAATTTATTTATTTGTGAACGGATGTCAAGAAAATTTATTTGTAAAGAGCTGCTATATAAATAGGCGAGCTTACAATGTAAGAAAAAAACTGAGGAATTTTTATTTTCTTTCGACGGACGTTTGGAATTTTCTGCCGTGTTTCAAGTTTTCAAAATTTGTATATGTTTATTCTACGATTTATTTCTGAAGCCATAACGATATTCTGTGGGGTCATCTGTCTGGGAAACTCGCGTGACCCCTCACTGACACTGCGGTTTAAATTTCAACTACTGTCAAGGATGCAGGGATTTTAAATTCATAAGACCCTTAAATGCCTTCGTGACCATACCGTGCACCGAGACCAGAAGCATGTGAAGAACTAGTCTGTACAATGCACCGGGACCGGCGTTGAAGGCATGAAAGAAATGGAACCAGAGGCTACGGGCTATTGTACTGACCAGACCCATTGACTGGAGTGAATGTACATTCACTGTGTGCTCTGTGTGTGTGTGTGTGTGTGTGTGTGTGTGTGTGTGTGTGTGTGTGTGTGCGCGCGCGTCAGTCGGATAGCGACCCTATAAGTAGGCCGGACCCGTCAGACCGGAACGCCAGGAATGTTACCGTGACTTCTAGAGTAGTGTGAAGCTCCCGGAAGCTGCAGTCCTTGATGTGACGAGACGCGCTGTGCTGAATGTAAACGCTTCGTCTCTGTGCATTTTGCTGCTGTATAAGGACCGAGTTGTGCATGTCACACACTGCAGTTGTGTTATTTATTGCTGTAACTTTTCCCTCTCATTCTTCGCTCCAAATTTATCGTATTATCTATTGTATCTTCACAAGTTTTTCTTCTGTTTCTGCCTTTCGGTCTTTCTTGCTTTCCCCTTTTTCTGTATTTTGTTATTTAACCTTTTAAAGCCTAGCGGTAACTTTACGTACCACCAGGTTTAACACTAAAAAATTCTACGTGGTGCCCACATTGCGTTTATGTTTTTTGTACGGATCTCAGAACAAACAGCAACTTTTGCCTTATAAAACATTAAGAGATTGGTTTTTATAACCGAAGTGGAGAGTGTTTACAGCGCGGTACGCACTGAGTCCTTATATAAAACAGATACACTTCGTCTTTAAAGGGTTAATTCCGTCTTCTCCTTGTGTATTATCCAGACTATGTAGCTTTTTTCTCCCTCTTTAATTTTCTCATTCTCTTCTCTCTATCCTGCAGATAATTTCCTCTCTTATCTTTCATTTTATCCTTTATTGTTTTAATTCTTTCTTTTACAATTTTTGTTTTTTTCTGTTTCCGACCTTTTTCTTAGCCTACTGTTTTTTACTAAAAAGAAAAAATTGGGCTTTTCATATCACCTTGTAGCCTGTTTGTGTCTGTGTGCCCTCCATTTTAAATTTGGACAAATTTGACGGATTTTCGCGAAACTGAGTATGATATAATTCCACTTTATGACACTTCGAACTCGCAATTTTTCATATCCGACGATCAGGAACAATAAAATGGCGGTCGCGCGAAATTTTAAGGAAGAAGCGAAAGAAGCTTTATTTAATTTAGGGTCCAGAAATAATGTGTAACAATAGAATTTTTGACAAAATACGCATTTGTTGTTAGGATAATATTTTTGTAAACTTTAACATTTTAAGATGGCGGTCTTATGAAAATTTTATTTACGTTTAGGTATGATGGAGATAACTCGTGATGCTTTGGAACTAGGTAGGTGAAATGTGATATAAAGATGGAGAAAAACGCATGCCTGGACTTGGTGCATGATTTGTTGCTTATAAGTCCGTAATTAGAAAGATGTTGACGATCTGAAAATTTGAGGTTAAATCGGGGACACTTAATATTTAAATAATCTGTACTCAAATGATAATTTGTTAGCAAAATATAATAATAATAATAATAATAATAATAATAAGTAATTTAAGTGTCGGCCTAGAAATCGGTACAAAACTAGTGTAGTATTACGGATATTATTAAAAATATCAGACGTGGCCCACTTAAAGGTACTGCTTTGGAGTACTCGACCACTAAACTTTAAGACAGTCAGTAAATAACAAGAAAATACAACTCGAGATATTACGAACTCGAAATCATGAACCATTCAAACATGGTCATTCGATATTTAGGCCTATCCACATGAATGCGATTAAAGGTAAAGCAGTTCCTATACAGGCATGGATAGGCCCTGAGGGCTGCAGCAGGTTGAGGCTACCAGAATGTATAGATCGTCAGCACATGAAGTTTGTCAGCCCTACGCGCCGGCCGCGTTTACTCGCTCAGGAGATAAGCCTGGTACTCATTTCTGTTACAGGCTGAGTCGGTACCAGGGCCATAGTGCGGCCCGAAAAAGTAACATGTATGGAAGCAGAGAGTCGTATTTTTACAATAAGTTTAAAATGCCTTAGTTGCAGTACCAATTCCAGTGCTGGACCGCTAATCTGAGACAGTATATGAAGACGTGGACGTGATTGTTGGTTACTTTGCAGCTCGCAGGTTCGCCGAAATAAGGTGCAGTTTGATACATATCGTCATTGTAACATAAACGGGTCATGTAACTGTTCCGTGCCGCATAAATAATGTGGGAGGAAATTATTATTGTCAAAACCGCGAAAGTTTTAAGCTCCCTTCAACACTATAGATGCAGAATACATCGCGAAATTAAATACGTGCTCGACATAATTGGAAGAAACAGAATGCGTAAAGGAAAAGTTAAATGTCCTTTCAGCATACCATTTTCCTTCTGAAAACTTCCGAAACATAAAGCTGCACCAATTATATCTTGTAGTGGCAGATCTATCATTTGTCTTAGTGAGGACATTGAAACACGGTCGAGGATGTGCTGCCACCTGATACCGCGTAACGAAACTCTTAGAAGTTGGTGCTGTTGGTTCAGTCTATGAACGACAGTAAAAGGAAGGGTAAACTGAACTGGTGTTCAGTCCCATTATCTTCTCCTCTCCACGAATGAATAAAACCCTGAATTGTCTGGGTCTTCCTAAATCTATTTTTATTTGCCATTTGCAAAACGCCCAAAAAATCTGTAATGTACTCTTTGTGGTATATATAATTGAATATCTGCAGTAATATTTGTGAGAAATTATTTTATTTTGTATGTCTACTGTAGCACTTTAATTTGTATATATTTACATAAATGGTAGGGAATTTCTTGTCCAGCTGAATAACTGACAGACTGTAAGCGAAAAAATATTGAATTATTAAAAATATTCTAAAGACCACGTCGTAAGTTTTATCCACTTTTGGATTTTTATGTGAATTTGAGTTTGGTGTTTTTGGAAAGGGAATTCTGGTACTATATGCTGACATAACTGTAAGGAGAACTGGGGCCGTACCATGGCTCAGGCGGTTAGCCGCCGGCCTCCCACCGCAGAGGCCCGGGTTCGATCGCGGGTCAGTCCATGTGGGATTTGTGGTAGACAAAGTGGCACTGGGGCAGGTTTTTCCCCGAGTTCTTCGGTTTTCCCCTGTCCATTTCATTCCACCGGTGCTCCATTACTAGGAAAAGGACAAAAAAATAATAATCATCTTCATCTTCATCATAGGGTTGTACAATAAGCCTCATTGCTGCAGTGCGTCCGTAGCGTCTGCTGCGGGGTCCTTCACCACTAAAAAAAAAGGAGGACCGTGATAAGGGAGAAAAATTGGCATTCACAGTGGAAACAATAAACGCACAAAATATTTGGTTCGGAATGTCTCACCTGAAGGCACATTTTGTGTAACCGAAAGGCAGTGGTGAGTGCATTATTGAAATGGCCTTACACAGTAGAGTGACAGTGTAATGCTGTGCAGTGGAATGAAGGTTTGGCTACCCCTCATGCTGCTGGTATCTTGACCATATTAGTGAATCATTTGTTAGCAATTTCTGTTTATTTAATGTGTTCCATGTCCGTGCACTATATTATACAAAAAGCATTAAACACCAACAAATGCACAAAGAGTTTTTTCGTCAATTATAACACACTCCTACATGTTTCGACCCTGCTGGGTCATCTTCAGGGAGAACTTTCCGTTGTCGTTACACTAGGTTGCACTATACAGTTGAGCGAGAATGTGCTGTTGACTGTGCACTGCGGCGCAGTTTCTCCCTGAAGATGACCCAGCAGGGTCGAAACATGTAGGAGTGTGTTATAATTGACGAAAAAACTCTTTGTGTATTTGTTGGTGTTTAATGTTTTTTTCTCTTTTTATTTGTTTAGAGGTGCTGTGGAAAAGCACATAAACCCTCAGAAACTGAAACCGATAAGTTGGTCGATTTATACCAGATATTTTTCAGTGTATGTGTAGAGTGGCACTGCTGCGCTAATCTACTCAGTTTCTGTTACCTACCATAATTTAGCGGCAGATAACTTCGGTAGATTGGTTGTTTAACAGTCCTATCCGTATCTCTGTTTATATCGCGTCGACGTTATGTGTTGATTCATGAATAAAAAATCCATACTTTAGCGTAGGAAACGGTTATGTCGATTGGGTGTGCTATCCGACATATGCCTGTGCAGACTGTGTAGCACTATGGAAATTCGTTTTCCGCGTCTAAATTTTTAACCTGCATCTTCCAAATTCGAAGCGAAAGCATTTAACCATATGAATGCAATGTATATTAACGCTGTATGATCGAAAAATTTTATGTAGTGTCGGAATGAGGGGACATTAAGTGTTTGGAACACATTTTGTGGAACTGTTACAGCATTTGAATGCAAGATTAAGTTAGATTATAAAAATCCGTCGTAATAACCGGCACCTGGATGGAGTTTCGAACCCGTACATCTGAAATACATATCGTGCATGTTTATGCTATGAGAAACTTCTTTGTACAAGTCATATGCATTGCATGTATGTTTGTTTATCGATCCCAGTGCCCTCACCGTCTAAGGCATGGCTCTGCGGCCGCTCGCTTGCTGGGATTGCGGGTTCGAATCCCGTCGGACGTGTGGATGTCTGTCTCTTGTGAGTGTTATGTGTTGTCAGGTAGAGGTCTCTGTGTCGGGCTGATCACTCGTCCAGAGGAATCCTACCGAGTGTGGTGTGTCTGAGTATGATCTTGAAGCCTTGATAATGAGGAGGCCCTGGCCCACTAGGGGCTGCTGCGCCATGGGGAAAAAGTACGTTTATTTTAGAATTGATGTGTAGTATCGATTGTTATGGAGTAATATCGATAATCGTCGATAGTTACGGTGTTGCGGTGGAGTAACGCGTGAATGTGTTGGCGGCTCTTCACTTTCATCACCATTGTAACGTCAGATATTGTTCACTGTAATTACTTGAGTGAATATTGGGCGATTCCAATGGCGGCGCGGTCTAAGGCGTGGGTCTGCGGCCGAGCGCTTGCTGGGATCGTGGGTTCGAATCCCACCGGAGCATGGGCATTTATCTTGTACAGTGTTTGTGTTGTCAGATAGAGTTCTCTGCGACGGGCCGATCCCTCGTCCAGAGGAGTCCCACCGAATGTGGTGTGTGTCTGAGTGTGATCAAATGAAATCACAAAAACCCTCGACACCTGCTGTGAGCAAGTAGGTAGAAGAGGGAAGGACTAAGAAAGAAAGAAAGAAGAGTGAATAATCACTTGTTGATTTATTTATTGGTGCTTTTGAGATTTTGTTTGTCAAATTATCTGTGAATGGTGTGATACCGCAGAGAGCGGTCCAAGCGTCCTTTAAGTTTCGGAATCAGAGTTTTCGTAGAGGTGGTGAAAACCGCAATAAACCTCAGCCAACATAGTCGGTCTCTCAAATAAAAATTAGAAATGAGGACTTCCAGAATATGAAGCATGTAACGCTAAAACGTGTTAATATCAACTCTGCATTCTGCACAGTGATACCGTCTCTTATATAAGTTTTATTTGTGCCAGATTTTGTCAGATATATTTAATTACGTCCTTCTTTTACAAGAATCAGGATATGCCCGTTTTCTAGGTCATTAGCTCAGTAAGGCAACAGAACTACGTGTTACGAGTTTGAAGCGCGTTGTTGACCTGAAAGTAGCCCAGGCAAGTTGGTTGTAATAAATACAGACGACTTACTCTCAAACCGTGTTTTACTACACCAAGTAATGCAGGTCAAGGTGGACAGGAAATGAAAAGGAGGACTCTGTGGTATGTGGGTCGTCTCCACCTTGCCTGAAGTGTTACTTTCAAATTATTGTTTTTGTCTCTAAATTTAATTGAATAAAGGTGGGATAATGTAGTTTCATATATCCGTACGTATACACCATACACACAACGATTGGTTAAGCAAATATTACGAGAAGAAGAGGCATGGGGGAAATATTAGGGTAAGGTTCCTCTTATTCTTAACCTTCGGAAACCGATACCGATGAATAGTCAACGCCGCGTACACTTTGCCAACACGGAAGTAACTCCTGGTAATCGCTGTGGATACGTTGTTGTCGGGGAGGGGACGCGGGGGGCCGGAGCCCCATTTGGATAGGAGATAAGTCGTTGCCTCTGCTGGGAATTGGCCCCACATTTGACCTTGGCCTTTCAGCGTGTAGCCTGTCATATTTTAGATGTACACGCATTTGTCAAAGAAATTAAAATGTCAGGTACCTCTACCTAAAATCTAAAGGTCCCTGGTTCAAATCTCAGCCAGAAGATCGATTATTCTGTCAGATTTTTCTTATTTTTTAAATACCTCTTATAAATGTTGCTTACCTGCACCTAGTGGCGACGTTAAGAATTAGTGGAGCTATACCTCGACTCCCCATATATGCCTTAATTGCATGTACAATGACGACAACTTTACGTTTTGTTAGGCATGTTTCGGGGTAGTGACTCTTAATTAGATCAGGACCGCTTCCTTCCAAACCCCTTCCCAATTCATTTTTCTCCCTGCGCTGCTGTAGGCCACTAGCAGCGTTGTCGAATAAATCGTAAATAAATAGAACTTCTACAGCCTACACTGAAGGTTTTTAGACGCGTTCGCACAATCGAGAAAGGCGCCTGTTACGTTCGCCGTGTCTGTCTGCCTGCCTGCCTGCCTGCCTGCCTGTCTGTCTGTCTGTCTGTTTGCATGTATCAGCGCGGCTCCCACTGGACGGAATTCCGTGAAGTTTGATACTGGGAAGTTTTATGAAAATCTGTCAAGAAAATCCAAATTTGGTTAAAATTGGGCAAAAATACCGGGCACTTAAGTGAAGACCTAAGTTACGTTTTATTGTTGCTGGCGACGTTAAATTGTCATTAAAGCTCCTTGTTTGAGTGAAATGGTATCAGGCTGTTAGGATAGCTGCGGAGGTATAAACATTATGCGAACGTGTAACGACGTTACATTGTACTTAAGTTGCCTGTCTTATTCCTAAATTACAGCGATATTTTGATTTGCTTCCGTGTATTACTACATATTTTTGGTTTGTAATGGACAGCAGGGTATTCATTATGTTCCGGTAATTAACTGAGTGAAACATACTTCTTCTTGAGAAGCTTAGAGTCGCTAAGCTAGTGACCAGCCTTCTGTGGAATTCTGAGGTTCACTGTAGTATCCATAAAGGGGCACCCACCACTTGACATCGACATTCAGCTAGGTTATTTACAGCATCACCATTAAACCGACTGCGGTTAGTTGTTTTAATATTTACTACCCATCTACGCTTAGATCTCCCAAGTTTTTCCTTCCCTTAATGTGTTCCTACTAGAATTTTGTGTGCATCTCCATCTTGTGTGTGTGAGGGAAACAAGAAATTCCGATATCTTCTAAATTTGCAGTACCTTTATTATGGACAGAAAGGGCAAGGGCGATACTTAATTGTTTAAAGCACAGGGAGTAACTATACGTACCGCTTACATTAACATATGGGAACTGCGTTCTGCTCATAGAGTGTAGTTAACGTGTTTTGTATTATGCTGGTCATAAACAGCAATTATTCCCTAAACAGCATTAATCACTTGGTGTTTGTACAGGAGTGTGAAAGTGTTCACTGTGCGGTAGGGACTGAAGATTTATATAATTCAGGTGAATTACATTTTTAGAAAGATCACAGTAACTACATGACTTTTGGGCCGCGCCATGGCTCAGGCGGTTAGCCGCCGGCCTCCCACCGCGGAGGTCCGGGTTCGATCCCGGGTCAATCCGTGTGGGATTTGTGGTGGACAAACTGGCACTGGGGCAGGTTTTTCCCCGAGTTCTTCGGTTTTCCCCTGTCAATTTCATTCCACCGGTGCTCCATTACTAGGAAAAGGACAAAAAAATCATCATATTCATCTTCATCGTAGGGTTGCATGGCTGCGGTGCGTCCGTAGCGTCTGCTGCGGGGCCCTTCACCACTAAGAAAACTACATGATTTTAATGTCTGTATTTGTCTGTTCGTGTTTCATCTTCTTAAAATTATTGAAAAGTAAAAGTAAAGTTGTTTGTATGCGTGTCATGAAGGTGTATGGGGCAGTAGAGCTATAGCTCCATTTATTCTTAACCTCGAAACTAGATTCAAGTTGGTGGTTAACGTCACGTCCAGGCGTCCTCACGCCGCCGCAGAAAAAGTCCCTGATAGACAATGAATGGGAGGCTGTGTTGGACCCATAGTTATGAATGGGAGGCTGTGTTGGACCCATAGTTATGAATGGGAGGCTGTGTTGGACCCATAGTTTCGGTCTGGACATCTTGGCGAAGAGACAACCCCCTTTTTCTTTCTGGGAATCAGAACCAAGTTTTCTCGATTGTCCAACCCGTAACATAGCTGACATTACCAAAATTTGTCTAAAAATGTAAAGAAGATTCTGTGAAAAATGAAACATCATGATGTGTGTATCGAACTGAAGTACAGTCCCTCTTCAAAGTGATTTACCCATTGACGATGTATGTTATGTGGACGGACAGACAAACGTACAACCAAGTTAGTACCAAGGTTTAACATAGTCTGTATAAAATTAGTCTGTTAAAATTCAATACGTGTCCTAAGTATCAGATTCGAAGGTACGTGGGTCATGCTGTCTTTTACATCAAAGCAGGAACACATCATTGAATTACCCCACAGAATGTAGGGCTTCAAAAGATGCCTCCATTTGTCACTATTCTAATTCAATTTACCCCATAGTACGCCCCCACCCCACCCTACGACCCCTCCCCACCCCACCCTATTTACTTAACATTGCTCTCCAATGTGCACCTCGCCTGGCGAAACAGTCTCTTTCCCTCAGTATGTCTGATCATAATTTGTTTCACTTTCTGCCATGCGCGCTACGTGCACCATCTGCTTTATCCTTCTGGCTTCCATCCTCATTATTTGCGTACGGGTGCAAGTTATTAATTTCATTATTATGCACTTCCCTCGAGCTTTTCTCCTCTTCCTCGACCCATCTTCAGGAACATCTCAGAATAACATAACGTAACAGAACGATGCATGAACGAGGAGCAAATGTCGGGGAAGTGGCAAAGGTTTGCATCCTTTTTACTATATCGAAATTTATTAAACTATTAAAATCTTTCTTTTTTACATTATGTTTATTTTACATTATAAAATAAAGCGATAAATGATATTACAGAAAGTACAGATATATTTAAGTGTTTCACAGTATTTACAGTGACTAATGATACAAAAGCAAGACATAAATTACAACGAAAGGATTCTCACTTGGTGCATGTGTGTAAATGCTACATTCTCTTTACTTACAGTCCCGCAAGCTGCGAAGGCATTCCACTGCTGATGACAATGTCCCTTTTAAACGCATTAGCACAGTTGCTGCTATGTACACCACCTGGGTTGTTTGTCATTACGCAACTCGTTCTTTTGCTCACGGTGTATACGTATTCCTCGCAAATGTGTTACAACAAATTCGGATTGTTTTCCTAAACTAAATAATATTCTGCTGTGAAACAGAAAATGAAATTTTAGATATAGTTTAGAAGGTTTTTAGTCTTTGTGCTAGATTACCGGAGAAACAGGTGTCGGTTGGTGCTGCACTCTGCTGTCACCAATTAGAACTACGATCTGCGATGTTAGTGAAGTAACCGTGGTATACTGGCCTTTCATGTAAGGATTTAAAGTGAGTGGTTAGTAGTTGCTACTTAGCAATTAGGTATCTGTAGCCAGTTGTATTCGTATTATACTGTTATATTTGTTATTGGTTTAACTTCGAAACACGTCATTTTGAGTGAGAAGGGACAGCGCACGCAATATCGTGGCTGTCTCCAGACGGGATGTCCATATCCGAGTACCGACACAGGCAGGTTTGTTTTTGTCTTTACCGCCTCATATAGAACAGTTTTGGGACCCTCTCTGAACTCCACCTGGGGACTTATTGTGAGGAGGTAAATCAACCATCCCTTCGAATGTATCTAAAGATCATCGTTAAGTATAGACTCTTTTTTGTAGGAAACTACTTCAAATACACTGAAAACGACTATGGCTGCTGGCACGCTTATTGAGTCGATCAGCCAAGTGCCAGACTCGACTTGACTCATGCACTGTGCCAGAAAATGTACAGGAATTCTGTTTAGTGCCTTAGTGAGTCAGGATCCATAATATTTTAAAGAGCTCGATTTGGATATTGTGCCAACAATGTCAGGAGGTCCAGTTTGAGAACCATAATATTGACAAATAAATGTGCTTATAATAACACCTGTAAGTGACAGACAGGTATATGGTCAAGATCTGCGCTCTTCTGCAGTATTACGCAGCGTTGAATGACAGTCCTTTACTGACGTTTCGGGATGACGTATCGGCCCCATCTTCAAGTGTCTTTTTCTTGGACTTCTTAACCCTTGAAGATGGGACAGATACATTGTCCCGAAACGTCGATAAAGGATTACCATTCGACCCTGCGTAATATCCCACAAGAGCGCGGATATCAAGATGGCGGCGGAAGCCTGAACTAACAGGTCTTATTTTCTCTTAGCCGCCGCAGCGTGAGGTCTTTCCCACGATGAAGGGTAGTACTCCCTGTAAGGGTATTCTCCCCTGTAATAAGGCTCTGTGCGATAAGCATGATCAGCCGGTAGGGGCACAGATCGGCTCCAACCCACGTAATCGCTGTGGTATATTTCGGGCACAATGTGAGGCCGCAGGAAGCCCAGAGAGAAACGTGTGCTTGGAGACCCTTTGCCGTCGTTGCTGGAGAAGAGTGCCTTGAGACCTAGGGCTCCAGTGACTAGCAGAGCCGATAGGCCGGCCCATAGTCCCTTAAATGCGAGTAAGGTGGCGATTGATATGGCAATTGGCACCAGGACAGCGAAGTTGAGCTTCAGGAAGAGTAAGAATGGCAGGATCAGTCTCTTGAGTCGCCCTCGTCCTGAGAAAGAAACAGTCTTATATCAGTGGTAGATATTTGAAACAGTTTTCTATCTGTTCACTTGAGATGATCCTAGTGGATTGGACCAGGCATTAACCTTTTAAAGCCTAGCGGTAACTTTACGTACCACCAGGTTTAACATTAAAAAATTCTACGTGGTGCTCACATTGCGTTTATGTGTTTTGTACGGATCTCAGAACAAACAGCAACTTTTGCCTTATAAAACATTAAGAGACTGGTTTTTATAACCGAAGTGGAGAGTGTTTACAGCGCGGTACGCACTGAGTCCTTATATAAAACAGATACGCTTCGTCTTTAAAGGGTTAATCTGCCCCCCCCCCCCCCCCCCCGCCTTAAGTCAGGGAGTATCACAACTCTGTGTATTTAACGCCATAGTTTTATCCTACACACATCTAATCCTGAAGATGAAGGCAGCATAGCCTTGCGAAATATCGGTAACACAGCCCATTTGCACGTAGTGAAAAACTCCAAACACTATTAACATTCGACATTTAAAGCCTAGTGATTGGTGTACGCATTAGTATTCTAAAGCCAAGACCTCTGCATTTTTTTCCACGAAGTGTAATGATGCGTTTGCAGTGATTGTTACCATACACAGCAGCTGTTTCTCATTGAGCACTCGTCATTTCGTCTTTCAGATAGAGGCACACTCCATTCTCTGTGAGGTACGAACCGAATCTTTTGTATTTATATACGTATATGTAGATTAATTTTATCCTTTATGTGATTTTCCTCATTTGTAGAATAAATGCTTATTTGGTACCCAAAATCTACTTTCCACTACGTTTCTTATGCAACCCTCCAAAAATTAGCTTCAGTTTTTCCGCCAAAACGCATCCCTGCCAATCCCACCAAAATTTCGCAATAAGGCAGACCTCTAGACATAAAATTCAGCCCAGGCCCTCAGCTTCTGATTACTGAGTTAGTTAATTATTCTGTAATGAAGATGCAAGAGGAAGTGGAGGTTCAAACCCACTCATTCTTAACATCAGTACCAGATATAGGTGAGTGATCAGCTTCACGCTTATGCCGAATTATTTCACGAAAGAACCCTGGATGCTCGTTGGACAGGAGACTGTGTGGGCCCCAGGGCCGGTCTGGATTTTTTGGAAAAGATGAATGGTTTATATGTGCCCCTGTATGGATTCAAACCACAATTTCTTAGAGCCACCAGCCTGGTTACTATACCAACTGTGATAACCTGACTGCCTTCCAATTTCCGTACATAAATAAACAAATTTCATGCCGAGGTCTGTGTTCTCTGTATACGCATTTCCCGGAACGTGATGTCTCTGTGTTGCCGCACATTAATTTTCAAGAATCGATCTTGGCACAAAGGTATCTGTTGATATTGAGGTTAGTGAGATTGTCTTAACGGTATTCCTAACACCATGCAACGCACATTCCTTCATTATGTCTGAAAAAAATTGTTTGTTCATTTCACACATGACACTCGTGTCCTCTGGGGCTCGTCTTACAAGGCTGATGAAAGCCAGAGCCGCCTGTTTGAACAAATTGGTTTGTGCCCATTTTGAGGTACCGCGGGCGCGCGCACGCACACACACACACACACACACAGCTCCGACAGGCACGTGTATAATTTCCATGAGGTGCATAAAGGGCACTTTAATTTCAGTTTCACCAGCACCTCTGGGCTCAGTTCTTTAATTCCTTAATTTCCTTGGATGTTGTAAGCCTATTGTGTTGATTGGTAAATTTTCAACATCCCAAAAGCTTTGAATCTTCAGCAATACCTCTGTCAGAGACTCAAATACCTAATTAATGTGCTTAATGAAGTAGCTATTGGCTTAACCAGCATGTCTTAGCTTTCGAGCTGACCTATATTCATATACCGGGAATAAAAACCATGACGAAGCCCGCCTTCAACACATTCCCTAATTCTCAGAATTCCATAGCTAACGCCCGCTTTCCTTTCCTTCTAATATTTCCTTTTAACAGGATATAAACATTTATCCAGTTCCATGCGTGGTGTTCTAAAAGCCTGTTTCAATTCCTTACGTTTCAGGGTTTACGATTTCCCTTTAATTGGGCCAATCTCTTCAACACGGAACTGCCTGGTAAAAGTAGGTTCTTGTTCAAAACACGTGACTTGGAATGTGGAGTAGATCAGTCGGAAAGTGGATTTGTTAGCATCAGGTGCAGCCGCGTGACATTTAAGATTCTCAGAAACACGATATCTTGCCTCCTTTCGGTTTCCAATAAAAAATACATATGCAGAGTCACTGTTTTTTCCCCCAAGGGCGTTAGTTATACGTAAACTGTGGTCCGTGGGCCTCCCTAAACTGTGTTACCTTATATGTTGTTCATGATAAGTAATTGTATTCATATTTACATGAAGCTTGAAGTTTTCAAGAAGTAGAATATTAGACTGTGTTTTTCTCGGCTCGTAAGTGGGTACCGACGTTTCGGAGGAATGGTATTTCTATCTTAAGTTCACGAGACACGAGACTGTACCATAAAATAACCCGGAAGGCTGAGAAGTTAAGTTAATCTTTTTGCTGTTTAGTGATAGAGTCACATTTAGATGATGCCCATATCCTTATACGCGTAGCTTGTAAGTGCGTTTTCAATAATTTTGTGTTAAACTCCAAATGTATTGTAATCTCTGTTATTCGAGTTACAATTCGATTATCGAGATATTGAATGTCGCCGTTGATTTCATATTACCCTTTCACTAGATTTTGTACTGTTTTATATGGTTTATAATTTTTTTACAGAAACGCCTTCGTTTGAGGAAATTCTTTGCTTTCTACGCCTGATGCACAGTGGCAGTTGGCTTTGTAGGCCTATGTATTGATTGCGAACAAAACTTAATAATGTCACGGAAAATATTAATTTCCGTTCTTAGTACGTAATTTAGTCTGTATCTTGTCAAAAACTGGCACGAAATTTGCTTATATGCTGACATATACGTAATCGAATTTTTTCTAATCGTCCTATGTATATTAATATTATCATTCTATCTCAAAGGGTGTATCTGGATTTGTAATCGAAACTGGTCAATACAATTCTTAGATCCCTGTGTGTGCTGCAAATTCTTCTCCATAAATCTTGTACGTTTAATTAAATTAGTTCTAGGCACAGTGGTTTATGAATATGAAAATTGTGACGGTCCGCAGTATGAAAGTGTCTACATATTTCTTTCTTACGTGTTAATGCTTTAAAGACGAAAATGTCTCCGACATCGGGAACAACATTGTTTTGTTTGAAGTTTTCATATCTTCGCCTACTTGTCCATATGATGAGCAGTTTTAAGGCAGATGAATGTGGAGCATTGGTCGAAAAATACTGACAGAAGAAAACTAAAATTTCAACTAAACTTTATTTAAATATTCAGTTCTTACCGCGCAGTAAACACACACCTTACCTCTTTAAAAACCAACCAATTAATTATGTACAGGTGTATGGAAATTTCCGCTGATTGTTATAGAAACAATAAAAAAATAAACAAACCCTCTGGGCAGAATGAAAATCCTCTGAATGTCATATCGTTTGGTACATACAGTAACTAGCAGGTTTTAAAGACTTAAAACTGTATCCATCCCTAATTCCAAGCCATGAAATACTCAGCCTTGTTTCAAATTTCAACCGACTAACTTATTATAAAATCTTGCTGGTATTTCAGATGGATATGAATTACATAGTGACTTCATAGACATCTATATGGGAATGGATTTTAAATGAGTCTTAAGTGAATTGAAGTACAACAAGCGAGGAGGACTGAAGGTATGTAAAAGGGTTCCCAATGGTAATGACGGTTATGCTTTTTCAGGTTTCTTTGCAACAGGCAATTTTCTTCAGCTCGGTATTCAGCGTGTTGCTCAGATAATTTCATAGAACTAAGGAAGCATTGCACCAATTGTGGCAGATTTTAAAGTACGTACTTTATTAAGCTAGGTAAATTTCAAGGCTTCGTGTTTCCTTGAATGTACATCGAGTAGGAGCGAACGAAATAGGACGCTGTAGTACGTAACCGTAGAAAATTGTCACGAGTTACTGATGACAAGCGAATGCTGAAGCACCGCTGTAAACATGGTGCAGTTCCTTCGTACTCAAGTAATAATTATCCTAAATTGTGCGTACGGAGTCTGGATCTTGGAAATAAGCTAAGAACGAAAGGAAAAACGTAAGGAAGCGAGAAAGGATGTAAAGAAGTTTTGAAGAAAGAAAGAAAGAAAGAAAGAAAGAAAGAAAGAAAGAAAGAAAGAAAGAAAGAAAGAAAGAAAGAAGGAAGGAAGGAAAGAAAGAAAGAAAGAAAGAAAGAGTTAAGGAAAGAATTAAAGAATGAAAGAATGATGGATAGCGTAATTGATGATAGATAGATGGACAGGAATGAAGGTAAGAAGAGAGGCAGAAAGGAGTAAGTGAACAAACGTATAAAGACACGAAAGAAAAATAAATAAAGGAAGCGCGAAGGGAAGAAACAATAAAGACAGGAGAGGAAAAGGAAAGAAGGAAAGGAATAAAAAGGGAAAGAAAGAAGAAAGGCAGAAAGGAAGAGATGAGGAAGGAAAAATATAAAATAGCAAATATATAAATAATAAATAAGATAGGAAAGAAAGAAAGAAAGAAAGAAAGAAAGAAAGAAAGAAAGAAAGAAAGAAAGAAAGAAAGAAAAAATTACAAAAAGAATGGAAGGAAAACCCAGACCCCGTATTGTTTCATTGCAGCATGATGTGCAGTACATACGTGTATGTGCTACATAAGGCGTCTGTATGTAGCGTGATTGTGACTTTGATCACAAATGCACGATGAATGTACTGTGCATTGTCTTAGGATGTAAATAATATCCAGAGTCAAATGGAATTGTGCCTGAGAAAAAACTTGGTTCCATTTTATAGGGATGATTATTCTGTTTCGTATATTATGAGTGAGCCTGTACCTGTTTGCTTCGTCACTACCTAACCATGGCCTTGGCCGAGACACGACGTGCAGTATGTAGCACAGTGTGTCAGGCCAGTCACCGAGACACTGTGACAGTGACCTTTCAAACGGAAGGATGGTTTAGCTCTGACGTCACGCCGCCAAAGCCACTGGATTGGCTACAGGTGAAAGATGAAAGGATCCTGTTAGTTGTATAAATGTGGCGATTTGGCGAACTTCCCTGCAATCCATGGATGTTTGCGCAGTAACAATCCAGACTCAGTTCTTGCGTGGTCAGAATTAAAATGCAAATTCGCTTTAGAAGTCTGCTAAGAGATGGCGCGATAGTATCGACCTCAAGTTCATTAACGTGTATTCTTTTACAGAGACCATTCACCCTTTAAAGCGCATGCCGTTTATGTTGCCCCGAGAGTACAATTAGTTTTCGTATACGTACGTATCAGAATAAACTGGGATCATTTGTCTAAATAGTGCAACGTGGTTCTTTACATCTAAATAACCCTGAGGATTTGTACAGGCAACGTGTTTATTATGATGCAGAAACAGAATTTTAAAATATTAATTGAATGAAATTTGTGATTTCCAGCTTTCTAAGCAAAGGACGAAGTTTAAAAAATTGCTGCTTGATGGAACACACTGGAAGCCTGGGTAATAAAATCGAGGTCGCGATTTGGCTACGGGCGGGACGTCACGGGGTTCGAATCCCGGTAGGGGCAAGAGATTTTTTTTTTCTCCAAAACGTCCAGGCCGGCTCGGGGGTCCACACAGTTTCCTGGTCGGTGGGTACTGGGCTTTTTTGCCTGGAGTAATTCGGACGCGGAGTCCAACTTGTGCCAAGACAAAGAATGAGTGGAGATACAGTCTCCTCCCCCTGTACGCCTTCATGGTATGGACAGACAAGACTTGGCCTTTACATGTTATGGAACGTGTTATGGACAAATCAATACGGCGTAATTATTTAACATCACCTCTGATTAGTATTCGAAAGGCCGTGTATTCAAATCCCGTAACCCGAGCTGCTTGACTTATTACGATATCCCCCCCCCCCCGGTTTCTTCTGGCATTGGCAGAATAATTACCAAACATAGTTTGCTTTTCCCATTTTTTTTTTCCAGTTCGTCGCTCACACGCCATCTTACCATTATACCTTATACAGACTAAATATGTGGAAAAACCGTCGCTAAAGAAACTCAGAATTATACAGAATAAGAAATTCTGCGTCAATATAAACACGTTAAAATACGTACCAAGAAATGTAAAACAATTATTTTGCCACATTTCTACCCTAAACTGACGCCGTACCGTCTGACTTAATGAGAACTTCGTTAATTAAACTATAGACAAATAAATTTACGTCTGAATATGGCGGCAGCAATTTCATCTGAGATGTTGGTATCTACCTACACGGCGTCACATTCCAGAAAATTGTAATATTCATATTCACCGCCATGAGAACGTTGAATGTATCGTAAATTATACATTTTGACTATATTCCACCGCTTAAGTACTTGAGTACGTTTTAGATATTTTGACGTCAATCTGAGCAGAGATTATGAATAACAGTGGAGCCATTACTAACATACTGAACTAAATCTATGGATCAAAATCCCTAAAAAATTAACATTGGCCAATCAAGACATTCTTCGCATTTTACAGAACCCCACGTGTTTATTACCGTGATCGTAACAGCCATGCAATGGTCCGTTTCTAAACCAACTTTTCTATTTATAGCGTTGTACATTACTTTGTACTCGTCTTTCTTTATTAATCCTTGAAAGACGAGTGGTAATCTCCTTTATATAAGGACTCAGTGCGTACCGCGCTGTAAACACTCTCCACCTCGGTTATAAAAACCAGTCTCTTAATGTTTTATAAGGCAAAAGTTGCTGTTTGTTCTGAGATCCGTACAAAACACATGAACGCAATGTCACTACAATGTAAAATTTTTGAATGTTAAACGTGGTGGTACGTAAAGTACACGCTAGGCTTTAATAGGTTAACCCACAAACCTACAAGACGCGCTTTTGTATGGAGTAACCCCTAATTGTCTCTAATTAATCTCCTACGTGTTTCGGCCCCTCTTGGGCCATTATGAAGGAGCTTCAACTAATTAAAAAGAGAAATGCATAAAGATAAATTTCTGCGACAAACCTGCAATATTTTATGTCTGTACGCTTCTCTTTGTAATTACTTGAAAGCCAAAAGAAGCCGAAACGTGTAAGACATAAATTATAGACAAGTAAAGGGTTCTGCCTTACTTAAACGGTGCGTTTGCTTATTTAACTTTTGTAACCAAATGAGTCTAGTTCGTACCGACCCACACGAACCTTTGTTGACTTGTACCTGAATTTATCACGTATTTTAAGGTGTAAATTTTTTGGGCCTTAAATTTAATCTAAAACAGTGAACTTACAGTATGGATAAGTGGGCAGACCCAGGTAACCTCCTTATTTGACGTTAATTTCATGTACTCAGAAACAGGGCCTTCGGAAACAGTTCAAATTTAATTGTAATTCAGGTCTAAAGGAAATGAAAAATAGAATTGTAAAACGAGTCACTGGATCTACTGCTTGGATTTTGGTTGTAAACTGTATAGAAATGCTGATGAAGTGGGGGAGATACCATTAATATGGATCTGAGTAAAGTAGGTTGTGACGACTGAAAGTAGATGGAGTTATCTCAGAATCATGTTTGCTAGAGGGTACTGTTGGTAGTGATAAACGTTTGGGTTGTGTGCGATATTTTAGGTTCTCACAGCAGTAAACCTTAGTGTTATAATCATGTGAGACGTCACACCGTGTAGTTTGGTATATAGGTACCAACGTTTCTGAGGAAACTGTACCTGATGATACAAACATTACATTCTCCCGAAACGTCGACCATAAATCTAATGCCACAGGTACATAAACCCCACAACCCTTTTAATATTAATTATGCAGTGGTTGCTAGAAAGAATTTCCCAGACTTAATACGCTGTTAATTCTACCACCGATATTTACAGTTCTTAATATCTGCCCTGTATTACTGTTCTGTATTTAATTTAAATAGACTTTACTAACCTTCAGAAGCGTCGTTTGTTGCAAGCGTCCCGAGATTAAAATCAAAAAACTTCTCCTGGAAGAATCGTCCTGGAAGTTGTAGGACCTCTCCTTCCGTTTCCGGTGTATGGACCCGGATTGAATGACTTGTGAGATACCTGTCTACCCTAGACAGTAGCGCCGCATCGGAATCTGCAATGACGTCTTTTGCTGGAACTTCTTCAGATGTCTTCTCAATAGTGATGTAGCCTTCAAACATCGGGATGGATTTCACTGCGTCCAGCCTATCTATCAATCCTATAACGCGTTGTTCAATGCAATATAAACGTCCATTACACTCTCTGTAAACTCTGTCGAGAGGGTCTTCTTCTTCATCTTCAGTTTTGAAGTGTACGCTTTCTTTTTTATCAGATTCTGTACTTTTTTCTGTATCATTAGACGTTGAGTTTGAACGTGCAGATTCCAGCGACATCTCTCGTGGGCTTTCCTTCATCTCAGCATCGTGTTTGTCTTTATTTGTAGCAATGAATGCGGTAACATTGACTTCCCCGCTGCTTGCTTTTGAATTTGAAACTGCTGAATCTAATTCCATGTTGATAGATTTATTTGTCGAAACTGCTGCATCTTCAGCAAAAGCAACTATATGCAACACCCAACACATTAAAATTCCTTTGCTTATTTTATGGACAACCATAGTAATTGTTTTTATCCAGCAAATCTGCTTTTGTATTCACTGATCCGAGATTAATTTGTAAGTTTGCTTTAGGTATTGAAGCAAGTGTTGGTGCCGTAGAACTGTAGGAGACAATAGTATTAGCCAGTGTTGAGGTCACTTCACAGGTTTTTATTGTTAATGGGTGTGACGAGATGTGTAAGGAAGGGGAATGTCTGATTTGGCACTTTGACATCGGCAGCTAGGGCAATGTAGATTCCGAATTGCAGAAGCTAGGTGACGATTCATCACGTTTACAGTCCAGCACTGTAGGCCGTGAACTGAAGGTTTTGAAGGTCACAACAGAGGCTGAATATCATTTGGAATTGTCTGCTCTAGAAAGTCTAAAACAAATTGGTCACTGTATGAACAACAGCTTGTGACATTAAGAAGTGTGTATTTTGTATAAACGATATATTTATGTGTTCGATATAGTTCTCACAGTAAATAGCAATTCTTTCCCCAGACAACTAGAAAGGATTGGCCTGTATAATAGAAAGAAATGCCGTATGTCTAACGTACGAACAGAAATGCCGTAGGTCTATGTGTAATTTAGATAATTGTTTTTCAAACTGGGTTTCCCGGAACCCTGGGGTTCCGCAAATCGCTGACCAAAGCATTGATATTTTATATTGTTGTCGTTCTTATTTTTAACAAGTAACTTGTACAATAATGTTGAACTATGAAGATGAGGTAATATTTAAAAATGGTGTTTTCGATTTTAAAAGGGAGTACTTCGGGAAGGGACAGGTGATTAATGTCTAAACATTAGAAGCTTTCTGAAAGGTGCTCCCCAAGAAGAATAACCTAAGAAAGGTCGCAGTAAACACTGCCTTGCTCCTCACCTAACCACTGAGTACGACAAAAACTAAATAGAGAGACAAGCTGGATCCTGAAGCAGGTCTCAGTTTGCAGCTGTCACACATTATACCGGATTTAAGATTGAAGTGTTCATCAAAACAGGCTCATTCGTCAGACTGAGAAATGAACACCCTGTATTCCTTACTGTTTTATTCATTTATGGAACAGACAGTGAAGTTATTTACCTACAAGCAAAAAAAAAAAAGCTGCTGTCTTCTTTTGTTTACTTTGCCTATATTGCCAACTCAAAAACAGGGGTGGGGTTCCGTGAAATATCCCAGTCTGGAGAAAGGGTTCCACTGACGAACAACTTGAATAACATTCATTTCGATTAATTTCGGTCTTCACTGATTTATGGTGGACTAAGTAGCACTGGGATAGGTTTCGCTCCGAGTAATTGGGTTCTTCCCTCTCATTCATTCCACCATTGCTCCATTCATCGAAATATTACTCTTCTCAGAGGGACAAGCGGGCGAAGCCTGAGGAGATTAAAAACCCTTTAGAAAAGGTTCGCTTTATTTCCATAATACTGAAAGCCATACTTTCACATTTTCCTGGCAGTAAAGCGGCCGGGTCGTGGCGTTGACTACTCACTCCCTTCTAGCACCGATGTTGTGACTGGGTAGATGTATACCTTGTTTCCCCATCTATGTCTTCATGACATGTTACAGGGCGAATTTTTTATACTTTGCACTGGGCGATCTGCACCCGTGACTGGCTTTCGAGAGGTCCATTTCGCAAATTTTGGTCCTACTCGTAGGACGATAGTTTGGGAGGCCCGGCTTCAACCCCAGTTCGTCCCATGTGGGATTCACGGTGGACGAAGTACCACCGCGACAGGGTTTTCTCCAAGTACAGTCGAATCTGGTTAAAACAACATCGGTTTAACCCTTTAAAGACGAAGCGTATCTGTTTTATATAAGGACTCAGTGCGTACCGCGCTGTAAACACTCTCCACTTCGGTTATTAAAACCAGTCTCTTAATGTTTTATAAGGCAAAAGTTGCTGTTTGTTCTGAGATCCGTACAAAACACATAAACGCAATGTGGGCACCACGTAGAATTTTTTAATGTTAAACCTGGCGGTACGTAAAGTTACCGCTAGTCTTTGAAAGGTTAAAGGACACCTCGTCTACAGCGACAGATATTCTTTGGTACCAATTAATTCCCCAGTGTTAACCATAACATTATACTCCTCGATTATAACGACACTCGTTTATAAAGACACAAAATATTCATTCCCCTTAATGACGTTATAACCGAGATCCGACTGTATTTCGGTTTTATCCTTTCACTCAGCTATCACCGACGCTATATAATCTGAGCAAGCGACATTATCATTACATAATACACACACTCCATGCAGGTACTAAGAGGGTGTCTTAAAATGCCATAAATTATGAGTGTGCGTGTGTTTTTCAATATAGTTTATACCAGTATGAATTCTGGATGTGGCTCTGAAGGTAGGATTGGCCCTATCTAATGACTCAGCTGAGGCGGTGTCACTTTTTTCCCGGTACCAGGGACAAGAAGTACTTCCCTAAACGTCGGATTGCTACATACAGAACGAGACCGTGATCGATGTTCAGTACTGTATATGTGTCAGTTCGTACAGGATTGGTTAATTTTACAGTCCGACTTGTTGGTTACGCTGAATGTGGTATCCCTCTACTCTTACTGTATTCGTACGGAAATCGAACAATGTGGGATGCTAAGCACATTTCTGATCTAACTGGATTACATTTAGCAGCAAGCTGTTACGTGTTACACTCAGATAAAAAGAAGGTGTCTTGCATAATTTTGCTGTGGAGCCCCTTTGTATTCGAATTGAGAGGCCTCCAAACAATTTTATATATATAGGCCATATATATATATATATGGCCTACTAAAAATTGAATATGATTATACAGGGTGATACACAAGTCGTCAATCCAAGGCAACATATTCAACAATTAATAATGTTTCTCTGCTATAAGATAATATAATTAAACGGTCAGAAACCCTAATTACACTCTGTTAAAAATTTGACGCTATCCATCTTTTTATTTAATAAATGCACGAAATGCTTTTATCATATTCTTGACATCTGACATTTTGTACGCTGTTTGAAGGTGTATATTAGTGATGACGCGTTTGGTTGAGGCACTGCGCTACAAGTTGACAGGTCGTTGGTTCGATTCCAGATGGTGTCATTGGGATTTTTCATTGACATAATCCTTCCGGCCGCACTATGGCCCTGGGTTCGACTCAGCCTCTGACAGAAATGAATACCAGGTGTACCTCCTGGGTAGTAAAGGCGGCCGGTGCGTAGAGTTGATAGAAGTTTTGGGAGCCTCAACCTAATTGATCCCAAAGGGGCTGTCCAGGCGTGTAATGGGGTGGGATAAGCATTACTCATTGGCTTAGTTGTGTATTTAAAAATTACGTAATTGTTTATTAATTTGTATACTCGTCCTTAAACTGCTTCCGAACGCTTTGTAAAGTGGACTACAGCGAGAATTTGCTTGCCATATGAGGTTTAAGCTTCAATTAGGACGTCTTCGTGACGTCAACCCGTGCTTCTGGCACAGGCATGAAGTCGATTGTTGCACTGTCAGCTTCCGCATTGGCAAGCGTTAAGAATAATCGGTCGGATTTAGCCCACGGAACCAAACAGTTCATTCTCTGAACATACGCGGCCTCGAAGAGAGTGACTTGTTTTATTTATGACGTCATGGTCTGCACATTCTTATCTGTGCTCAAGCTGAAGTGCGTTGTGTTCCTTCAGGTTTATTTTTTTAAATTCTTCATTTAAAAGCTAAAACTAATCCGCAGCATAATAAATAAATACGTATAGGTTCAGTTCTTACCTCATAGTAAACACGTAGTACTTCGTTTAGAAAGGACACTCGTCCAATGCTGTATAGGGGAATGATAACTGTTTATTGTGGGAAGCCTGCGAAACGCATAAATGCAATATGTCAACAAATGAAGGGGTTTTACAATTAGATATGACTGTACATACAGTTACCAGTAGGAATCAAAGGGTTAACTTTTCTCAGTTATGTTACTTATTTCCTAAATAAACTCTGTCTGCATATTTAATATTGTACATTTTCCGTGCAATTAACTATTATGCAATTTTTAAATAAAACCAGTACAGAGTTGGCACTTGTGATGTACACAACGTGAATACAGTTTGGGTTGTCCCCATATACTGACGACAAGATGTTTGGAGACAAATTTTAATAGATTTTGACCGTTTTTATGTATATCAATAACAATTTTAACATAAGCTTTTAACATATGACAGTGATTTTAAACATAGATGTTAATAAACACTAATGTACCATATGCTGCTTTGTCAAGAAGAAAAAACATTATCCCTGAAGATGGCCGAATAGTTACAGGCGAAATATGTCGGAGAGTATACAAATGTAATTGTGCAGTAGTTGGTTTTGTTAAAAAGTTGCTTTTGTCTGCGTATTTTGTTATTCATAGCGTGCATATTCTTACGATTAATGCACCAAATTATGCACTCAACAAAATACATTCTGACACAAGTATAAAACTCCTACATGTTTCGGCGCCGGAGTGCCATCATCAGGGAGTTATTTAGAACAAAGCGTGCAGGGCCAACGGCTAATGTTGTCCTTATAACCGTTTTATTCTTGTTTCTGAATGTATTTACTAAGTGCGTAAGTTGGTTTACGTATTAATCTTTACGCGTAATCGTTTGGTGCATCTTTAATACACTTCAGAAACAACGTAAACATTAGCGGGTCACCTTAACTTCTTGATTGACTCATAGAAGTCAGAGAACTGCAAGAAACAAACACTGAGTTACTCTTCCTTTCGTTTAAGAGCTTCTCCATAAAAAAGGAGAAGGGTATGACATAACAAAAATGTCCAGTTTTTACAGCCGTCGGAACGTTGTATGTACATTAAATCTTGTACTTTGGCTTGAGGGCGAAACAGTGCTGAGCATAAATCGCTTTATGCATTATACTTTTCTTATATCAACAGGGTTAGACAGAGAGGAGAAAAGGATAAGGGAACACAGAATATCCTATTATCAGTTTAATGGATCCTTTGCACAACTTGCATAAAAATAAGGATGTACTTCGTGTAATATGTCTGTTGTCTGCCGGCGTGTTTTGTCCCTGAATGTACCAACGGATCTCACTTAGATTCGCTTTTTAAAATGTTTATCAAAAGACAACAGATTGGATTATTTTGTATCAGTTTAAAGTAACACATGCTTTACGTAAAACCCAAATCAAACTTAATAACATTTCTCAATATTGGTTTATTACACCACAGTTTTGTGCATAATGCAAATTGTAGATATAATTAAAACTAAATCTCTTACTTTTTGAATATTTCGAATATAATGTATACATGACAAGATACAATTAAAATTTTATTTATTGCTACTGACGTATACTTGCAATATGATTAGCTTGAATGCAATTACATTGTATCTCCAATAAATAAAAATGAATTGGACATGGGACATTTTGCATTGAAAGTACTAAACTTTCCACTTTTTATATTTTAGGTCTAATGGAAGTGATGCTTGCTCACAAGTTGGTTTAACATTTCAATATGGACTCACCGTCGTAGTATACATTGCACTATTAGGTCTATAATAACTGTTGTAGTATTGGTAATAGCGGTCACCGAGATATGTAGGAGTTGAATATTCCTCTCTTTGTCTCTTAATATAGTTATCCCACGCTTGGTAGCCATTTACGTCTTTAGACACTCGATGAGGTTGATATACTGGTCCATACCCTTCTTTCTCCCATGAGCCCCCAGTTTTGTGGGCTGCACCCCCATTTCTATGGACGTATATGGTTCCGCCGTGAGGGGCGCTGAATTTTTTGAAAATCAGGACTGCAGTAAAGATGATAGATGCCAAGCTTAATATGACTACTTTTGCGGCGACGAATTTCATGATAAATCCGATTACAGATACGAAGATTATGACAGCTTTCACCACAATTCCGATCATGAGAGGACCCAGCGTCTTCTTCAGCTTCCCACGAGCTGAAAGACACATATCGAAAGTTACAAGGTGTGAAGTTTGCACTGCAGTCAGATGTTAACGCCGCTCGGTTGGTAAATGTTTACCGACCTGCAGAAACGGGCATACTGCTTTCATCTTAAGAAAAAAATATTTATATTTCATTTTACTCTTTTATTCTGAAGATTGAGGCACTATCATTATTCGAAACATCGGTAACTGTTTACCAATTGACGTGGCATAACATGCTAGAAGACTTCAATCTTCTACATCAAAATGACAATCGATTATTAGGCTCTTTTACGAAATTTTAGAGGAAAGTGAGGTACTGTAGGCACAGTATTTTTGAAGTGTCTTCAGAAATAAAAGCCAGAACAAAAATGTGGTATTTAGAATATTCTATCGAACCCCGATATAGCGCCACCTTCGCTCAACGCCCATGAAATTCAGGGAACAGAAATTTCCTCCTACACTCTGTTTCAATTTACCCCCACCCTCGATATACCGCCACAAACAGCGGTGAAGAAACACTAGCTTTGTATCGGGGTTTGACAGTGGCCTACTTAGAAAATTTACCTTTTTTTAAATATATGATTTAAGGAACATCTTCCCATGTCCTGAAATTCATGTCTGACCAAGAATGTATAATGTATGGCGACGGTGATGTTAAGTGCAGGTAACATCGTGGAATATTCTTTATCAGCTGTTACTAAGGCTGTAATACAAAGGAAATAAAGTTGTTCCCAACTTTATCATATATTACTATAATTTCTGTGTTCTTTCAAATGATAATGCTGTATGGTTTAGTACGACGTTTGACAACATGGATGATATGGAGTAGCTGGCCATTATGGGATTCCAAATTTCCCACAAAAACAAAATAAATTCCTGCCTTACACAATGACATAACCAAATGTAATATCGTGGCTTTATAATTCCATTTTTAACCCTTTAAAGACGGAACGTATCTGTTTTATATAAGGACTCAGTGCGTACCGCGCTGTAAACACTCTCGACTTCGGTTATAAAAACCAATCTCTTAATGTTTTATAAGGCAAAAGTTGCTGTTTGTTCTGAGATCCGTACAAAACACATAAACGCAATGTGGGCACCACGTAGAATTTTCTAATGTTAAACCTGGTCGTATGTAAAGTTACTGCTAGGCTTTGAAAGGTTAAAAGCGTTCCTGCGCTGTCCGCTGATTCACTCCACAAAACAGAACAGAAGTTTTGCCAGTTAATTCTATTTAACACCAGACTTTTGTCTTGCCGCTTCAGAAATTGCTTAGAATCGCTTTAGTTCCTTATTAGTCAACGATTAAATGTCTGCCGTAACGTAATATTTCGATCTCATATGTAGATATGAGATAGTGTTATTAATTTCGTGGTCGAGCGGTTGGTAACACTGCTTCTTATGCAGAAGTTGTCGGTCCAAGTCTCCGCTCAAAGACCTTTTGTCATGACATCATCTTCCAAACCTATGACTTTAATTTAACTACCTGCTAATGAACCTATTTTTCTGACTGCAAAAACTGTGCAGTAACTTCACTTCAATATTAGTTGTTATTCAATTCTGATGACCTACAATAGCAAATTTTATGATAATATTATAAGCCGAAACATGTAGCTGGAAAGATATCAGCAATCAAATAATCATACAAGTCACGTCTACTGTGTTAATTTTATACCACTGTTAACTGCGCCAATCGTATGACGCGTGTAACATGTTACTTGGCCGCCAACCTTAACCTGGGCGTGGCTCTATTCACAGACCAAACGCTAATGCCACCAAGTTAACTATAGAAACCCAGGCGTGGCTGTGCGCCATCTTTTGTCGTGACATCACACACGAACCAAGCTCTATTCGTAACGATGGAAGCCGGGGTGTAAACGAATCATAAGTCAAGAGCAACCATGGAAAGCCGAGTGTGACTCAAGCAATCACTGGCGCACAAACTAGGCGCGTTTTATGAGTTAGATTGGAATATCACAAAAGGATGCATCAGCTGTAGGCAATTCTGATACATGTTCAGATAAATATTAATATAATTTCTTACCTTCGTCTCTGGATTTCGTACCGAAAACATACTGCAGCCACTCAGATAGTTTAGTCGTAAGTCTTTCGAATGTAGGAAATTTTATAGTGAACGAGTTCTTGAAGATTTTAACTGAGTTATCGATAAATCGATCCAACATTTCCGATTTCCCATTATCCTCTTCCTTTCCTGCATTTTCGCTTCCATTCTCTGTACTGGTTTCACCAGCAGAACAATTCGCTGTGTCATTACACTCCAATTTGTATTTACCTTCGTGCGCGTGGTAATTCATACCTCCTTCAACCATTTCTAAACTTTCGCCTTCTTCGCTTTCCTCCTTTTCATCGTAATCAGGGCTTATATCTGTGTAAGCGGCCCTTAACTCGTTTTCCTCCACGAATTCTAAAGAACCAACTTGCTTGGCTCTATCTTTCGTTCTAAAAACATCGTCCGAAATATCCATAATTTGATCCTGGTAATGCATGTTAAGTGAAGTATGCCTTTCCCGAGAGTTGGTTCCTTTTTCGTTATTTTCCTCTATTATTTCAGAATAATTAGTTTTTTCTGAGTTGTCAGTCTTTCTAAAAGGATTGCTTTCAGAATTGTCTACCATCATGTGGTTTTCATAAGGGTTGTTCTTTAGAATATCTGGTTCCTTGTAGCTATGACCATAAAGCATGTGAGGTGTAGCAGAATCTTCGTATGCCTCTGTTGGAGTTATGTCATACACTCTGTCTCGGTTTGTAATAGCAGAGGCCTCTTTGTGATTGTGGTAGTAACCATACTGGTAGCCTGTTGGAAGTGCAGTAGTTTCATCGTACTGTTCAGGCCTTATGATGTGTGTTTCTGTGTCTGTAAAATGCGAAGCCTCTGTAAATCGTTTCTGAATCTTCATGTTTTCTAGAAGTGTTTTCCTGTCGGCGTCCTCATGGTTAGTGGCCTCGTCTGAAGCCGCAAACAAAAGAGGGGGTTGCGGAGGTGTGATTGGTAACACCAATCTGAGACTGTTACATATCATTGAGATGGATTTATATTTCTTGCATTTCTCCCTGAGGCTTTCTAGAAATTTCTCTGACGCCGTGTATGTAACTGGCTGATGTTCTCTCGCGTCACGTGTGACGTCTGTAATATTTTGTGTGTTATTTACACTGTCCAGTGTAGACGTTTCATGTGCTTCGCCATTTTGATTACTGTGCCTTTGATCGATATATATCGAACTCGATGTTCTATGTATTGATAGAACCACTGGCAAAACCAAAGAGACGGAAACATACGCAAAGAGTGTGACTCTGTGTGTAGAGGATGCAAGTTTCATTATTGAAAATGGTAATAACGACGGATAAACATGTTAATCCATAGACAGTTACAATCAAATTTTGTCTTCCTCTTACAGGAAGACGAAATTTTAGTGGCTGTTCGTTGTTTTAAACATGCACTTGTTTTACTACTCTGACAGTAAATTTTAATAGCATGTAAAAAGTTTCGTATGTCGTCGACACTCAGTTGCAACGTGTTAATTTATTTATTATCACTTTGAAAATCGATATTTCACACACTTAAAACTCTTACCAATTATATCATCGATATTTCACACATGCAAATTTCTTAGCACGTTGGTCATCGATATTTCACAGATGTAAATTTCTTACCAGTCTAAGAATAAATAATTCGTACATTTAAATCTCATAGGACTTCGAAATTGAATCTTTCACTTGTGTAAATTTACTGCAAATTTCTCAGTCACTCTTTCATGTGTTTGAATTCCTATCACTTTGACAAAACCTTTTCACAGATTGTATATAAATTAGGGAATAAAATTTTACATAGTCACTTTCTTATCACGTTACCATCCAAAGTTTCACCACTGCACAGTCTCCTCAGTGTGTAGTCCCCCATGCCTAATCCACAAATTGTAGTGGTATTGTCTGTCACATTTATTTATAGCGTTTGCTTCTGAAGTGGTCTCTGGAAGACACGTGACTAAATTAGGTATAACGTTTGGTCTTTACATCATTGCAGTTCCATGACGTAACGCTTGACCTTTCGTGGGGGTCGATCTCAAGATATAAACTGAAGCGTTTTGTTATTTTCATCGGTAGCAGCTATTCTAGAGGACATTATAGAATTAAGTAAGGTTAATTTTACGCGTAACAGTAACCTACATACAGTACTGAGATATATTCTGTTGTACGCATGGCATTATTTATGGTAGACGAACAGGCTAAGTAAGAATCGAGATAAACTGCGTTTTTTTAAGCCAGTGGCCAACTGATGTATACATTTTTCCGTTCAAAAAAATTAAAAATAACAGTCAGAGATGGAAATTAGACGCAGAAAGAACTTGAGAACGGATTAAACTCGGGAGGTGGTTGTTGCCAATTCAGAATCTTTTTTCTGTGTTGTGTTTAACTAATATAAAATGTAATGAAAATTGATCCGGTGTTTTTGACTTTATACAATGTGGACGGATATGATTTGAGTCTGCTTATATTTCATACTTTTTACTCGAAATTCCTAGTAAAGTGTTATGGGATAAAGTGAATGCGGAATAATGAACTGGTAACGTTGTTATTGGGAGCTAGGATTTTTAAGGATCATATTGTATATTTTATGTGACTTTCAAACATAGTCATACAAAAATAACATTTATTAGTACTTGGCACGTAACGAAGTCAACGTTTACAGTCTTCTTTGTCGTAGTTACTAACTTAAAATAAGACAGGAGTAGTGGCAGAACTTTTTATGATTACATACACATGTTTTACATCTGGCTGAAACATTTTTATGAGTCATTTATAACATGCAGACCTGGAAAGTTTGATGTGTAAGAAACTTAAAAAGCACATTCTAAAATTAAGTTACACTTTTTGTTCTTAGAGAAATTTCTCCTCTAGATGTTTTAAAACTTGCCATTTTGTACCTGATGTATTCTTACTATTCCAGTTGCAGTCCTCAATTCTCAATGCACTCCAATATCTGTGTAAAGATCTTTTTCAGGATGTCTTTAATCAAAAATTTTCTTTTTCTCTTGAATGTAATTTAAATACGCGGAGATTTGAAGTTCTAACAGTGGTGTCGATGAAGATGCATGTCTCCTGGTTTGTGACGAACTGTTGATTGGTAACTAGCTACTTTCCAGTCGAAAGGGAGCCGTATCGTAAGAATGTTTAAATTTTAATTTTGATACTGTCGCAACAGAACCTACTTTTATCCTAACTCACTGCTTTTACAAAATATAAAACATTCATTTCGGGTTGAAACAATTAACCAAGAACTGCAATGGGACAGTAATTTGCCAGTGTGGAAGCATCCCACTCTGGTGTTCCTAAAGCTTTTCCAAATTTAGTAGAACTGGTGATAAATACGTAGATAGGAAGCTGTGTATGTCAACACAGGTGTGCATTCTATTTTCATTAACAAATCTTACAGTGAAACAGAGTATACTCTTAAATAAATATATTTAAAAAGTGTATTCCTTAAGTGCATGGTGTAACCGTTTACAAGTTAAATGAAGATCAAACAGACGTCAATATTGAAGCACATGTCGAGAAGTCGTCATTGTCCTAATACTGTGGTGACGAGTTAAATGTAACCATGTATTATAAATGTATGTGTGCTCTAAAGTTATTAGTAAAATATATATTCATTTCATGTTTGTGTATTAAGTCTTCAGGTTTGTGTATTAGTGAAGGCGTACATTTACAGATTGAAGTAGCCGATAGGAAAGAAATGAATTTAATAATATATTTGTGTCCAAACGTATTTAATGTACGATATAAAGTAATAAACATCTGCTTGCGTTATTTACCTACTGCCATATATTGACGGCCGGAGAACGCACGTGATTAGAGTTCATATAGTTTACTGAATGAACAGCAGATGCACATGTAGTAAAGCTTAGTGATTTTTCTCAGGCACTTATTTTGAAATCCTGAATTCATTTTACTTACTTGTTTTGAGTATAAACAAAATAATATTACGTCATGTGTTTAAACGTAATATTTGTTGTATTCTTGAACTTTCAAGGACAGTTCTACATAAACATAAAAACCTACATATGTATATAACATAATTGTATCATATAAATAGAGGACTTACACGAAACGTACTTAAGTTTGTTCTGCAAATGTTAATTTGGCGACTTTTCATCTATAAAATATGTTACTAGCTTAATATTACAATTCCGTATTTATTACTTACTGTCGGTTGTTGAAATATTGGCCACACAAGTTACGATATTTCTTTTGATCAGTTGTATGCTAATAAGACTATCTAGTGCCCCATTAATTGCACAGATGTCAACAGTTTCACTTTATTTTTAAATTACGACAGTAATATTGCTTAAGATTAAGATTAATTTTTCTTAGACCGGAGGTTTAGAAAATTTGATTCGTAAAGAGACATGCATGTGTATATTTTAAATTAGTGATAAATTAAGAACAGTAATGTAACAAAACACATTAAGTCGTGTATTTCAATAACATAATTAAAATTAAGATAGATTCTTTGGCCCAGTATGGCTTTGGAGTATGATGCCTCTGTGATATGATTACTTAAAAGTTTTGAGAATAGAAATGCTACATAAAACATCAGTCAAATGAATAATATATATGTGAAAATATAAATCAGCATGATATCAATAATTTTTCTTTTTTACCGCTCTCCGTTAGAACGTAACACAACAAAATTACGTAATTGGTATTGATTTTGCAAGGGACGTATTTCGCTTAATATATTTAAGCACTTGTTTTGCTGAAGTATCCAATATATTTTATAAGTGTTTCCGAAAGTATTTCTTTCACTGCTTTCATCGAACAGAAATTAATTGGAACTAAGAGAGCGGTTGTTTTGGAGGATATGAAGCCAATGTCCCAGATTACATGTAATGAGCATTACAGACTAGGCATGTTACATTTTACATGTAAATAAAAGTTTCAGATGTGTGAAAGTTACAGTGAAGGAAACATAAGCAAAATATAAAAATATTCAATAAATATTTGTAATGGTTTTTTTTTACACTAGTGTCTTTCTTTGAGTTCTTATTCATTCTCGCTTTTAACCACTTGAGCCCGCGTGACGTCATTATTTGCCACCTCAAGCTAGGTGAAAGTTACATTTAGCAGCTTGCAATGCATACATTAAAAATGATGTAACACACATAAATAGCTGTAGTTGTCACGTATAATAAAAAATAAAACCATTCACACATTCTAAATGACGTATGTGTTCTTATAAAACAGATACTGTAAAATCTTCGCAAGATTTGAAATTCACACTTGATTGGCTATGAAAATTAACGTATTATGGGATGTTCTGGGATGCTACGCTCACGCAACATCCCAGAAGGCCGTAAGCATCCCTACAGAGTCTTCTTTCCATTAGTGGGTGATACACCTATGTTATAGCCACTTGCTGCATTGTGTAGTAATTACACTTGCATTCGTTTAAGAGCGCATATTAACCTTTTAAAGCCTAGCGGTAACTTTACATATCACCGGATTTTCAATTAAAAAATTATAGATGGTGTTAACATTGCATTTATGTGTTTTGTACGGATCTCAGAACAAAAAGCAACAGCAACATCTACCTTATACAGCATTAATTGATTGGTTTTTATAACCGAGGTGGACAGTGTTTACTGCGCGGTACGAACTGAGTCCTTACATAAAACAGATACGCTTCGTCTTTAAAGGGTTAATGAAAAGCCCAGTGAATGTTAAGTTGCGAAGTTGCTTCTGTCGTTAATAGTTCATCAGATCACAAATACGTGTGAGGGAGTAGAGGTATAGCTCCGCTCATTCTTTACTTCTATAGTAGGCAGACGTTAATTCTCACATTTTTGTCCCGGCCTTTCTCGGTGGAAGGACTTCCGGTATCCTTTGGATAGGAGGCTGAGTGGGCCCCAGATTTGATGTGTTCATTTTGGAGAAGATAAAAACCATGCCTCTGCTAAGAATCTAAAGGCAACCCGCGAACAAGTTAATATATACACTGGGCTGTTTTACCAAAGCAGTCTCTTACGTAAAGCTGCAATCAGATGGGTATTTAGAGTTAATGATTTTAGTGCAGACGGACAAATTTCCTTACCGTCCCCAGTGCGTCTAAAATATGTTTCGGAAGAAGTCAGTTTATTAGAATTAACCGTGTGATTTTGTTTGTTGGAAGTGTAGTTACTAACAACGTCCTTAGTAATATGGGTTTAGGCAAATGAGAGTAATGTGAAGGTATTCTGGATAAAATAACTGGATCAAAATGTAAGGCAAAGTAATGGAGTCGAGGCCTGAACCTGATATTCATATTTGCGGGCACGAGAGCATCTATGTAAGGACCAAAGCTTTTATGTAACGACCAAAACAACAGGATTTTATCACCCATGAATGTGCAGAGTATTGAGTACAAGCCATCGTGGAACCCTTAAGACTTGTATGTAGATACTGTACGTTTACTGGCTGACTTCCTGAGGGACGTGTGCCTTGTATGCCATCTCATGAGGATCAGTTGCAGCGCCAGTATCAAAACTTCTGTAGTAGCCGGCAGATCCACCGCTTCCGGAAACGCTCCAGCCCCCAGTACCGCCACTGGTCCATCCATTTCCGCCAGTGTTCCATCCAGAGCCACCGCCAGTTGCCCAACTGTTCTTACCTCCAAGAGACCCCAGACCGCCGCCTCCAAATAACCTCTGGAAAGCGCTGAAGCCAGCGAGTAGGATGGCCAACTTGCTGACTACCAGAGCCTTGACGGCCAGGAATCCGACGACAAGAAGTCCAATTTTACTGATCAGCAAAAGCTTGGCACCGACGCCCAGCAAAATGGGAGCAAGAGCTTTTAGGAGTTTCTTCCTCCCACGAGCTAAAATGAAAGAAGAATTCATGTTACTGGATGGAAATGCAGTCCACATAATCCATAATGTAGACAGGGTTTTTTTACAGTTGTTTTCAAAATTTATGAAGAAATTAGAACATATTAAATTCAGTGAATTATTGCTAATATTTATATCACAAACATGTGTCTTTCTGTCTGCAACGTAAAACGTAAATGTCTTGCCGAAGAGGCAAATTTGATTTTACCTGTTTTTGAGATAGCCAAGTTGACACCCGTATAAAAACAATAATGGGAACATACCGCCTATCTTCTGTATGGATGTGAAACTTAATATTTCACGTTAAGGAATAATGTAGACCGATGTTTCTCTGGAATAAGATACAGGAGAATAATTGGACGTAAAGGAAGAGGAGAAGAATAAGAAACTTGCATAACGGTAAGCGTAATTAATTCTGCTCTTCGCCAAATATTATTACAATAATAAAATTGAGTATTATGAGATAGGAAGGACACGTAGCACGAATGGGAAACGTGCTAAATCTTTAGACAGTTTTGGTTGGATGCCCTGAAAGTTGAAGACAAATTCGGAGACTTAGACTTAATGTAGCATATTTTAAAGGAGACATATTGAGTGGATTGGTCTGGCTCACAATATGGAGTAGTGTTGGTTCTTGTGAGTACGGCAACGAGAATTGGGGTTTTACACAAACCTGAGAAATTTCTTCGCAGCTGACACCGTAATAGCTTCTGAGTAAGGACTCTGCCCAGTGGAATTGGTTATAATTACTTAGCTGGCTGGGTATTTGGTTAAGTAGTTCTCATATTCAAAACTGTTTAATTAAACAGTATTCCTCTGCAAATCGCATTAAAAAACCTAAACTAAATGTCCCAGAGGAACAAGAAAGTAGATGAAAGGAGTGGCCGGCGACCTATGGACCTTCGTTATTATCAGCAGGGGCCACGAGTTTGTGAATTCGATTTTGAATGTTTGGGCAATAAAGATATCTGATACCTTTGCTGTACTGTAAACCTCCAAACTGTGCCGTTCTTCAGAAATAAGATTCACTTTACGGTGGAAGATTTTGACGAATATTTAATAAGCAGGTGCTTGAAGTATATATTATTGCAAAAGCACTAATCACCAACAAATGCACAAAGAGAGTTTTATCGTCAATCGTAACACACTTCTACATGTTTCGACCCTGCTGGGTCATCTTCAGGCAGAACTTTTTGTTATCGTTACACTAAGGTTGCACTTTATAGTTGAGTGAGAATGTGCTGTTGACTGTGTACTGCGTTGTTTTTTGGAGGCGTGAACTGTCTGCAAGCCGGGACCACAGACAGTTCACGCCTCCAGTACGCAGTACACAGTCAACAGCACATTCTCACTCAACTATAAAGTGCAACCTCAGTGTAACGGTAACAAAAAGTTCTGCCTGAAGATGACCCAGCAGGGTCGAAATATGTAAGGGTGTGTTACAATTGATGATAAAACTCTCTTTGTGCATTTGTTGGTGATTAGTGCTTCTGTATAATACAGTGCACGGACATGGAACACATTAAATTTATATATTCTTGCTTTTTTGTAAAGTATGGTTCAGAATTTGCTGGATACACTTCAGCAAATAATGCTGAACTGTCAGGCACGGAAGCCGCTAACACGGCAGTCGCTCTGCACAGTACCTGATACGTGCTTGTTCATTTCTCTGGAAATAAGGTTCTTATATTTAGTGCAGAGAATAGCATTTTTAATTTGAACGGAGGGTAGTTTATGAATCATTTATCGACGCTGACACTATCAGAGACTATATACCAGGGAATGGTAGGGTGGTAGACGGAAGGCAGATTGGAATAGATTTGCGAACAATCTTTAGGTGCCTAATACAGGTACTACTGCAGTATTTGTGTAAAAGAATCGAGAGAAAAGACGATATAATCTGTTAGGACATACGATGTTTCTGCTGAGGTTCTGGTGCCTTACGAATACAAGTACGGAAAGTTACTGGTGTAGCAAACTGCTTGGTTATACACAAGGTGTTGAAGTACACACACTGCGAAGGGGATGGGACTGTATAGTTTAGTTGATAAGGGGGGAATTCTTGAAAAAACGCGAGCTTTGTCTCCTTAGGGAAGAATATATAAAAATACGCTTATTATCTTTGCCATTTTTCTGTTTATTCGTCTGTATACGGGTAACGAACGGAGATTCGCTGAAAGGATTTTCATGAAATTTGACATTAGGGGATATTGGACCCTACCATTTATTATATTTTTTTAACACTGTAAAATTTGTTGGTTAACATCGGACCACAAAATGATACTTTACATTCATACCTACACGCCCCCGCTAAGCGTGAATTTACAGATAGCTGTCGCAACCTAAAGTTTCAAATGTACAATAAAATTTAAAAAATATATATAAAGAAAGGTTTGCGTCCAGTATATTTTTGTCCGTCAGTCTTATACTTTTGAAAATAAGTATCAGGAGGGAGTGAAGTCCCCACATTTTTTACATTATGTGTATATTTCATAATCTGTTTCAGGCATGTGGTATTCTATAAAGAGTGAATTCATTAATGATGCAATCCGTACATTCGTCTGTCCGCCAATTTAACCTCCCAAACCAGTTAAACCATTTAGATTAAACTTTAAAAGCCCAGTAATAACTCTACGCACCACGTGCTGTAACATACAATACCTCTCCATTATTCTGCCCACACACTGTGTTTACGTGTTTTTTGCGGTTCCAACAGTCAAATCCGATTATCCCTAGACATAAACCGATCTGTATCGTATTCGAAACGGGGGTTTTCTCTGTGAGGCAGAAGCTGAATTGTTATATATGGTTGGCTTGGATTTCTCACAGAGTAGGGAGCGCTATGGCTCGGACTATGAGTCGTCTGGTTGTCTCTGTGGAGACCCGGGTTCGATCCGGCGCCACTCCGTGTAAGATTTGTGGTAGAAAAGTGGCACTAGGTTTTATCCAGGTACTTAGGTTTTCCCATCTCTGTATTATATTATGAGTGCTCCATAATTATTTTTAGCTCAGTACCATCCTATGAGAAGGACAAGCGGGCAAATCTTGGGAATCTTCCAACAAAATCGTGATCCTTCGGTCATCGGAGAAGTAAGGGGTAGAAATGGGCTTTGACATTGTTTCTTCAGGACCTCTGTATGCAGGTTTACAGTGCATGTAAGGCAAGGGGCACCGCATAACATACCATGACTGGCATATAGGAGATTAGATGGGTGTGGGTGAGCAACGCCACGCCCCGCCGTTTTGTGTACCCTGCTCATTGCAGAGGCAACTTGGTGGGCCTCAGGATCGGTCTGGAAGGGTGTGGAGAAGAGCAAATATCCTGCCCACACTGGGGCTCAAACACCGAACTGTCCAGCCATAGTGAGTCGCTACGCCGGCTACGGAATCTCGGCTGGTCTAGTGTACATATTTTCAATTTTGTCCGTGTCCAGCTTTTACGTCTGCTTTACTTGAAGCCCAAATCGAATATAACGTTTCTTAACCCTTTAAAGACGAAACGTGTCTTTTATATAAGGACTCAGTGCGTACCGCGCTGTAGACACTCCACTTCGGTTATAAAAACCAGTCTCTTAATGTTTTATAAGGCAAAAGTTGCTGTTTGTTCTGAGATCCGTACAAAACACATAAACGCAATGTGGGCACCACGTAGAATTTTTTAATGTTAAACCCGGTGGTACGTAAAGTTACCGCTAGGCTTTAAAACGTTAAGGGATGTTTACTGTTAAAATGAATAGCTCTGTGATAGCAATAAATGTCATTGTAACGCAAGAAAAAGGATTCACTTCTAAGTCGACCAAGCGGTTTAGCACAGCATTAACTTATCTGATATGCAGAAGAACCTGGTTCATTGCCTGGCTGTGACAGGCATCCTGCCTCAGGCTTTCGTAACTTCATAGCGAAAGTTAAGCAACATTGCTATAAAAATGCGTCGCAACGTCTTCAACCCCAAACCTTCCCTTCCTCCTCCGTCTCTTCATCCTTTTCCCCCTTCTTCACATTCATGACTTTTGATCATCACGATATAGACCATCAGATAAATTTGTCCATGTGGACGTCATGAAAGCATATATGGGGAGCAGAGGTATGGTTCCGCTGATTTTTACCGTCGGCACTAAATGGAAGCGAGTGAACAGGTTGACGTTCCGTCCTTTTTACCACCGGAAAATAACCCTGGTACCAATTGAATAGGACCTTTGGCGGACCCCAGAGCCGGTCTGGACTTTTTGGAGGGAAAAAGTCTTGCCCATGGTGAGAGTAGAAGCCCAGTGTGGCGCAACGTAATTTTAGTGGTTGATACAGAGTGGCGAAATTGCCGAATAAATAGATGCAGTACCTTTGTGCTACCAAACAGGTTACTGTAGCTGTAGTGGCTTTGTATTTTATCCGGAAGATTGAGGGTTCAGATCTGTTCCAGGTTACAAGGTACTCTTGTTATGGATTCGTGTTTATTTTCTTAATCTCTTTGGGTAATTGCCTATACGTTTTAAATAGGTCACGACCCCTTATAAATTTAATCCAGTCTCCATACATGATGATATGGCTATCATAAATACCTGGAAAGTTTTGAAATGTGGTGCTGGAGAAGAATGGAGAAGATCAGTTGGACCGGTCGTATGAGAAATGAAGAAATGTTGCATAGAATCAGGGAGGAGAGGAATATCCTACATACAATAAACAGAAGGAATGCTAGCTGGATTGGTCACATCTTGCGTAGGAACTGCCTTCTAAAATATGTGATTGAACGAAAGTTAGGGAGACGGATAGGAGTACTATAAGACGAGGAAGAAGATGTAAGCAGCTACTGGATGTCCTTAAGGAAAAGAGAAGATACTGGAAATTGAAAGAGGAAGCACTAGATCGCACTGTGTGGAGAACTCGCTTTGGAAGAGGCCATGGACCTGTCGTACGACAGACTACAAAATGAATGAATATCACATTCAGAAAGTAACGGCCGAAGTCAAACCGCACTGAAGAAGAGTGTTAGGACGACCAAGAAGGAGATGGTCGTATCAGTTGGCGCTGTAATAATTTCCCTACTCTGGTACATTAGGAAGGAATAGAACAAGGCACAGTCTGGTTTGATAATGTAACTTCTGCAGTGGAAGCATTGTCTTTAAAAATTCGAATAAACTGATGTATCATCTTGTGTAACCTCAGTTAACCTCACTGCGCTAGGAGAATTCGGATATGCCAGTCAGTGCTTGACGTAATAGTAGGCAGGTGCACTAAATTCCCTTCAGAGGTCATGACCATTCGTCACCTGAATGAAGCAAGAAACAGATCACGGCACAGTGGAGGCGGGACCCACATACCGCGCACCAGTTGGACACAGAACAATGCCTCACTTCGTTGTTTTGATAACCAGCTGTAACCTAATGACCTAATTCATTTCCACATAGTGTTTTAGAATTCACTGCATTATCAGTAGTGAAACGGAGGCTGTGATTGGTGAGAAATCAAAGTGTTAGTTTCCGTTATCATCCGTCATGGTTGTTTGAAACTTCCTGTCGTTCTGGGGCAAAGTTTATCTTGTTACCGCCCATAGAGAGGTGAGATGTGGGTTTGTAGTTCGTTATTATACACTTAGGCTTATTCATTTGTTAATGTGACGGTACTTTCTCAGCCGCATAAAGCATAACAGATCAAATAAGAGTTCGACTTTAAATGATGAATCTGTAGGGGTGAAACAAAAGCTGATTTTCACACCGTAACGGGTGAATACAAAGAGTGAGCTGTTGGCAGCAGGGTATTGAGAATATTTGGGCTTAAGAGGGAGGAAATGACAGGAGAAACTTGCGTAATGAAGAGGCGATATATTAACAATTATCAAATGAAGGAAAATGTGATGAGCGGGATTGAAACATGCGTGGGAGAGACAAGAAATACATGCAGAATTTTGGTCGGATGAACGTAAATGAACTATAATAATACAGCGTCGCTAAATAATATAAAACGCTAAGAGTAATGCTTATCGGGCTGAATATAAATTTGTTAAAATTATCATAAAATTTTGATGTAGAAAGAGGTAGGTCTAAGTGATATAAAATACGTGTCACATTAAACCTAGAACGTGTATTTAAAACACACTTCTCGCATTTGACAAAACATTAGTAAAATTAGTCTTTACGCGAATATTATTTCACTCTTAATTTACCCTATTAGCAAATTCTGTCACTCAAAATCGGTGATTTTCAAGGCTTTTGTGTCCAGCAAGAGCAGTCGCGAAATACCCATACCAAATTAAAGTATATTTTTAGTACTGTTTAACAAATTTCGTATTACAGAATTTTCCGTCGGAAGGTAACCTATAATTAATTAGACGGATAAGAAAAACCTTGCATTAAGGAACTCAAAGTATTCAATGCACCAGTCACAAAATTCCGCCAGTGAGCCAGTTTAATTCCAACCCTGCTCGAGATTTTAGGTTCCATACGTGGTGAGTTATAAGGTTACGGCAGTCTGGGATTTGACACTCTTAGATTTGTAGATGGGTCTCAACATTTTACGTGAACCTGCTTGCTACCATTTCATTTCAGATAAGTCTTGTACCCTGAAGATGGAGGCGACATATTCTTACAAAATTTTGCCATTTATCTACACGGCGTCATATCCCAGAAAACCGCAGTCTTATCAGCGCTCTTTTCGTTCATTAAGTTTGATATTATCTTCCCACAGGCTCCATCGTATTTCATGTCCAAAATTTTGTATGTACTTCTCCCTTCCCTTCTTATGTACTAAGTAATACTGTTTGATGTTGTAAGTAATGAAATTTGACGTCGAAATACACACAGAAAGTGGCCAATAATTTCGGTTATGCTAGACAGTTAATTTTGAGAGTAGGAACTTGGTTATGATGCCGTACTTTAATATCATTAAGAATAATAACTATAAAACGTTATCAATATACGATCAGACTTGAGTGCGAGTAACTCTTTGAAGTACAGTGGTTAGTGTTTGTACCACCTCTATTAACACTTACGGCGCTGCAGTTTTCCTACAGGTTTTATTTTTGTTTAGTATGATGCTCCAATAAACAGAAGTTTTCTGTGTAAACATCATTACACGGCTCTTTGTTTTAATAGAAAAGTAGTGTGTTTGCTGTGAAATAGAAACCGATAAGATTCCACATCCTCAGTCGCTATTTTTTTTATATTGTCCTGTCAGCTAAATCTGCCACGTGCTATCTCGCCTTGAGATATTACTACTGAACGTTTACGCCACTCGTCCTTGCTACATGCCCAGCACACCACATCCTCAGTTTTATCACCATAGTTATACTAGCTTAATAGTAATTTGTGTGAGCTTCTTATTGTTTAATTTTTGGAAAAGTTGAGTATGTTAGTAAGAGAAGGAACGTGATAGTAATTTGAACTTACCCTCTTGGAGCGCCCTCTGGACATCATTTGGAGAGAACTGGGGTAACTTGAACTGGATGACGTGGCTTTTGAAGAATCTGGAAGCAACTTCAACCAGGTACTCAAGCAGTCTGGATGTTTTCTGCGCTGGATCTTGATCCAGAGAGTTCTGGACGTATTCTTCTGTCAAGAGAGCTCTGCCGTTTCTCCCATCTTCAAAATCCTGGGTCTTGACTAGTGATATGCCATCAATAACCTGTATATCAGACATTTTTTCTGCTCTGTCCATGGCTGTCACAATCTTCACCCCCACACAAGAAAAGAAATCTTTGTCAGTACAATCGTCTATCATCTTCATCATGAAATTCCAATTTCCTTCATCCCCAGGAATATTTTTGCCTTTTACAACTTCATTATCTGCGATATTTTTCCCTTCAAACGATACGGTTGGCACTGCTGTTGCATGTGATGATAGTATAATCAGCGACAGGACAGCAGTTAATGGTGAAATCCAGGAATTTTTGAGATTCATTTTCGGCGAACCTTCTGTTTGCAGAACAGACGTCAAGAATCCGATGCTCAACACTGGGAGACACTTTGTAATGCAGCGTTTAAGCGGTGTGCCTCCAGGTTAGCCAATGCTGGTAAGGCTCAGAATGTGGTGGTATTGATCTTGAAGCATCCTTTTTATGAGCCCTACAGAGACCTCAATTGTGGCCTCTGAAGCCCCCCTCCCCGCTTCCTTCAGCATCCTGAAACACCGTAGTCACACCTCATGTACATACACATGCCGGCCAGACAGACGCGGCGGAGAAAGGGGTGATGGCTTGAGTTAATGGAAAGAGGAAGTGAGTAGGGGATATCTCACTTTCTAACGTTTTACAAATTTCATTTACAAGTTACTCCCACTCCTTTAACCTTAAAATAATTTTGTAGTGAGGAATATAGGTCCCGTCAAGAAGAATTCTAATTGTTTGCTTGTGTGTTTAGTTTCTAACTTGTCTGTAGACGTCGATAAACGACAAATACTTTGCGGATACAGCTTGTAAAGAGAGTTAAATATTGCCTTCGCTGTCCCCGATTTCAAAACACTCACGCTGTTATGTTTTGAAGTACGTGATAATCCCTATATAGATATACATCCTACTGATGAAATGGGTTATTTGAAAAAAAGTAAAAAAAAAAAATGTATGTATGTCTGTATTTTGTGCTTCTGATTTGTAAGCAGGAGGTAGCAGGTTCGCTCATCAGACGGCTTAGGGTTTGGCACTACTACTTTTTAGTCGGAAGATGGGGGTTCGATTTTTTCTGTGATATTGCTCAACTTGTGCAGGAAAGTGCTGGGTAGCACTTCGTATTCGGTCACTGTCACTTCCTGCCAGATCGTTTACATTTGGTCACTATCGATCTCTTTAATTTCCGACGTCATAAATCTTCCCCATTAAAAGGTCATTTAATTGCCTGATCAGTATAGACACAATTTTACAAAGTCTGTGATAAATTATATATGATTCGATTGATGTGCAGTTCAACCCGGTTATAGCGACATCGGTTTATATGGTACCTCGCCTATAGCGTCACATATTCTGTTGTACCAATTAGTTTATCGCAGTTAACCATAACATTTTATTCCTCGGTTATAATGACACTCGTTTATAACGACACAAAACACTCAGTCCCTTGCATGACGTTATAACCGAGTTCGACTGTAATTGTATTTGGACTTTAATTACTACTGTGAATACTAAACAATTTTTCGATATGAAGAGACACAAACGCTGCAGATAATTAGATATAGACGTGAAGACAATATCAGAACTGTCATTAGGAGAAGAGTGTATGAAGATGTAAATTAGAACTAACTGTTCGGAATGAGGAGCAGTGGGATGCTTTTGTGAGCACGGTAATGAACCTTGTGTAGCATACACTACGAAGAATATTTTGAATATATATATATATGTATATATTTATACTTACTAAACACCCAGTCACAACCAGCACTGCGCTCTATTAAAAACGTATACAGGCCACCAGGTTTCGGCTCGAGGAGCCGTCANGAGTGTATGAAGATGTAAATTAGAACTAACTGTTCGGAATGAGGAGCAGTGGGATGCTTTTGTGAGCACGGTAATGAACCTTGTGTAGCATACACTACGAAGAATATTTTGAATATATATATATATGTATATATTTATACTTACTAAACACCCAGTCACAACCAGCACTTTACTCTATTAAAAACATATACAGGCCACCAGGTTTCGGCTCGAGGAGCCGTCACGAGGCCTCATGACGGCTCCTCGAGCCGAAACCTGGTGGCCTGTATATGTTTTTAATAGAGTAAAGTGCTGACCGTGATTCGTTGATTATGTATGAGTATATACCTTTGTGTCTGCACACCAACGGTCATGTTTAATATTGAAATTATATTTTCAGTAATTAGCAGCTGTGAGTCTCTCGAGGCCGATCCCAGTGGCCGCGCGGTCTAAGGCATAGGTCTGCGGCCGAGCGCTTGCTGGGCTCGTGGGTTCGAATCCCACCGGGGGCATGGATGTTTGTATTGCACAGTGTTTGTGTTATCACGTAGAGGTCTCTGCGACGGGCCGATCCCTCGTCCAGAGGAGTCTTACCAACTGTGGTGTGTGTTTGAGTGTGATCAAGTGCAAATGAAAAACCGTCTACGCCTACCGTAAATAGGTAGGTAGAAGGGGGTAGAACTACGAGTTTCTCAAGAACACTGCTCCATAGAGTTAGTTACGTGTGTGTGTGTTTATGTGTGTAGAAGTTTTGCATACTCGTAAAAAAGTCCACACTACGCCATAATTAACGTGGGTGTGTTAACTAAGCAATTTAGCTTTCGACTGTACAAGGAACAAGTAACTTTCTGCCGTTATGGTACCCAGAAGTTCATTACCCGCGTCATAAAAGTCTTCAATTAGATAACATGCGAATCTATACCAGTTATCAGATTACTTTCTGCTGGGCTGTGACGCCGTTTGAAGTGTTTCCATTAAGAGAGGAAGGCAGGAGTAATGGAGGGATGTAAGAAAGAAAGGTAAGAATGGAAGAATATAAGAAAGAGGAAAGGAAGAATATGAGAAGGGACGAGATGAAGGACGGAAGAATGGAAGAATGTGAGAAACGAAAGAAAAATGGGGGATGAGAAAAGAAGGAAGGGTGGAGGAAACGAGAAAAGAAAGAATTTAAGAAGGTAAGAAAGAAAGAAATATCAAGGAAAATTAGGGAGGGTGGAAAGGAAGGAACGAAGGAAGGAAGGAAGGAAGGAAGGAAGGAAGGGACGAAGGCTGCGTGAAGGAAAAGATAGAATAATTAAGAAATGACAGACCTATAAAAAGAAAAGAAGTACAGAAGAACAAAACAGCGACGGAAACAAACAAAATTCTGTAGCCTCATTTCGGACAAAGCGGTACTAAGCAGCATGCATCGAATTATACTAATTTATTTGCTTAATCCATCTGAACATCGGCGATCAGTTGATATTGGACTTAGGTCACTATTGCTGTAAGACAGACACCGACACGTATGGTAAAAACATTAAACAATAGTGGAGTCGATGACAAACAGAACTGCAGTCTTAGTTTCGATCGGCTCTGACCGTGTGGTAGGAGAGGTTCTGACCTCCATGTTGGCATCTGTTTAACAGCACAAGTATGTTAAATATGGTTTTGTTGGCTGTCGTCATTTGAACTTTCAGTGTGCCCCTCCCTTGCTTTTGAGCTGCCTACAGTGTTTGTCCCCCATAGGTAGAACCGGGAACAAGACATCGCGTAGGAATGCTGGGTGACAAAGAGTGTTCCCATGTAAACAGCCCTTGGTTTGTTTCGATTCCTAGCAGGTGACAGATCTCTTTCCTGCGACGTCCACACCCCTGTAAGAGACATAGCGGGCTTTGGCCTCAGAGTTAAGAGGGGCGGATCATGAATCTGACAAACCCTTAATTTATTGCCGACACATTAAATTTGTAGAACTCTACATAGGCCGGACATCTTAGTTATAATAAGGGACTCGGTACAGGGATGGGGGAGCGGCCTTCGATTCCCGGCAGTGTCACGATTTTTCTTCCCGCCAGATTTCTTACCGCGAACACTTTCAGGTAGAATCTTAAGCCACGCAGGTACGTATGCAATGGATTGTCTGTGGGATTTTTTCCTCTTTGGAATGATGAAGCTGCAGCGTAAAATAACTGTTCACCTCTAATGGCGATATTTATGCTATGTGGAGCCTTGCCTCCACTCTGCTGTATTCCATCATGGTTTTGGGCTTAGTCACAGAGACTAATGTACTCTTTTCTTTAATGCGAATGGGGGGTACATCTCCACAAGGCCTATATTATTTTATAGACATATGGAAGACAAAATTTAGAAAACTGTGATTCGGGATATCAACAGATATCCCGACACAGGCTGTGCGCTACAGACCATTGCTACTGGTATGATAAGAGTTCCGTACTTTTTTATTTTAACCCTTTAAAGGCGAAGCGTATCTGTTTTATATAAGGACTCAGTGCGTACCGCGCTGTAAACACTCTCCACTTCGGTTATAAAAACCAGTCTCTTAATGTTTTATAAGGCAAAAGTTGCTGTTTGTTCTGAGATCCGTACAAAACACATAAACGCAATGTGGGCACCACGTAGAATTTTTTAATGTTAAACCTGGCGGTATGTAAAGTTACCGCTAGGCTTTAAAAGGTTAATGTCAATGGGTTTAAACTTACGAAGAATAGTTAGGTATCACAACTACATATTTTAGTTTTCTTTTTTAATATTATCTTCTCATATTTGTCTTTGTCTTCTAAATGATCTCTTCCCATGACTTCTCAAATAAAAACTGCGGATGTGTTTGTCGTTTCACCTATTTGTGTGTGTTACATATCCTGCATATTTCAACCGTCTTAATTTGTCTTAACAACACTAGATATATATTTTAAGTTTCAAATTTATTTCTTAATTAATTTTGGCCATTCCGCTGTTACTTCCTCTCTTGTAGATTTGGACATCCTCAGAAACCTTCTTTACTTCACAGAAGCATCTGTGAAGATTATGGAAAGGAGCAAATATTTTATGGCGGCAATCCGTTAGCTACTTTGCAAACTATGCAGAAAAATACTGAAAATAAATATTATCCTTCGGTATGACCATACATGTATCTCTTGTTCCCGCCTTCTTTGGGTATGTCACACATTTGTTAGCATACACAAGGAGATGACCGCTTTTCCCCATATAAAAATTGGAACACACGTGGTTAGGAAAGAGAAGTCTACTGTGATGGAGAAAATATGATATATTCTAAATGTATTATTTACGATGTGTTTTAGAGTTCTCGCCTTGATATTTATTCATTTATTTCACTACGAGTTGCAAAGCTGAGTGTATTTAACCCTTTAAAGACGAAGCCTATCTGTTTTATATAAGGACTCAGTGCGTACCGCGCTGTAAACACTCTCCACTTCGGTTATAAAAACCAGTCTCTTAATGTTTTATAAGGCAAAAGTTGCTGCTTGTTCTGAGATCCGTACAAAACACATAAACGCAATGTGGGCAGCACGTAGAATTTTTTAATGTTAAACCTGGTCGTATGCAAAGTTACCGCTAGGCTTTAAAATGTTAAGTAGCATTTATTTGTAAGACAAACTTTTTGTGTGAGAATTCCCTGAAGTCTGATCTGAAATTGATGTGAAGTTGAAGTGAAGGTAAAGTTGTCTCTCTGCACGCTATGAAGGCTTTTCGGGGTGTGGAGTTATAGCTCCACCCGTTTAAATCATCACTAGAAGGAGTTGAATGCTTTGTTTCACGCCCCGGCCGCTTTACCTCGGGAGAAATAGCCCCCGTACCCAATGAATTGAGTGAACCCCAGAGCCAGTGTGGACGTGTTCGCAGAACACAGAAGTCCTTGCATGAACAATAGGAGTTTGAGACAGTAATAAGTAGCCACAGCTCTTAGTGTGATCACTAATGTCAAAATCAGTCGAAATCCGATTAGTGCTTTCGGAGATGAAACTTGTGGACAGACGTACATGCAGATACGATCTCCGAATTATGTTCTGATATCTTTAAATCCATCGAATAACGCGGAAAATGCAATAGAATTTATTCTGTGTAACCTTATTCCAGAACTGTGACCCACAGACACTTCTTTCTTGTAAATACAGTTCAACCCGGTTATAACGACATCGGTCTATACTGCATCTCGTCTATAGCGTCAGATATTCTGCGGTACCAATTAATTCCTCACTGTTAACCATAGCATTATACTCCTCGATTATAACGACACTCTTTTATAACGACACAAAATATTCAGTCCATTTCATGACGTTATAACCGAGTTAGACTGCGTTTTATGTTCTCAGTGCTTGGTATGATGGTGTTTACAGCGTGAAGGTGCCAGACGTTGAAACAGACGTTTAGTGTTGTAATATGTGTCGAGCTGAGCGGTCTGAATGCCAAGTTCAAAGTCCTAACTTGCTTATAAAATGTCTGTTTACACTCGTGACCTTCATCATGCCTTGCCTTTGACTTTCAAATATCGAGTGAGCCCTACTTCTGAGAACAGTACACAGTAAGGCCAATTGGAGCAGTGTGTGTGATTATGCAACATGGTCTGTTGCTGTGGGGCAATATGCCAATGTGTAAATTCTAAGTATTTGAAAATAAATGCTAATAAAGCGTGAAATAAGAGCTAACCGCCCAGTGCAGTTTAATTAATTTTGCGGTTAAAAGAGTATTGATATGAAGGAAAAATGTTGACTGCATTTTTTAAATTTAAACATCTTAACGCTTTCGTAAATAAAAATTTCTAAAATGCAAGTATTAGCTTAGCTATGCCTGCCTGCCTGCCTGCCTGCCTGTCTGTCTGTCTGTCTGTCTGTCTGTCGTCTCTCTGTCTGCCTGTGTCTCTGTCTGTCTGTCTGTCTCTCTGTCTGCCTGTCTTTCTGTCTGTCTGTTTCTCTGTCTACCTGCCTGCCTGCCTGCCTGCCTGCCTGCCTGCCTGTGTCTGCCTGCCTGCCTGTCTGTCTGTCTGTCTTTCTGTCTGTCTCTCTCTGTCTGTCTGTCTGTCTGTCTGTCTCTCTCTGTCTTTCTGTCTGTCTGTCTGTCTGTCTCTCTGTCTGTCTGGCCGTCCGTCGATCCAAATATAACTTGACAACCACGCACAGGATTTTCATGAAATCTGATACGTGAAATTTCACTAATATTTGTCAACACATGCCAATTTGAGTTTATGTCGGACGCAAATAATGGAGTGTAGATGAGCCCCTGGAGCCAGGAGAGCACAGCCGGTGTAACGACAAGCCTTGCCTGCGGGCTGTCGGCGGAGGATTTGCCGACGAGTTGCTGTTCGTCTCCAGGAAGGGACAAGATATTTTTCTCTTCTCCTAAGGATTCTAAACGGTTCTGGGTCCCACCCGTGCTCCTATTCAGTTGCTACCGGAGGCTCTTTCACCGGGGTCAGAGCATCTGTGTCGTGAATCTAACCACTTACTTTCATCTAGTGTCGAGGTTAACAATGAGTGGATTTACATCTCCTCTCCTCCATACGCCTTAATGGCGTGCACAGAGAAAACTTCACTTTAATCTGACACTTATCTCCACGAGCCTTTCTGGCGTAAATGTAAGAAAAATGTAAGTTTTCCCTGTAAACACAATTAAGGCATATCGGAGTGGTGGAGGTGTAACTCCACTCATGTATAACGTCAACACTAGGTGGAGGGGTTTGATCAAATCCCGCATGCCTCAGTCACTTTATCCCAGGGAAATTGCCCCCTCTACTACATCTTGATTAGGTGGTAAGCGGTCGAACTGCGCTACAAGCCGGAAGGTCACGGGTTCGATTCCCGATGGTGCCATTGGAATTTTTTATTTACCTAATCCTTTCGGCCGCACTATGGTCCTGGGGTCGACTCAGCTCCTAACAGAAATGAGTACTAGGGATATCTCCTGGGGCATAAAGGCTACCGGTGCGTAGGGCTGACAACCTTACCGCCTTCATGTGTGGACTGTCTAGAAGTTCTGGGAGCGTCAACTGTCTGGAACACTCAGGGCCTGTGTCCAGGCCTGTAATGGGATAGCTGTGTCCCTTGATTAAAAATGTTTGGTGGGTCCCAAAACTGAGGAGAAGATAAGTCTTCTGGGCTTTTAAACTATGACACCAGGGTTATCCAGTCCGTAGCCTGGTCACTGTGTCAACTGAGCTATCCCGGCTTTTGTTCAACTCACTGTATATTCTTCGGAACTTCAGCCGTATCGCAAAAAAAAAAAAATGTTGTAGCGCTAAGATGCACGTTTTATAGTCAATACATTTCTTTCCGTGTGTCATTTGGTAGCGAAGGCACCGGCATTATTAGGCTACGCAAAACGTTATATACGTGGTACAGTGAGTTCTGCCAAGTCGTGGCCATGTTGTAACGCCGCATCTGTAATTGTCATCACGTGCCACGACACCCAGGATGTTTCCATTTGCGTGTAATTTAGGGCACCGAAGGCAACAGGGAGGGCGTGCCATCAACTTCGCGGACGAGTGGGTATCAGTCCCACTTTTTATTCTGCAAACCCCGTGTTCAAATATCTACCCAAAGATAGCTATCCTAAGTGAGATTTTTTATAGTTTCACCTCATGTTATTTGAGGGGCAGATGTCTCAGATTAGGTCATAAAATATACCTTTCTTATTTTGCCATGTAATTGTGAACTGAAAATGCAGGTGTTCGCGGATGTTACATCATGTTGGCTAGGTAAAGTAACAGACATCTCGGAGGCCATATGCTTCTCTGAAATGAGGTAAATATTTACCAGTCGGCGCCCATAGCATTGCAGAAATCTTAAATTTTCAGTAATACAGCTGTCAGAATTTCAGATCTCGCGTAATTATCCACTTCGTGTCGCATTATCCAACACTGTACATCCTGAGGTATTGGCACATTGTGTCACTAATTGAGAAAACGGATGTAGAAGAACCGGTAGTGGTGTCATATTTGTGAAATGAAGGGTGAGGTTCACAATGGAATGTAGCACGGCTGGTTAAACACTCAAAGAATGCGGGATTATTTGGGAGTGTCTAGGAGATTCTGTAACTAAAATTTAACTCAGTGAGAAAATGCTGTGAAGGTATGTTATTAGTACTCCATAATTTTGTGTGTTTTATTGTACAAACATTCATAGTTAATCAATAAATGTACTTTTATTTGGGAAATATGCCTATATGTCACCTCCTACATGTTTCGGCACACTCAAGGCCATTATGAATCTTGTTTTTGTTTATCGAAATTTGGTACGCCTTGATAATGACCCTGAGTGGGCCGAAACATGTAGGAGGTGACATTCAGGGATTATTTTCACAAATAAAAGTGAATTTGTTGGTTAACTATGAATGTTTCCTGCAAAAATATAAACTGAATTTACTGGCTCAACGTAATAAATTTACTGTCCGTATTAAGAATTCGTGGAAACATACCTTCACTCCCTCATACGCTCTTATGGTGGTGTGCATTATTAATTAAGCAAAGTGGCACTGGTGGACTGAAAATTGACAGAGAATATCCGACGTGCTCAGAGAGAAATCTGTCAGTGCTACTTCGTCCATTACTGGCCTGGGAGTAAACCCGGGCCTCCGGAGAGAGAAATTTATTGTACTTTCTCTGCGCTTGAATCTGGGTCCGTTTAGAACGTAGTGCTTCGTCACTGATTGGCGTTATGTAATAGGCCCCTTTTTCGTAGCTGTGTAATGAATGGGCGGTTGGTCATTCAGATGCATTGTGGAGAAAGTTCGCGGTGAACTAATGGGAACTGCAGGGGCCGTTACGACTGACCGGATAGTCAAGGTCATCCAGCAATGCTGATGACTCGTCCTTTCGCCGCTATTGAAGGATATCCTTGGTTCTTTACTGTCTGGGTGGAGCTTGTTCAACCTGAGGTAAATGACCCAGAGTTTATCGCTTGTGCAAGTAGGAATGTTAACGACAGTTTAACCCTTTAAAGACGAAGCGTGTCCGTTTTATATAAGGACTCAGTGCGTACCGCGCTGTAAACACTCTCCACTCCGGTTATAAAAACCAGTCTCTTAATGTTTTATAAGGCAAAAGTTGCTGTTTGTTCTGAGATCCGTACAAAACACATAAACGCAATGTGGGCACCACGTAGAATTTTTTAATGTTAAACCTGGTGGTATGTAAAGTTACCGCTAGGCTTTAAAAGGTTAATGTATTTACATGCCGATCCCAGTGGCCGCGCGGTCTAAGGCGTGGGTCTGCGGCCGTTCGCTTCCTGGGATTGTGGGTTCGAATCCCGCAAGGGGCTTGAATGTCTGTCTTTTGTGTATGTTGTGTGTTGTGAGGTAGATGTCTCTGCGTCGGGCTGATCACTCGTCCAGAGGAGTCCTACCAAGTGTGGTGTGTTTAATGGAGTGTGATCGTGAAGCCTCGATAATGAGGAGGCCCTGGCACACTAGGGGCTGTTGCGCCATGGAAAAAAAATGTATTTACATGGAGGATCCACCTGAATATCAAAGCAGTCGAATTACAAGTTGGACTGGAATGTGATGCACCAAAATTTAACGGAATCTGACAGAGCGTCACATACACATGACAAACCATGTGATCAAGTTTCTTTTTCTGTCCGGTTTTCTGTTCCTCCTTTTCTACTTCGACTACCTTTCGTCCCGTCATTCTATATTTCCTTCTCATGTTTTTTGTTGTGCTCTTTCTCTATCTTCTGTCCCAATTCCTCCTATATCCCGTTGTTTTCTACATTATTCATTTTATATTCTTCCACCCTTCCCACTTCCCGCCTCAGCTTTTCTTTTTTGCTGAAGAAATTGTAACTCTCGTCTGCGGTGGCACGCCTTGTCTTGTACAAATTTGCTGGTAGTTAGGAGAACGGTCGGTAGATCCATACCAGAGTGCGGGTCACCGTTGTTAGAAATATTTTTTGAGACCTTCGCTGTTGCGGGATGTTAGCGGCGTAGGTTGGTAGTTGGTTAACGACGTTTCGTGACAAGCTGTCGGTCCCATGTTTAAGGGTCCAGCATTCGAAGGAAAATTCTGCCCAGACCAATCCAAAATATGTAATTTAATTAGAGCATGAATGTATCCTTCGAGATCTTTACCATTCACTGTTCATAATGGCCCTTCCACCTCTTGGGCGCTGTATACTCTCAGTATATACAATTAACCGCTTATTTTAAATCTACGGCTTTTGACGATGATGTGGCACAACGTTAATTTAAGTAATATTTATCATCTTATTTTAATACAGAATCCGTGATGCTTCGGAGTATCTTCTCTTATTGCCTTCAGGTTGAATGGATATGATAAGGTTTCTATTCTGTTTGTCCCCTGTCTGGAAGCAGGAATAGCTGTGTAGGCTGGTAAGGCCGCCATTTGGACATTTCGAAATTATGGTCAAATTCCTGGCAGGGAAAAGATATTTCCCTTTTTCAAAAGCAGCCGACCGGCTGTACAGCCCATACAGCTGCCTATTTGATGGGTACCACTGAATATTTTCCCACGGGTCAGGCTCAAGTTTCACGCGGATGGTCACTCATTTCTATGGTCCGTCGAGAATAAGTTTTAATGGAGCTACATCTCCACTCCCCCTACACCTTCTTGGCACGCACAGAGACATCTTTGTCTTTATGCTGTGCGACTGATTAGACTTATGTTCATTCCCTGGACTGGGATGTTAAGTAGAATTTGCTTAAAGAACTGACGAGGTGTGGACTGCGACGTAGTTGAAATGAAGCGGGGAGAGAGCAATGCAGAAAAGAGAGGTTACGTTGAAAGGTGTGAGTCGCGAAATGTACCGGTGCTGCCAGGTGTTGACACGCGGCACCATGAAAGTGACGTGAGTTCTCAATTAAGTGTGATTATCACCTGCTTCTGAGAACTTTGTCAAGTGGCGTCTGTCACAGTACCGCCTCGCCTTTCTTGCTTCAAGGGGAGGCTGTAAACCTCATCTTGTCCCGTCCATTTTAACAAACTTCTTCCCGTCTGCGGTCTAAAAATTTGGATACTAAAATATACAGAAGTATAATATTTTTGTTGTTTTGTATGGGTACGGTATTCGAAAACAGGTTGTTGAGAAATATATTTTGTCATAAGAGAGAGGACATAACAGAAGACTGGAGGAACTTGCTTAGCCCTTAAAAGCCTAATGGTTACTGATTTTACCGCCGGATTTAACATTAAAACTTCTGCGTTCTGCCCACATAAGTATATTTGTTTTTATGGATCACAGAACAAACAGCGGTTTTTAGGCACATTATTGGCTTTGTGATGTCTGTCTGTCTGTCTGGCCGTCCGTCCGTCCGTCCGCGTGGTACAACTGAGCTCACACTGGGCGGATTTCATGTAATTTGATATTTGAATATTTTTAAATAATCTGTCGATAATTTCCAATTTTTTCAACATGTGACGACAATAACGGGTACTTTACATGAAGACCTCTTTACATTTATGATAATATCTCGCTTAATTCTTCTTAGAATACGAAATGTTTCATAAATAGTTGTAGAAGAAGTCAAAACACATATTTTGTGTACAAAAACCTTTTTCCGAAAATCGTGCCGTTTATGAGATGATGTGGACAAATATGGTAAACCCAGACAGGCGACAGATGATGACATAGTACGGCGCATGCGCATTGCATGCTGGATAACCAGGGCTAAAAACACACAATCAGAATACGTGATACTGCTTTTTTCCCCACGGGAAAAATGGTTACGCGAGCCTGCCTCAATGTTACTTTTATACCAGCATTGCCTGCCTTGTTTAGAATTATGTAAAGCGATGTCTATGTTTAATATGCTTTTCAAAAGGCCACCGTTTATATTTGCGAAAATAGCATATTGAGTAACAAAAACAGTGTCAGTGTTATGAAATAAATATCGTATCGTCAGAGATCAGTTTAAAACATCTTATATTGACACAATCATTCTACATTATGCAGTTTCTGAGGGAAAGTTGAGAAGGAGATTTGAAGGAAGTTCGAACGAAAACATCAAAATAATGCGTGAGAGAATATATATATATATATATGTGTGTGTGTGTGTATATATATATACACACACACATATGAACCTGCAGTCGCTTTTTTTTATGCATGCAACTTAGGCTGTCCAGTAAGGATTTATTGGTCTTGAAATGTGAATTAAAATGAGCAAATAATTAAAAAATCAGTTAGGAAAATAAGTTTTATTGGAACGAGTGATTGAATAAATAAATAAATAATTAATTAAATAAACAAGTAAATTAATAAATACATGTATAATTTACGCTACTCGTGCACATAAAATCACACGTTACAAAACTCCAATTAAGTCTAATATTTAGCAGACAGAAGGATATTTGTAAGGCTTTAGTTACAGAAATAATCGCAATAGGAGCCAAGTATATGGGCAGTGTTAGTGTAGCTTTTCAGTGAACAACGCTATTTTTCCTTTAACAAATTTCAATGACAAAACATGGGACGAACGTTGCCCGAATTATGTTTAATATTATTCTCACTGGCAAACTGGCGGGATCTTCAGTAACCAGACTCCGACGTATTTAATTAATAAGTGTGGGTACAAGATGCTTTCTTCTACGTTGTTTTGCTCCGCTTTGTGATTTTAAGGGAAGTAACCCCAACGTTACACAAAAACTTACTGCGCGTTAATATGCCTTTATCAAAATGTGGGATAAAATCACAATATAAATGTACCGTAACTAGGAAGTTCGTCAAAATTGCAGCAGAGTTGAAATATTTGTGAGGCAAAAATCAAAATGGAAGATTAGATTCTGGAAGAAATTATGAGAATGGAAGAGGTGAATATATGCGAACGCGTGTTTCAGAAACCTTTACCTTTCTCTTCTGTACTAATAAAGTAAATATTAACGTGATATGCACTGTAACTTTACTTATTCTGTTGTGTGCGTGTGTCAAATTTGGCGTTTTATGGTGAGGGGTTGAGCTTCGGACAGCGTCTGTGCTGAATTTGCAAGTATTCTGCCGTGTTACATTGTGCAGACTGGTAAGTACTTACCGGCGTTTCGAAGATATGTAGTGATATCATCTACAGGGTTAAACAATCAGTTTCTTAACCCTTAATATGAACGCAGTATGATGCTTCAAAATAACGGTAAATGTTAGCAGTCGTCACAGCATAAAATCCAAGAATACTTGAATCTTATAGGTTGAAGGGTCGAAGGTGTACAAGAGCAAGGTGCGAACCTAGTAGAGAGAAATTCATGACAAGAGGCTGAAGAGAAGTGCGTACTGAGGACCAGTAGGCCTGCCTCCAGGACTGTCGTCGTCCTTTTCGTTTGCGATGGTCACTGCCAACAGCGCGAAGAAGATAGGACCAGTAGGTAACCCTTCTCCCAGCGCCACTCGTCCTTGTGCTGTGTGACCGCTACTGCCAACAGTGCAAATAAGATAGGACCAGTAGGTAACCCCCAGCGCTACTGGTCTTTGTTTTGTGTGACCGCTGCTGTGAACAGTGCAAATAAGACAGGACCAGTAGGTAACCCCAGCGCTACTGGTCCTTGTTTTGTGTGACCGCTGCTGTGAACAGCGCGAAGAAGAACCCAGCTATGCCTGTACTTCCGGCCATTAGAACCATAGCAGCGATGAGGAGGGGAACCATCGTGAAGATTTTGAGCTGGGACACTATCAGCAGTGGTAGTAACATCTTCTGAAAGAACTTCTTTTTTTTCTTCTTCTTAGATGTCCTGTCTTCGATATCATCTGCAAAAGACGACTATTTTTCAGACACATAGACACATCTTGCTTGGAATTTTGGCGACATCAGCCCAATCAGACACGCTGAGTACCTTCTGATCGTCAGAATATTGAACATGGAGGAGGGGGGACAAGAAGAGAAAACTGTAATGGTTAAGGGAAGAAAGGCAATGAAGAGAAGTCAAAGAATAAGTAACGGTATGGAGTATCATCCTTGACAGACCAATACTTTTTTCAGTTAGTCACGAAATTTCAGGATTTTTTAAACCGGAAGTTCATTGCCCTATTAACAACAGCCAACCTCTGGTCTCTATCCTGAACCACACTAATCCATTCGACAGTCCCCCATTATATTTTTAATATCATTTTAATATTATCCCTATCCACGTCTTGGTCTTCTGAGCTGTTATTTTTTCAGGTTTTCCCTACCAACACCCTGTATCCATTCATGTTCTCTTAAATTCGTCTCAGTGCTTCGCCCATCGTATCCTTCTCGATTCTATCACCAGAATAATATTTGGTGAGATTAAGCACTAACGTTATTATTACTATATTGCACATTATTAAACAAGAATTGAACTGAATTATTAAGGGATAATTTAGTATACAGAGAAGCATGGAGTAATTAGGAAAGTAATAATTTCTTCTCTGTTCTTTGCTGTATAAAAAAATCGTCTCTAGCTAAAGGCTGATGTCCTGATGAATTGGGTTTTAATTGGTTGAGTTGTTACAAGAACAGGCCGTATTTTACTATGAAGGGAATGAGCATAAAATATATTGAACCAACCGGTATGTGTCAAATTTGATTTAACAACATTACGGGAGTGATCTTTGCACTACCTTGAACCTACATTCATGTTGATAACTAAACAAACAAATAAATAATAAGTAAACAGATAGACACGTAAATAAACAAAAACACATAAACAAGTAAATGAATAAAAATAAGTAAAATAAATAAATAAATCCCTAGCGTACACCGCAGGATAATTAGTATGGCAATAAAACAGGAGAGAGCACACTGTAAGCAGCTGACTAGACGCGGTTCAGTCGGGAAATAAGTTCACGATGCATGCATTTTCAGTCTTTTAGTTTTAGTTCTGATGAAAATAGTTCAGGAGTAATTGTATTGCTGTCCCACTAGTAGTTCACGTAGTCCCGGCCACAAATGATCAGTTTATCGGAATTTTCTGTTCCCTCTTGATATCAGTCCGTGTCTTGTGTTATCAGCCGTCGTGTCACAGCTGTTCCCGCGTTACTATCGTCTTTAAATTAGTGTCCGCCATGTTTTTGCTTCAGCGCTGTAAACAGACGATATTTGCTGGGCGACAGATTCCTCTGATATATTTTTAATTAATGTAGGTTCTGTAATTACTAAATTGCATGTCATATGAAATTACTTTGAGATTGACGCACGAACAACGGGACCGTTTGAAGCCGCATGGTAAGGGACTGTCTGTCCCCATTGTTACAACTGGCTGTGGACAGATAAACAACACTGAAAGCAGGGTGATTGCCAAGTAACCTCTGTTTAGGTTTTGTGTGATTGTCTTTCCAAAACCAAACATCTGGAAATTTAACCGGAAACCACGGTGTGCTAGAATCTTGTCAGCTCACTGAACGACATACGCACTGATGCGTTCCATCAAACGCGTGTTGAGTTTCACCCGTCACACATTCGGCCGTTATTTGTTCCGTATTGGTGTTACGTGTTACTGGGTAACCCTTCAGTTCCGGCCTCGGTGCGCAGTACGGAACTTTAATTCCTCACATCCTGCTTGCCTCGGTACATCATACGGTCGTGAATGCATTTAAAGGTACTACGTTCTCACTAGAACAGGTTATGAAGGCCCAGACGGGAAGTAGGGGTATAGCTCTACTCTTTCTCTAACCTCAGCGCTGGATGGGGGTGGGCGGTCAACGCCACGCCCCGGCTGCTTTACTCCCGGTATCAGTTGTATAGGAGGCTGGGTAGGACCCAGGATCGGTGTCGACGGGTGCGGGTAATCTCGCCCCCACTGGGATTCGATCCTCGGACCGTCCAGCCCATACGGAGCCGCTATACAGACTACATAAACTAAAAGACATGTCCGTCCTGGACAACTGGAACCCCAGTGTCATTGAAAGGTTAGAAGCTACGATAAAGTAACTTCGTGACCCCAGTTTTGTAAATGTTACCCTTATTTAGCTTCTTGTCTTGTGGTGTCTTACCTTACCTGAGTCTGTGTGGGTGTGACATAAGGTTTTTACTGACTGCTAATTCCTTAAATACAGACATCTTCAGGAGTTAAAGTTGTCCCTGTTCACGCCATGAAGGCCTTTGCGAGGAGAAGTAATATAGCTCCACTCATTCTTAACCTCTACGCTAGATCGAGGTGTGTGGTCAACATGACGACGCAGATGCTTTACCCCGGTAAAGAAACCAAGTGCCCATTGGATAGGAAGTTGGGTGCGCCCCGGAGTTGTGGAAATTTTGGAGGGAAGGAAAACCTTTTTCCTCTACCACATGCACGCACTTGTTTCAATATTCGCTTGCTGTTAAGAATTGGTTTTGACATTCAACATACGCGTAAAACAGTAAGGTCGTCTGTAGATTGGGATATATGATATTCTTAAGTGTACAAAGAACAGATCCCAGTGGCCGCGCGGTCTAAGGCGTAGGTCTGCGGTCGAGCGCTTGCTGGGATCGTGGGTTCGAATCCCACCGAGGACTCTTGTGAGTGTTGTGTTGTCAGGTAGAGGTCTCTGCATCACGATAATGCCTCGTTCAGAGGATTTATACCGACTGTGGTGTGTGTCTGAGTGTGATCAGGTGCAACAATAGCCCTCTGCACCTGCGAAGCTTAGATAGGAGGATTCTAACAAGAAATAATTCTCCAAAGGGTTTTAATGAAATTTAATACTGGCTGTCTCTACCAAAAGTTATGTAATTAATTTTTTCCATGTTTTAAACTTAATTGAATTCGCATATTAATATTTGTGCCAAGGACTACACGTCACCCAAGATATAATTATTAACAAAATGACATGGTACATACTTGTAATTCCGCTTGAGAGTCTAATGGTCTAATAGTCGTCCAAGCACTTAGGGAATTCCCTGACATTTATGTGGGCCAGAGATTAATTATAGTGATAAAAAGATTTGGCCGCTGACCTCTGTTCTGTTCAGGCGTCCTGTTTTATGACGCAGATGGTTGCCAACATTTCGCAGCAACGTTCATTTCTCATCCTGACGCTAACAATAACCTTACATACCAGACTGCACTGGGTGATAACTCAAAATACACTAATATGAAGCTTCCCGTGCGTCAGAACCGCAAATCCTATAATTATTAATTGGCCCATGTCGTGTTATACCTGTAGTATAGTCACCTTAATAATGATATAAGTCTATGTACAGTAAGGTAAAGGTAAAGCAGTCCCATTACAGACCTGGACAGGTCCTGAGGGTTCCAGGCGTTTGAGGCTCCCAGGTTTCTAGACAATCGGCACATGAAGGTGGTAAGGTTGTCAGCTCTACGCACCGGCCGCCTTTACCCCCCAGGAAATATTCCTGGTACTCATTTCTGTTAGAGGCTGAGTCGACCCCAGGACCATAGTGCGTCCGAAGGGATTATGTCAATGAAAAATTCCAGTGACACCATCGGGAATCGATCCCGCGCAGTGTAACGCAGTGCCTCAACTAACTGCGCCACCGCGGTACAGTAAAATATATTAGTCTGTCATGAATGTAACAGCGGTCAGTGACGTAGGCATAATCACAAATGCTTTTTAGAATAAACCTGTTCTTCATTACAGTAGGAAATTCTTTTCTTGTGGCCCAACAGCCCAAATAGGGCCTAGGCCGCCTGATATTTGAGGTTTCTAGCTCACACACACACACACACACACACACACACACACCGGGTAGGACTCCTCTGAACGAGTGACCAGCTAGTTGCAGAGGCCGCTACCTACACAACACACAACAAGAACAAGACACGAACATCGATGCCTTCAGCGGGATTCGAACCTTCGAACTCGCAGCGGGCAGACCCACGCCTTAGACCGCACGGCAACCGGGATCGGCACAGTAGGAACGTACATTGTCTGCTTCCATTCTATATTTTAGTAAACTGTTTTATCCTAAAAACAGACTTAAGTAACGTGATTATCATAACATTACCTTCCACATCCATCAGCGCAGTGAAGTAATCTTCCAGTTCATAAAACTGCTCAAACAGTTCCTTTATACCTCTGGACTTCGTTGAATCTCGTTCCATCAGCGGTTTCTCCTCTTTTTCATCACCGTTTACATCAATCACCAGACCAACGTGTCCAGTCTGTATTTGGTCCTTTATTCTTCCTTCTACATCACTTATATTAATACCAGATAGCGGTTTGTCTATTCCGACACCCACTTCACTTCTCCGGACACCATTTACATTTCTACGCCCCCCTGCTTTACCTGCAGCGATTTCCCAGTAAACATTAGTGTCATTATGTTGTCGTGTGTTTATTTCTGCACCTCCGCTTCCACTGTTATGTTGCTGAAACACATTTACCACTTCTTTATTTGAATACGACGGCGTGATTGATGTACCAATTGTTGTTTTATATTGCACCTTCCAATCAGGCTCCGTGTGTCTTGACAGCCTCCATTGTTGTCTGTAATCTTTAACTCTTGTTGTTGCAGTTGGTGCCGCTAACGAAACATTCGCCAAGATAGATAATACTACAATTATTTTACTTTTGTATTGTAGAATTGAGTGAATAGAGTTTGTGTTGAATTTCATGATTATTTTAAGAAATTACGTGAAATATCATTCATTGTGTTTATGGAAGGAGGTTCTTTCAGTAACTCACAAGACGCTACAGTCAATTGTCAGTTTAGTCTATTTATAAACCGAAACGCTTTCTTGATATCGAAGAGTAAAGCATAGAAATCGATACATGTATGAATAATGTTGTCTGTCAAATTCGCAACTGGTTTATTTACACATTTGCTTACCTCCTTTAGCACTCTTTCCACTTTCAAGCGTGATCTCGTGTAATAAATTTTCCCTCAGTAGTCAAATGCACTGCCGTTTGCTGCTAAGCAGTACTGTAACTCAGATGGTAGTGACAGAGATGCTAACGAATGAATTCCATCTTAAATTCTCTTTCCTTTTTTTATTTCTATCTCTTACTCTTGTTTATGCGTGTTACTGGGAAACAAAAAGTAATGTAGTCTGCTTTAATTCATTCTACTGCACAAAGCCAGCCGACCTTACTGCACGGTTTTATTGTATTTCCTTCTTTTCTTGTTTTATTTACGGTTCTTCGTCTGCTAATATTTTACGCTACTAGACCACGGCGGTGAGAAACTCGGCGTCTTGTATAAGTCTATTATTATTTATGTACAGTCAGTGCAGAAAATGATCGGCTAAGAGAAGCAACGTCGTCTTTTTCGAAAGATTTTTAGCATCTGTTACAGTCCGGTGCTTTCCCTCAAAGGTTTTAGTCATTACGTTGGGGCAAGAAAAACGAATTGGTAATTACACAGGTGAGGTCTGAGTCTCATGGCAGTGGTTATGAAGATTGTTCTCTTCTGGGATGTGACGTTATGTAAATTGGTAGGGATGTGCCAGCATTTCTAAGGAGCGTGCTCCCTTCGTCTAGTGTATAAGATTGGGTCAGAAGTACAGGTTCACTTACCCTACAGAGGGAGGCAGAGAGATATTACTTTAATTTTGAGCAGGGGCGCACACAAGGGTGGAGGGTCCTGGGCTGTAGCCCCCCCCAAACCCTCCAAAATCGAAATTTAAAAAACAAATTTGGAGATATTATGATACCAAAGGTTTTACGTGATTTACCTTTTAGCCGAAATCAGCCACTGAAATCAGCTGATGAGTATTACATTAGAATTTTGAAAAATAAATTAATGAAATTAAAAAAAAGAAGATAGGACACTGTGATTGAGTTATGGAACATCTAGGCAAAGTTATATCCGTATGTATATAAATGCGGTTGCAGACAGTGTTGTGTTGTACTTCCAACATGATTTTTGTTATATAGTTTTTAAAATCAAACAAATTATATATAGCCTAAGGGTCAGCTTCTCCCCACCAATAAAAAAGTATGGGAGCGCATGTGATTCTGAGAATTCCGTTCTTAGGTATAATGCTACACTGATGGGTAATCGGATCCCGACGTTTCGGGTCAGTGCAACTTCCTCTTCTTCTGCAGTCGAAATGTCCAAGAAGAGTTGTCCTTTGACATTTTGATCGTCGACGTTTCTGGCAGGGCCGCCGACAGTGGGTTCGGGCCCCGGTAAAAAGAAAACTGTAGCCGCCCCCCCCCCTCCGACTAGTAAGGGCAGATTGTCTAAAATCTGCACACTGAAATCACTAAATCAGAAACAATTAACGCAAAAGCGAAAAGCCTCAAATCTCGCCCCTTTACTGCTGCTCTTAAATACTCGTATATCGGAAATTTCGTATTACTTGTCATATGCAAACGAAGACTATAAAATGCACAAATAAGTTCAGCACCTTTCATGTGTTTTGTAAACTCTGTTATCCACCTTCGGTGATCAGACTTAAAAATGGCGTTAAATTAATTATTTTGATACCGAAGGTACTAATCAATAGGTGGGGTTTTATTTGCGCCATGTTATGGCACATAATTAATCTCAAAACAAAATATTTGTTCATCCCCTCTAAATCGTATTGAGCTGTAACATGTGAACGTTAAAATGGTGACACGTTTCAGCATACTTCGCCAACACCTGCCCTTGCACTTAATTCGGAACCAAAGCACGAAAGCATGTGGAGGAGTGGAAGTATAGCTCCATGCTTTCCTAACTTCGTCACTGTCTGAGGTGAATGATTGGCTTTACGCTCTGACTTTTTTCCTCCTGTAATAATTGAATAGCGGGCTGAATGTGTCATAGATTCAGTGTGGAATCTTTGGGAAAGAGAAAAATCACATACCTGTGCCTGGAACAGATTTCCACTTTATCGGGAGGTCTGGTGCGTCTCTTGAAGATTCATTAACTTAAGGGAGGAAAGGCTTTTTTTGAGAAGCTGGTGGTAGCGTAGCAGGTTAAGTTCCTCCTTGTATTCTACATATGAAGAAGGCAGCATTTTCAATTTATCCTGAGCCAGATAAATCCAATCAAGACTTCAAACCCTAATTCTATAGGAAACATTTTAATGTTATACTTCCGTCTACGCTTAGATTTCCTAAGTTGTCGCTTTTCCTCAGGTCCTACGAATTAATTTTATTATACATTTCAGTGGATGAAGCGTTGAAAATTCCAATGATATTAATTGCAGTGTGGCGCATTTTATAGGAATTTTAAGTACTTGCAAAATTTAGACGTAGAATGGCCAGAACTTATTTTAGGTAAAGACACACCCCCCTCATATTAACCCTTTAAAGACGAAGCGTATCTGTTTTATATAAGGACTCAGTGCGTACCGCGCTGTAAACACTCTCCACTTCGGTTATAAAAACCAATCTCTTAATGTTTTATAAGGCAAAAGTTGCTGTTTGTTCTGAGATCCGTACAAAACACATAAACGCAATGTGGGCACCACGCAGAATTTTTTAATGTTAAACCTGGTGGTACGTAAAGTTACCGCTAGGCTTTAAAAGGTTAATGTTTAATTCCAACACGGAAAGCAGGAAACAGGAGCTTTCTTGAGGTTAGCGCACAGAATTCGTAACAAATAATCCGCATTCAAATCGGATGTTAAAATGGGTAAATGATAACTGTGTTAAGAATTATTACCGGTTGTTTCCTAACATTTCTGTTTGCTTTTAAATGCTCACCTATTTATAGTATAAGAAACAATCAACAGCCAACAAATATTGTGCCTCACTTTATTATCTTATGAGGTTAGAACGACTGGTTTCGGTCTATATTAGACCATCATCAGGTTCTGCTTCAATCATTGATGTCAGAACTCTACTTACCAGAGAAGAGAAGGCCTTCACTTTTACAGCAAGTTAAAATATACATGAATGTATATATAAAATTGCATAGATAAAATGAAATAAAGAAATGGTATGTTAAATATGCAGATAAGTAGATAAGGCTAAAATTATTGTAGCTGACCATAGGAGGGCGTATAGCTATGTGTTGAATGCTTCCACCTATACTGTACGTGAACTTTCATTGGCTGGTATGTCACGCGGCTTTTGGGCTTGGTACATTCCAGATTTTTTCCAGTCTTATTATTTTCAGCTATTGGTATTTAATCCGGATCTGAGTTGAGCTTTTTGTATTCCAGTTCTGCAAAGTGATATAGGGCGTTAGAAAATGAAGGAGTTGTCTAACTAGACTAAAGTTGATAAAGTATGGTAATAATTTACTTACTGGATATTATTACTCTTGTGTATGTCACCTATTTCTTGACTCTTTTACAGACTGCACCCCTTTTGTACCGATGTTCAGTTATTTTACTTTGCGACTGAGATATCGAATTTGGTCGAAGAGTTTAAGTAATCTTACGAGAGCGGGACTTAAATTGGTTTTGGCGATTAGCCCTGTGTATTGCTGCTTCATATTATAGAGGTCCTACATTCGAATATGTGCCCAGGAACGTTTTGTTGTCACTGAAATTTCTCGTAGTTTTCCTCATCTCTTCGAGGGAATAAATTAGTGCAGACCTCAACATTTTTGTTCCTTATCATCCCAGTTCATCGTTTACAGCCGCTTTCCTGGTAAATTCGACAGAGTGTCCCTTTTAATGTGTCCCTTAATACGTTTGATTTTGTCGCATAGGAGTCCTGTATGCGCCGGGACATTCCGTCACATTTGCGATACTTAGGGACACGATAAAAGGGACACTGCGTGTAAAGTAGGCGTGCGTATAGCGGATAGCGTCGTATTCAAAATTGAAAAGTGGCTGGTATTATTACAAAGGCTGTAGTTACAGTGAACGGCTTCTGGGTCTGACATCGCCAATAAATCCGCACAACTCCGAGGTAAAGACCGTATGTACGTATCCGTTGTATTTCTTCTTCTAACCTGTAACTGAAAGATGTCTACATCAGGCTGGCGTATTTCTTAAATGAACTTAAGTCTTCTGAAGAATACGCCTGATTGTTCTTCTATTTTAGTACCTTTGTAAGTAAAAGATGAATATTATTTTACTGAAATGTTTAAACCACAGCTGAACTTCAGTAGGTCTGTATTTCATGTGTTTGGCTTGTGATTAATTCTGATTATTCGCCTAGCTGATTAGACGTTAGATGGCAGTCATTGCCGGAAATAATCTGCCTTTATGAAGCATTCAAGAGTTACCTATAACTCGGCCGGCGTTGCAGCGTAGTGCTTTGCCGATAAATATATCCATCTTTCTCTTAAGAACTTTCAGAATTGAATTCACTTGACGGGGACATATTTGGTACGTACGTATATCTGATTGTGTGTGTGTGTGTGTGTGTGTGTGTGTGTGTGTGTGTGTGTGTGTGTGTGTGTGTGTGTGTGTGTGTGTATGTATGTATGTATGTATGTATGTATATGTGTGTGTAACATTTATGCGTGTTTTTGAGCGTGTATTTGTATGTTCGTGTTCTATATGTAGGCTTTTTTTGACTCCTTTTACATTGAAGACAAATATAAAGACGTAATCTGTTCCATTATTTAAGTACTACTACATAAAGGCGTATGGGAAAGAGGAGGTACGGTTCCGCTCATTCCCAACCTTAGCATACATAGTAATGAGTGGTAAGGTTCAGACAACAGGCAATTTACCCCGGCGAAAGGGCCCCCGGAAAGGCTCCGTAATCTGACATTATCATTGTAACACGAAAATTACAGTTGTTAGATAAATATAAATATGATTACTGGGCGAAGTTTTATTACATGATGTCATGAAAATATTGTAATAGTATTTGTATTTCGTAGTACGAGTACATTAATTTTATGTATAGTATAATGTAAAAAATATATTTTATAACAAAATAGTATATTTACAGGTACTGTGGTCATTGACGTAACATAAAATATGCAGTTATTCATGAAGTTAAATTTAACTCATTGTTGTTAATATATATAGTAATAATGTGCAAACATTATAATGTTAATTTATGTTATACCTAATCAACTGTGATACCCTGTATCGAATATAGTAACAATGCTAGATTTCTACGGTTGCTCTCTTCTTATGTTCATAGTAAATATAAATAAATCATGTTATTAACACGTTAGTTTGAGATATTTACAGGTGTCTTCTGTAACAATATTGCTACTGATTTAAAATTTGTGTTTTATAAATAACAAATTACAATTTATTAGAGCTACATCGAAATATAATCTTCTGGTGCAGTATTAGCAACTTTGTCATATTTTCCAGTAAATACGGTATACTACCGCATGGTAACTACAAGTTTTGGGGCTGTCAAGTTTCACATCATATAACGCACGTTGAATGAATATGTTGCTGTCAATTCAATATTGACCGTTGCCATGAGGTTCGAATGTAATAGTGTAGTGAGACATAAGCAATACATAGGCCGACCAACTGCACACCTTCCGGTTCTACCCCCTTGATTTTAAATAATACATGCCTTTACATGGGATTCAATCTGAAATGAAGTCATTTGAACTATAGTTTCTAAACATTTAATCCATTTTAATTGAAAATAAGGTCTTCGTCACTGAAGCAAATGAAGTGATTTAATATGAAAAATACAGTTTAACTTAAAATGTATAGGATGCTAATTTTGTAAATTTATTTTTTGAATAATAAGACCACAAAATAGAAAGAAATATTTTATGTCACTGTTTTTAAGTAGAAGTTTCTCTTAACAAGGTGCATTAAGTTAATACCTCTAGATGTTTTTGAAACAGCGCAGTAAGGCCATATTTGTAGCTGCACTTTTTAGTCACGTCTTTAGCTACAATATATGCATCTGTATGCACTGACAGTATTTACTTTAAAAACAACATAACACAAAGCACGTTCCGACTTATAAAAATTGCCTGTGTTTTCGACTTAACTTTGTATAAATTTGAATGTTTGTAGTCTTATTAGTGTAATAATACATGATATCCAATGCATGGGAGAAGAAGAATATACTTATGGTGAAACTTATGTTCCGGTAACAGGCATAGTATGATTTTATTTTCCCATGTCATATCCACGTAATATATTTGTACACTATTTTTGTAGGCTGCAGATAAAAATACGTGCGTGAGTTGTGAACATGATTCACGGCCTCACAAGTGTAATTTTCAAACTTTTCTTCACGAGTTCAAGAGAAAAGTGCATCGTCAACATGAATTCTTTGGAAAGAGAACAATGGCACATTATAGATAAATATACACAAAAAAGTTTATGATATATTCTTACAGATTTTCGACATAATGAAAAATGTTTATTTCAGTAATTCGTACGTTTCTGTGTGTGATTGTTGGTATGACACATTGCGTTTTGAATAATGGATGCGGCTTTACACAATTAAGCCTTGTTATAGTATAACGTAACAATGCCACGAAGGTGCATTATTGTTTGTGTTTCTGACAGTCCCTTAAAAATTAAAACATTTTCATTAGTTATATTTAGTAATTCACAATATTTGTAGCGATTGTGCAATGCAAATCATGGCTACGTTATGATGATGTAACAAAAAGAAAGAATACTGTTTTGCTGAATATCATGAATGAAGTTCCATAAATGAAAAGTGCAGGTGCTTGTAGTTTCGTATGCTACAGTGAAACGTGTTAAAATATTCAAATATCCGTGAGCAAATTTAATGTGTTCCATGTCCGTGCACTATATTATACAAGAAACACTAAGCACCAACAAATGCACAAAGAGTTTTTTCATCAATTGTAACACACTCCTACATTTTTTTTATTTTCACTTTGTTTTCACCGTGCATTTTTGTATCACAAGTAAAATCACCAACAAATGCACTGTGTTGGTGATTTTACTTGTGACACTCCTACATGTTTCGACCCTGCTGGGTCATCTTCAGGCAGAAACTTTCTGTTGTTTCTCCCTGAAGATGACCCAGCACGATCGAAACATGTAGGAGTGTATTAGAATTGGTGAAAAAACTCTTTGTGCATTTGTTGGTGATTAATTTTTATCCGTGAGCAGTTTGGTGTACAAAAGGGAAGCCCCTTTTCCTTTAACAAAAGCACTTAGCCTTTTACCACGTCTGTACTGACATTGACAAAAGTTTTAAAAAAACAAATTTTTTTAATATTTTGCAACGCCTTTTCTGTTTGCGATAGCCATTATTTGAAAATTATTCGCGTAATTTAATAGGTTACTGCGTTGGCAACATTTTGTCGTAATTCTTTAACCCTTTCAGCCACTAACACCTGTTACCTCTTCCAGTGTTCATATCTACCGTTAGTATACTGATGTTAGCACAATATCACGTGACATATATATTGTATAATACTTAGATAAGTTATAAGGGCTTATACGTAATAGGTACATAAAATACGTAGAGTATAAATATTTCATTTATTTTAATAATTTCCGGCTGATTTGGTTCCTTAAGCTCCACATATATTTTAAAAGTCGCAGACATTCGATATCACAAAAAAATCTGATGCGTGATTTTAGTACGTCTGCCCACATTAATTATGCCAGTCTACTGAGCTAATTAATTTTTAAGAAACCATAAAATTTTGTCTGTTATGAATAATTTGTCAGCTGTTGCGTACAGCTCTTCTGACTTGTTATTATTGCTTCATTAAGAAATACACGTAGGCACAGCCTATCAAAGGAATGAGGTTACCACATACGAGATGTACCACAGTGTGGCGGGAACGAGACTCTTAGCCTTTGTGATATGGCTGGAAGAAGCTGGTCTACTTTCACCTCACGTGAAGGTAGATGTGTCCCTATTCAGGACGTGAGGGCATATAGGGACGTGGAGTTAGTAGATCAACTAATTCTTAACCTCGCCATCAGATCGAGGTGAATTGTCAGCTTCACGTCCCGGCCGCTTTACCCAGGTACCAAATGAATAATAGCTTAATATCATGTAGAAACGTAACACACCTGAGATTTGACCTTCTCGCGGCAGTTTTTGTAAAGTTTAATGTTTTCGTGCGTGTGACGCCATGTAGCCTTTTCGATTTTTATTGACGTTTCGGAGGAATTTTGCATCTTCTTCACAAGGAAAATGGAAACAGGCAGTTCTTCTGAAACGTGGGCACACTTCTACCAGACACACGGAAATTCTTGTCGGAAGAAAACAAATATTTACAAAATATTTTTTATATTAAATAATAACTGAATCTGAATTTAAACCTGCTCGCATGTCGAAGTGTCTGATTGTACTGGTGTAAAGGTGAAATGGAGATACAGCTCCACATGTTCTATACGCCTTTTGATAATACATAGGTATGGGTTCCACCTCTCGGCCATTTTACGTGCGGTATATATTGACCGTGTTTCAGAACCGGTCGCAACCTGTTTGGGCTAAACACAAATATCCGTATTGGAAAACAGACCTTTGTTATATGGCTACAACCAGACACTTTGCGTGATGCCTTAGTGGCTCCTGTGTAGGTTACTTTTTTAATTATGAGGAATTTATTCCCTGAAAAGTGCTGCGTTAATTGTGCATTCGTCTTTTAGTACGAAAGAATGGCTTCGAAAACACTTTTAAAATTGTAGTGCGTCTTGCATTATAGGATATGCGATAATATGCAATGTAAGTAGATAGAATGTTATCTCTTTTAGTGAATAAGTAATTCGAGATTACTGTTTTTTGACATATAACAATTTGTAGGTTGGTACCAATGTTTGGGATAAACGTGGAGAACAAATTCGGAAGGAAAACTGGTAGTTATCTACCAAACCACACGGTTTCTCAAACGAGAATACATTAATATTAATATGCACTTCAGTGAGAAACTCAAATCTTATATGGATCAAAGTGTTCGAGTTGATTTTTCATATAAATACACGTTTTGACGGTTCAATAAGTTAATGTAATAAATTAAGTTAGTTTGGTGGTAGTACGGCGTCACTGCTGTGTAGATAGTTGTCCGCTGTAGGCGAGCTGCTGCGCCTGGTCTTTGTCATCCAAGGAGCGTCTGTCCCAGCCGCCGCCACCACCACCACTGGGCTGCCATCCGTGGTGCGTGTCGTGGTGGTGGCCACCACCGCCACCTTGCTTCTGAGACAGCAATTTCTTCAGTGCGATTATGAGTGATAGAACGAGGGCGATCTTGCTGATGATCAGGGCTTTGCCAGCCAGCAGAAAGAGCCCGCCTATGGCGAGCGGCACGATGGCGGCCGCCTTCGCCGCTAGACCCATCATCATCATTCCCATCATCTTCTTCATTTTTCCGCGTCCTGAAAGAAACATCACATGACAGTTAACTGGTTATAAATGGTTCACACTTTGTGGCTAATATCTGGTCGTAAAAGAATATGATGGAAGAGAGAAGAAAGGAAGAAAATTGGGAAAGTAGGAAGCAGATGGATAAAAATAGAAGAACAGAGATAAAGAGAAGGCGACGTAAACGTAAGAGTGGAAAAATTAAGAAGAATGATAAGGCAGGCGAAGAAGTAGCAGAAGGTCATGAAGTGAGTTAAGATGTAGGAAGAGAACACAAGGAAGAAGAAATTGCAGAAGGAGACGAAAAAAAATAAAACAAGTGATTTATCATGGCTGTTACTTTGTGGATGATCCCAGATTAATTCTTCTGGGATCTGACGCAGTGTGGAGGGATTTTATTTGCCTTTCTTTTCAAGGGTCAAGCTGTCCGAAAAAAATGGATCGCTTGACCCCTAAAGAGCAAGGCACTGCAGTTCTTGGACGTGTCGCGAACCGCTCACTCGACGACACTGCGTCACCTCCCAGAAGGCCTATCGTCAGCTACACTGTGGTGCAAACCTCAACTGTCTCACAGTCCCTCTTCTTTAGGTTCCATCGGAAGGTACATCTGTTTCTGTCCAGATGTGTAAAGATAGGGAATGTTCCTGATTTGTTTCGATATGTGGACATCTAAACAAACTATAGCCACAGTACCTACATGTGTGCAGTAGACGTACGATTGGCTGTTTCTGACGGTTAAAACAGAGTAGCAATTTTACGCCATGTTGCGTCCGATGACGGAAATATTCCGGCTTCGGGAAACTCATGTATGAAATAAGTAGTAATAAAGTTAGTATCCAAAATAATATTCAAGTTTATTAGGAGCAGCTGATGTTGAAAAATAAATTTCGTTTTGTCGCATGGAAAGAGATAGAACTCATTTAGATTAGTAATTTTGATAATGACATTATAATTCTTTCCCATTGTTACATTTTTTGTTTGTTCTTTTTCATTTATTCATCACTCAGTTTGTCTTACGACAGGTCCATAGCCTTTTCCAAGGCGAGTTCTCCACACAGTGCGATCTAGTGCTTCCTCTTTTAATTTCCAGTATCTTCTCTTTTCCTTAAAGTCATCCAGTAGCTGCTTACGTCTTCTTCCTCGTCTTCCCGTCACTTACATTCTTCCTTCCATCTTCCCTTCAGTAACTTGTTTTATAAGGCAGTTCCTGCGCAAGATGTGACCAATCCAGTTAGCCTTCCTTCTTTTTATTTTATGCGGTATGTTCCGCTCCTTTTTGACTCTATGTAATGCTTCTTCATTTGTCACATGATCGGTCCAACTGAGCTTCTCCGTCCTTCTCCAGCACCGTACAGCGCTGTGCTCTAAACGTTTAGTCCTTGTACATACATAAATTATTATGTGACGTGAGTAACTCAAACGACAGAATGACAGTGTCACACATTTTCTCCTAGCATACCGGTTTCTACCTATCAATTACCAGTCAGTCAATGCTCCTTACTCATACGCATCCACCTACCGCTTACGCGTTATATTCCGGATACTGGCAACGTAGCTGAATGGACTACAGTGAACTCAGTGGAGTGCGGCCGAACTTGGGACTGTAACTGTCCTGGAGTTGCTCAAGAAATTTTCTCCTCTTATTAAACAGTACGGGCGTTACTGTATTCACAAGGGCCCGTGGATAAAGTACTATTCTATGTAAGCAAGACTGCAGCTTGTATAATAAATGGAACCTGATTGTTTTGAAGCTTTTAATTGTTATCGTATTATTAAGTAACCCAATATTTGATGTTTCTGCAGTGGTATTGCTGAAGATTCAAGTCTTCTGGGATGTTACGCTGGGCCGCCTGGTAAATAGTTACTGACGTTTCGAAGGCACTACGATAGTTCGAAACGTTGCCAAATATTTACCGGCGTAATATCCCAGAACAATTGGGTCCTCACGTAACGACCAGTTTGAAGGCAGTGGGACAGCTGTTTGGGTCTTGTTCATGATCATGAAGAATTAATTGGCGAATTTAGGCGATGGTTGAATTTGTGTCAGTAACGGATTTTCTGGAGATGACTGGCTATATTTGAAGATGAGTTGTCAGAAGTGTGTCAGTTGTATAACAGCTGACATTTTCGTATTGAAGTGTGGTGACCTGTTTGGTGTTTGCTGCGGAGCATTATAAAGTGTTGATTTGGGTCACAGTTGTGTACACGCACACACAATAGTGACTGGAATGTCTTCCATGAACTCTTCATGACGCAACAGAACATGTTGCTGTACGTGTGTGTGTGTGTGTGTGTGTGTGTGTGTGTGTGTGTGTGTGTGTGTGTGTGTGTGTGTGTATGCACGTGCATTATATACCGGTGATTTATTACTCATACATGATTTTTGAGACATCACTGATGTGTATTTGGACGTTTTCCGTAGTCATTGATTATACAAACACGACGTTTCGAAAGCAGACTGCTTACGTGTTCACATGAAGTGAAGACGAAAGCAGTGATATCTTGCATGTTACGCCATGTTTTTAAGTGGTGAAGGGCCCCGCAGCAGACGCTACGGGCGCACCGCAGCCGTGAGGCTTATTGTGTAACCCTATGATGAAGATGATGATGAAGATTATTTTTTGTCCTTTTCCTAGTAATGGAGCAGACGTGGAATGAAATTGACAGGGGAAAACCGAATAACTCGGGGTAAAAACCTGTCCCAGTGCCACTTTGTCCACCACAAATCCCACATGGCTCACCCAGGATCGAACCGGGGCCTCCGCGATGGGACGCCGGCGGCTAACCGCCTGAGCCATGGCACGGCCATGTTACGCCATTGTCCAAGAATTATAGTGTAGAGTTAACGCGTAATGTTGCCCACACTGTATTTCTCATAATTGTCACCGTAAGCCTCTGTTATTTCCTTGAGTATCACGGACAATTTTATTTTTGTCACGGATATGCAGTGTATTTTCTATGACGTATTTATTTCTCTGTGTATTTACACTACGTCTTAGTAGCTCGGTCAGTATGATGATTAGATTACGGGTAGGACGTCCGACGAGTCTTGGTTCGATTCTTGGCCAAGGAAGGCAATATTCATTTCTCCAAGACACCCAGACGCTATCTGGCGCCCATATAGCCTCCGAGTCAAGCGTCACAGAGAGATCTGTCCCCAAGGGTAAATCAGCCTGGGGCGTGTTGCTGACGTATAACCTGCATCGAATGCTGAGGTTAAGGTTGAATGCAGCTGTACCTCTTCTCCCTACCTATGCCTTTATTGTGTGCATAGGAAAAAATTTACGGAATTTAAATTTTTGCTTAATGGTGCCACCATAGCTCAAAATATTTGTTGTTTTGTAGCAGGATGATTGGTGAAAAATATTGAAAAAATATGGAAACGAGAGTTTCTTGACTAGCCGAGGAACTGTGTGACATTTCAAGAAGGGCTGTGCTCCATGGAGTTGCATGGCAACGATCGCTCTGCACCCTGTGTCCAGTCACTGTACTATCCTGGCCAGTATACAACCGGTCGGGGCCCCCCGCGATCCGATAATCTGGGGCCACCTTCAGTTAGTAGCGAAGTTACTCCACGATCTCTCAGAACACTGCCTTCTGTCAGAAGACAGAAATCCGGTCCAAGAGAACCGGCAGCAAATTTTGATATTAATTTAGGTATCATCAACCCGTAGTGTTTGTCAAATCTATATCGATCATAGGGTCCGCTTAACACAACACTATGAATATTATACACGTATATTCATTACACTCTGCTACATGTTTCGGCCGACTGATACAGCTATCATTGTGTAGCCTTACAAACGCATGAAAATGAAATGTATTTTGGGAAGGGGCTTGCCCTTTACAAATATTAGATAGGATGTTACCGAATAATAACTAAGTAACCAAAATATAATATTAACCCTTTAAAGACGAAGCTTCTCTGTTTTATGTAAGGACTCAGCCCGTACCGCGCTGTAAACACTCTCCACTTCGGTTATAAAAACCAATCTCTTGATGTTTTATAAGGCAAAAGTTGCTGTTTGTTCTGAGATCCGTACAAAACACATAAACGCAATATGGGCACCACGTAGAATTTTTTAATGTTAAACCTGGTGGTACGTAAAGTTACCGCTGGGCTTTAAAAGGTTAATGTTTATAAAGGGGTGGCCTCTTCCAAAATACACTACACTTCTTTTTTTTTAATTTGTACGGCTACCTGAAGATGGTTGTATCAGTTGGCCGAAACATGTAGTACATGCAATGACTATATGATATTCGTACTGTTGTGTTAATCTGACCCTATGATTGATAAGGCAAATTTTAATATTTTGTGTGTTTGAGGGGCCCTCTACCGCAGTGGGCCCAATTGCCCTGGTCTCTGTGGAGTCCTTGTCTACACCACTGATTCCGACGTTTTCCTATAAGGTATAAGGAAAACCACGTGAAATTTCATGACTAAAGCTGACCTTCTGACCGACATTTGAAGTCACGATTTTTCCAGTACAAAGCATATACTGCTACCAAGGTACTATGTGTTTTCATTAATGTAAGAACTGGATGTTTAAATATTACACACAATATGGGTCTTAGGGATATAGGATACGGATTCCGAGATAGATAGAACTGGCTCAGTTTCGTGTCTGATTGTGGGTTTTAATGTTAGAGATGAAGAATTATCAGGTGCGGCTAGCGAGAGACGGTTATGCGGGGTGCAGTAAAAGTCACCTGACACTCTACATTTAAAATGATGTCTCTGGTGTCAGGTGAATTCCGTGCCACCCTATGTGAAGACGTAATGTATGATGATGTGATATGAGCTGGAATAAAGGAACATGCTACCGTGCCGGAGGAGGCCGACGCCACTGTTTTTGTGTGCTTGTTCCCAGGAACTCAATAAAATTACGAGCCAGTTGTGCCTCTGAATTTGGGCTTACCGTTGAATGGGAAGCTAACGGTGTAAGAGACGTATTGTCTTGTATGTGCCTTTAATTAACTCTATACAATGAGAACGTAATACGTGAGGCATGTAGAGGTTTCTCAAGACAGTTTGAAATATTAACCAGGGTTATGTGACCTTCATTTGTCAGAGGTTATTCTAAGAGCCAGTGTTGATAGTTCAAGTGGTAACCTGGCTGATGTGTATACCGATGGTGCCTGGTCTAATCTGTGTGTTATAATGTAAGGGAGGTTCTTGTGGATGAATTGTAGTAAAATATTTTGATAACGTATTAATATCTTGAATTCCAAAACCCTTAAGTATTTACTATGCATATTTTCTTTTACAATATACACTCACCGTACTGGAGTAGCTCAGTCAGTATAGGAACTACGCTACGAGCTGGACGGTACGGACTTATAATCCCTCTAGGAGTGAGATTTTTCTCTTCTCAAAGACGTCCAGACCGGCCCTAAGTCCCACCCAGACCCCTAGTCAAATGGTACCGGGGCTGTTCTCCGGGTATTAACCCTTTAAAGACGAAGCGTGTCTGTTTTATATAAGGCCTCAGTGCGTACCGCGCTGTAAACACTCTCCACTTCGCTTATAAAAACCATTCTCTTAATGTTTTATAAGGCAAAAGTTGCTGTTTGTTCTGAGATCCGTACAAAACACATAAACGCAATGTGGGCACCGCGTAGAATTTTTTAATGTTAAACCTGGTCGTATGTAAAGTTACCGCTAGGCTTTAAAAGGTTAAGCGGCCGGAGCGTGAAGTTAACCACCCACCCCGATCTAGAACCGAGGTTAAAGAAAGTGTAAAGCTATAACTCTCTTCCCCCGCACGTGTCTTCATGGCATGTTGAGAGTGAGCTTTACCTTTACCTTTACCTTTACCTTTACCTGGTCTTCAGCTATAAAATAGCTAATTTTATAAATTTAAGAATTAATCAACGGCATTGAATGGTGTGTGCTCAGTACAAATTCCTGTCAGACTGAAACTTAATCACTGTGGTATTTGAGGTTCTCACAGCTTTGTTGTTAAACATTCAAGTATTCTATGGTGTTACGCCGCGTAGACTGTTAAACAGTTACAGACGTTTCGGAGGCACTACTTTCCGAAGCTACAGTAACTGTGTGTCATTCTACACGGCGTTGAACCTCTTGGTGTTAGGACGGATGGCCGTACAGTGGTGTAGATAAGCCTTAGATGGCAGTCGGTACTGCAATTAGTAAGTTTGATTCATTTCCTTCTGGGAATTTTAAATTTTTTAGCTCAGGGTCTTAAATTTTGTGGTATGTTTAATTTCGTTTCGTAGTCTTTACCTCTTCTACCTACTCACAGTAGGTATCGAGGTTGTTTATTTTCACTTGATCACACTCAGACACACACCACAGTCGGTAGGACTCATCTGGACGAGGGATCGGCCTGTCGCAGAGACCTCTACCTGACAAGACAAGTACTATACAAGAGACAAACATCCATGACCCCGGTGGGATTCGAACCCACGATCCCAGCAAGCGCTCGGCTGCAGACCTATGCCTTAGACCGCGCGGCCACTGGGATCGGCTTTCTGATATGTCCGCTGTCAAAATTGATTATTCTGTCATTGATGTTATTTTTATCTATCTGCATGCGTCTAATTTAACGACGTTTTCAGTAGTGCAGATTTCATAACGTAGAAGAATATTGTTATCAGGCAATACTGCATTCGATATGTCTGAAAGAAAGTTCTAGTGGCCTCAATTGACGTATAGAACCCCGGAATTTGCCTGCAGGTACCAGGTACCTTCGTATTATAAAGGAGTACCAACGTCTTTAACACGACATTCGCTTATGTCGTTTTTATGTATTTCTCACTCCGTTTCTCCGTGACTTTGTACTGTATAAAAACACGGAGTCGTGGCTCATTTTTCTTCAAGAACATTAGATTTATCTCATCTCCAAAACGTCCATTTCGGCTTTTAAGACCCATCCAACCACTTATTCAAAATGGAAAGGGGGCTCTTTCGCCGGGGACAAACGACCGGGGCATGAAGCTGACTACCACTTACCGTCTAGCATCGAGGTTAACTTTACTCCAGTTACATGCCTTTGTGTCGTTGACAGGGTAAATTAACTTTGTTTTTACTAAATGGTTTTTCTGTCCAGTTCTGTCTTCTTTAAGGCACGTGTAGAGTTCATTCATCTGCAGTTCTTCCTTTATCACGTAGTTTCTTTCTCTGTCATATAGAGTGTAATGTGCCACACGTCTTGCAGCCCGTACTTCACCCGCCTGTAATTAATTTTCTTTTCAGCCTGTGCGTGTTCCTGAATCTTTGCGTCACACACAGCCTCTTGTCCTTAGGAATGACATAAATTGAGGGTGAAAGTTTGGGGTTGTCACGTTATTGGCATTGAAGGTTACGTTATATTGTACAATCTGGTAAAATTTTACTTATTTTGCCCCTTACTTCATCAGGGTCTTACCCAGATGGTGGTGGCACTAAGTCCTTTCGTAAGGCCCGTGAGTTTAGGAGGCCACGTAATGTCACATCCCAAAAGACGGCGATCCTCGTAGACCAAGAGTATGACGCACTATGCCGACATTTTCCAGTTTGTTCCACTGTAATTTTGACATCGGTGTGTTGCATGAGGTGGTGAATTTTTGTAATAAAAGCGACAGTTTGTGTTAATACATTTGCTTGTTGCCACTTCGTGATGTTTCTAACCTGTCAAGTTTTATGATTAAACGTATGAACCTCAAATGCTTGTGGTAAGCGGAACTCGTTGGACAGCCGTGCCCTTATTAAGTTTTTAAGTCGAAAGCTCAAAACTGCTGTGTGTAGCTCCTGACATAACAAGAGTAAACGCGTGCACTGGCGATTATGTTCGTAAATCACAGTGGTTACAATTTGTACCACATGTTTTAATTCTCAACAACTCTGCATTTTTTTCCCCAGCACGATGTGTTTGTATGTTGCTTATTATTCACACAATAAACTGTTTTCATAAACTTCCTAAACATTTTGTTCTATATAAGGTGAATGTTTACTGTGAAGTAGCTACTATAAATAACATTTAAATTAATTTTAGGCTCCAAATTTATTATGTAATACATTAAAAGAACATGAGTTAAACTGTAACATCTGTTCTTGATAATTTGTATTTAAATATTAGTACAAAATTGTCTCTCTTCAACGAAAATTCTTTAATGTGGAAACATGAAAAGGAAACAATAACCTATAATCTGTTTTAATGTGTTCCATGTCCGTCCATTATGTCATACAAAACACTAATCACCAACAAATGCACAAAGAGAGTTATACCGTCAATCGTAACACACTCCTACATGTTTCGACCCTGCTAGGTCATCTTCAGGGAGAAATTTCCTTTACCGTTACACTAGGGTTGCACTTTATAGTTGAGTCCGGTGGTCCGGACCGCGGAGAGTTCACGCCTCCAGTACACAGTACACAGTCAACAGCACATTCTCACTCAACTATAAAGTGCAACCCTAGTGTAACGGTAACGGCAAGTTCTCCCTGAAGGTGACCCAGCAGGGTCGGAACATGTAGGAGTGTATTACGATTGACAATATAACTCTCTTTGTGCATTTGTTGGTGATTAGTGTTTTGTATAATCTGTTGTTAGATTGTTGTTTTCATTTTGTCTGCCCGCTTCAAATTGTCTACTCATCACAGGCAATTTTGTAATACTTCTGAAATGTACACATAAACCACTTTCAGCCTTTGACGTATTTTGGAGCTATAGCCCCATCCTCGGCTGCTTTACGTTCCGAGAATGAGACAATAGTCACCTTGAGTTAGAGTCTGTAGTAAATAGTCTAGTTTATTCGGGGTGCCTATTTTTTCATGCACACTTTTTTCCCCGAAATTTGTTTCGTATAAATAAACTAAAATTTTGCTTTTATTCCATGGTTGGGGAAAAAATTTAACGCAGGCTTTGAACAAAATGTGATTGAAGTATTTCAGGGTTTACTGCAGAAAAATAGATTAATAAAAGAAGATAGAAAGGAAAGAAAGAGAAAATACTTCAGTATGTGGTTTGTGTCTTTCATTTAATGTCGTTAGGTGGAAATTTGTACTAAGAGGGACGAGGCGACAGGGGAGTGGAGAAGACTACATAACGAGGAACTTAATTACCTGTACTCATCACCAAATATTATTCAGGTAATCAAATCGAGAAGACTGAGATGGGCGGGGCGTGTGGCACGTATGGGGGAGGAGAGAGGTGCATACCGGATTTTGGTGGGGAGACCCGAAGGAAGGCGACCACTTGGGAGACCCAGGCGTAGATGGGAGGATAATATTAAGATGGATATTCGGGAAGTGGGATGGGAGGACATGAACTGGATTGATCTGGCTCAGGATAGGGACAGGTGGCGGGCTCTTGTGAATGCGGTAATGAACCTTCGGGTTCCATAAAATGCGGGGAATTTCTTGACTAGCTGAGAAACTGTTAGCTTCTCAAGAAGGCCTCTGCTCCATGGAGTTAGTTAGTTAGTTAGTTAGTTAGTTAGTTAGTTAGGTGGAAATTTGATTAAAACTGCGTAAAGTTTGAAACTTCGGGGACTGATATGAGTAAAATAAAATTCTAACGACAAATTTTATTGCCGACACTGAATTATAGATTTAGTAAGCCATTAATTGGTCCACATAGCTATAAACCATGCCGAGAGAAGGACGGAAAAATATCCCATAGATTCATTGCTTACAGAGCCTCACAACAGCACAAGATGCATAAAAATTCCTGCAGACAGAATGACAGAGGAATTTCTGTACCTTGGTGTTTGTAGAAAAATACAATTAAGTCCGTGGAAATTCGTAGACGGATTTTCACAAGCCTGAATTTTTTTACACTGTGTGCCGTATGTACTTGTCCGCAGGCGATGTTTATATAAATCTATGATAGAAGGTCACGAATCTTACGTGGTTTCTGCGCCTTTTAAAATATTTATGTAGCCATTCCACTCTAGAACCATTATTTGAAAAGTGAATTGCAGTTAATTCGCGAAAATATAGACATAGACATTTTAAACAGCTTCTGGCTATTTTAACTTTTTATGTTCTTGTAATTGTATACGCATAAATGTTTTGTTGACATAGGCAGTGTTATATCTTTACACCTTTCTCTTTTGTGAGTTCTTGAGTCTCCTTCGTAATAGCCCAAGGGACACCGCAGTTCCAGATCTCAGCCCTGAACCTGCAACATTGTTTTTTCGTACTTTACCTCAGCCTCTTCATTTAAATCTCGATATTGTACCTTAAATGAATCCACACCGCTTTCCTGTCAATTATTTATTAATCAGGTTGACGGCCTGAGGCTATTCGTTGCTGCCCTGGGACCGCGGAGGGCCGGATTTGATTCAAGGCCAGGCTGTGTGAGATTAATGGTGGACAGAATTGCACAAGGATAGGGAGTTCACAAAACTTTCAAGAACCTAGGACCCCATGATTAAGAATTGCTCAGTTATGTTAGCAAAAAAAATCTCCGAGCAGAAACCATAACCATAATTTCCTTTTGCAAAGTTTCTAAACATATTATGATTTTTATTACATAATAAGTTTTATTAAATAATATTATTATTATTATTATTATTATTATTGCGTTGCTGTCACGGTTTCTGTGTGTGTATATATTTTTTTACTAGTCGATAACTGCTGATACTGTAGTTGATAATTTGGCTAAAGCAGAACTTAATTCAATTGTATTGTCACAAAAATATCCGTAATATGGGTTTTGATGTACCCATTACAATAATGTGTAATCCCTTTTCTTTCTTTTATTTTGATTTTGATTTTAATTTGATTCTTACTATATTACTCTGGCTTTTGTTTTATTTTTGGCTGTTCCCTTGTTTTGGTTTCATTTATTGTCGTCTCTTTGTGCTGGCCCTGTCTTCGGAATTAGGTCATTAGTCTGTTTGATTCAGCACGTAAACATGGAAGGTATTTAACCTTTTAAAGCCTAGCGGTAACTTTACAGACGGCCAGGTTTAACATTAAAAAATTCTACGTTGTACCCACATTGCGTTTATGTGTTTTGTACGGATCTTAGAACAAACAGCAACTTTTGCCTTATAAAACATTAAGAGACTGGTTTTTATAACCGAAGTGGAGAGTGTTTACAGCGCGGTACGCACTGAGTCCTTATATAAAACAGATACGCTTCGTCTTTAAAGGGTTAATTCGTTTGAACTGGAAGTGATTCGAATGGAAGCGTTGTTCTTGTTCTTGTTGTTGTTGTCGTCGTCGTCGTCGTCGTCGTTTTTTTCTAATTTTTTTGAGAAAATAATTATGAATATATAGATTTGTGTACGTAAACTATGTCGGACAGAATATCAAAGTTTCGCATTTTCGCCATGTTTGTAATCGTTGACCTACAGAAACATATTACAAGTAATGTACGCATCCTTATGACCCACCACCATTCTATTTAGCACATTAATAACTCAAAAGATGCATCAGTGATATCCATTATGCCGAAAACTAAAGAAAAATTTGTACGCCCCGTCTTGTTATTTTGCTGTTTACAAACATATAACGTCAAAAAAGTGATTTTTTTCTATATTGCCATATATAGTTTCAGAACCGAGAATTAAGTGTCGTTAGAATCGCTCCCACCACACAAGTTCGCACTTTTACCATGAGTATAGGGAATTAAAAATATGGCGTTAGAGCGTCGTCCCGTTGCATACTGTTCGTACCAAACTTCGTGAAAATATTTCAGATTATTGAGACATTGACATGGGGTTAACACAGACACAACCCCCCCCCCCCCCACACACACACACACAGCACTGTGGTAGCATAGATCTACCTGTCTTTTAATAATCAATGCAGGCTCATGACTATGATGGTAAAATTTTTTATACAAACCTTCTTCAAGATTCCTTTTCAGCTCTGAAGTCTCCAGTTTTGGTAAGGTAAATTGAACCTTGTAAGTGTTGAAGAAGCGGGCGACTCTATCCAGAAGGAGCTGATTCAGTTGCATGTCCCTTTCCTCGTAGTTACCATTCGGTAATGTAGCCTCTAGTTCTGCCTCTGTTAAGGATCTGCCAACAGGCGTCTGCTGTTTGTCTACAGAAACAGAAGTTTCTTCTGAGGTAGCAGCATTCTGAACAAGAACCAACGTATCTGTCAATGGGATTTCTGGAGTTCTCATTGCACGATCAAAAAATGTAATTGCCTTCATTTTTAAACATGGCGACAAGCCGTTTTTTCTATTACAGTCGTCATACAAACGTAGAAAAAATCTCAGTCCTGTGGCAATGGAATCGTCTCCATTGATGTTAATTTTAACATCGTCTTCGCCTTTGACAACACCCACGATGAGGAAAAACGTCGCCAGCGACAACACAGCTATTCTTGTAGAAGCCATTTTTAAAAAGACACTTTTGTGGTCAACACAAAGCACTGTATCCGACACAGATTGATGGAACACCTACAGCACTACTGTGATTTTGCCGAAACAACTCAGCACATTTATACAGAATTGTAATGGAGGAGGTTCTTAAAGCCTTCTTCTCCTCCCCCGCCTCTCTCTTACCTCATATTCCTTCCCCCTTCGCGATGAACCGTCTCTTTACTGTGTATTTTAGCTCTCGTTGCCGTGTGACCTTTTATTGCATCTCTCTCCCCATTCTCCTGTGCCTTACTACTATCTTAAATTATGCCTCGAGTTTGACCTTTCCTCTTGAACCTTCATCTGCAGTTCTCAGGCGAATTCATCTGCCGAGTTCGCGGTCAAACACGGTGCGATGCCTCGCATGTCTTGAGGGTGTCAGCAAACACTGCCATCTGCATGACTGGCGTATTCAGAGACGTTAGTCTCACGGCATTAGCGGCATGTGTATAATTCCCCTGTATGTGTGCCTGTACATATGTGTTTATGTAGGCTGCGGGTTGGAAAAAAGGACAAATTGTGTTTCGAGTTCTGGGAGGGAAAGACTTTTCTGTCAGATTTCAGGCTTCCGCCGCGGTGTAAAGGTTATCTGCGGTCTTCTGGGATGTTACGCAGCGTTGAGTGGTAGTTCTGTGTGGACGTTTCGGCACAACCTATCCCATCTTCAAGGATCAAGCAGTCTAAGAAGACTGCTTGACTCTTAAAGATGGGTCTGATAGGTTGTCCCGAAACGTCGGTACCACTCAACGCTGCGCACGACGCTGCGGAACATCCCAGAAGAGCGCAGATCTCAAAGGCATTTTCGTCTTTTCAAAATGTTCAGCTTCTTAGGCCCATCCATCCACCTGCTACTCATAGGGTACCAGTGCCGATATTAGGATTCTGTGGAGTTATACCTCCACTTTTCCATACGCATTTGTGGCGTCTTGTTTAATTAATGACAAGGACGGTTTTACCTTCATAATGTAAAACCTGTAAAATTATTTCTGTCCTTAATTACGTGTCATTTCATGTTCACATATGGAGGAGTGCAGCTATGTATCAAAATATATGTTTACCAACTTTCCACACCTGTTTTTTAGTTAATATTTATAGAGTGGAAGTACGGCTTCATATATTCTTTACCTCATTATGATATGGAGGTAATCGGTCAGCTTTACGTCTTGGCCCTATTATCTCCGGTAAAAAAAAACGGTATGCGTTGAATGAAACCCAGAGTCCGTTTTGGTGCTTGGAGGGGAAACTCTCTTGCGTCAGCCGAGAATTTTACGTCGATTTCTGCCAAAGCAGGCAGTATCATAGTTACTGTATGAACTTGGCTACCATAGCTCTTATATGGGCCTTGTACATATGTGTAAAATTTTTGTATGTTTATGCATGTGTGCGTGAATTTATATTTGCAAATTTCTATCTACACTAGAAGATTATTAGGTCACTAAATGACTCTTTTTCATCCGAAGGGGTTATATATTATAAATTACATATAATTATATGTAATTATGTGTATGCAATTACATATATTGTATATATAATTCAAACATGATTTCGCATTCGTGCAGCCCGTGACATGGTCACAGAACGAATCGTATTATGAGCCAGTTAAATCCATTCTCCGTGTTTAGGGCACAATTCTGTAGTGTACACGTTTATATTATTTTAAAAACTATACCTATATGTCCCACGCAGTTTTTACTCCTTCAGATATCTTGACCATAATTCTGTAAATATTTCTCTTCTCCTTCACGTCTGCTATATCCCCCGCAAGTTTCGTTCTGTTAAATTATAAGACTTTATTCAATATCACGAACTCGGGGTACGGGGTGGATGTCCTGAGAATCGGGTTTCGACTACCGGTAGTTGGATAGGTTTTCCTTCTCGCTAGTGCCGGATGGGCTGTAGGTCCCAGCAAGTGTTAACCTTTTAAAGCCTAGCGGTAACTTTACGTACCACCAGGTTTAACATTAAAAAATTCTACGTGGTGCCCACATTGCGTTTATGTGTTTTGTACGGATCTCAGAACAAACAGCAACTTTTGCCTTATAAAACATTAAGAGACTGGTTTTTATAACCGAAGTGAAGAGTGTTTACAGCGCGGTACGCACTGAGTCCTTATATAAAACAGATACGCTTCGTCTTTAAAGTGTTAATACACTGGGTACTTGGTCTTTCCTTGGGTTTGGGACTCAGGGCTTGAAGCAGATTATCCACTACAGGCGCATGCGCGGAATTGTACCACCGCTATGCATCTTCAAATCTCGGTGCTTAAGAGAAGAGGCAAGTATATATCCAGTTTTAGCTTTATATTCGTGTCTTTTACAATATTGAGCCTAATGAGACTACCCAAAAATATTACAAAACACAATACTCCAATATGGTCGGAGGCATTGCCACAAATTTCTTTCCCTTTTGAATAATATCGTTAGATGTTTCTTAAATCTTGTTGGATTTAGTAGTAATATTAATGTATTTTATGACCTAACGTCATGTAGTTTGGTGGATAAGTAACAGCGTGTCAGAGGAACGCTACGGCTACAGCTTTAGAACAAGTGATTTACGAGGGTCGACGTGGGATTTGTGGTGGACAAAGTATCACTGGAGCTCGTCTTTCTCCGCGTGCTTCGATTTTCCTTTGTCAGTATCACCCCACCAAAGCTCCATATTCATTTATTTATCTGTCACCAATGTTATATACTCTCAGCGATTGACAGCGTCTGTAAATAAAAAAACACTTAAAGAAAGACATTTTCGAGGTTCTTCTAAAACACTGTACCAGACTACACATCGTGACGTCACAGCATACCGACCGTAATGTTACTATGCATGAGTGTGAAGGGCTCAAATTTCATACCCTTCTGCTGTCTTCTCTAGACGTTCTGTTATTTCTTAAAAATTATGTTATTTTCATTCATTTCGTCTGCGAGTCAAATGGCCGTTGTAAGTCACTACTATGCTCTGAAGCAACTTCCTTATTCTGTCTAAATTTACTCTTCAATAAAAGTTCTGCCTTTGCGCGTCATGAAGCCTTACGGTTGAGTGGAGTTATATCTCCACCGATTGTTAAAGTCGGCACTAGGTGGAGGTAAGTGGTCAGTTTCATGCCTCGGCCGCTTTACTGCCGGGGAAAATGCCTGTCTTGTCCGTTCAGTAGACTGAGGGATTCCAGAGCATGTTTGGATGTTTCGGACAAAAGGTCGCTTACCAATACCGGGAATCGGGCCACGATTCGTCGGTCTTCCACAATGTAGCCCAGTCACTATATCAGCTACTCTCTCCCAGTCCCCACCTTTCAATGAATAATACTCAAATAGTCAAATATTATAAGAGATTATTTAACCCTCTAAAGACGAAGCGTATGTTTTATGTAAGGACTCAGTGCGTACCGCGCTGTAAACACTCTCCACTTCGGTTATAAAAACCAGTCTCTTAATGTTTTATAAGGCAAAAGTTGCTGTTTGTTCTGAGATCCGTACAAAACACATAAACGCAATGTGGGCACCACGTAGAATTTTTTAATTTTAAAGCTGGTGGTATGTAAAGTTACCGCTAGGCTTAAAAGGTTAAGTAGTGAAAAATTTCTTCCCTTGTAGTATGTTACAAGGTTGATATTTAGAAGGAACGTGCCACCATCTTGACTCTTCTGTCCTCAAAATAAAGGTACCGTGTTCCTCCGAAACGTCATAAAATTTTCTACCAGAACACACGGTGTCACAGCCCAGATGTGCCGCCATAGTCAAGTGCCATGAATAACTCAGTTTGTACAATACACTGTACAGGTTGCACTGTGTGATCACGTGAAGCACTTGACCTTATGAAATGCACACCTGACATACATATTGCGGCAGAATTTTGATCATCTGCCTTTTGAGATTTCCACATAGGACCTGCTTTACTCAGAGTATAAAATCTAACAGGTTAACACAGCGGGATTATTCTAGGGTTATATTCGGTTCGTATCCTTTTCGAATTTCGATCGGTAAACCTATTATTCTAGCTGATATTTTCTTTATTTTTCTCAGTCATTCCCTGCTAATACCGATATATTTATTAGACACGATCCCTTCCTTCTAAATATTTAGCATCTCAGCACTCATCCATTCATCATTCATCCTAATATCCGTGCTACACACTCTGAAACACAGCACAATAAAGTGAAAAACTATTGTCCATATTCTATAAGCCATTTTTCTTAAACCGTTTGTGTGTGACAGTTTATTTTTTGCATCGCGTAACAGCCCCTAGTGGGCCAGGGCTTCCTCATTATCGAGGATTCACAATCACACTCAGACGCACCACACTCTGTACGACTCCTCTGGACGAGTGATCAGCCCGACGCGAAGACCTCTACCTGACAACACACAACACTCACAACAGACATCCATGCCCCCAGCGGGATTCGAACCCGCAATCCCAGCAAGCGAGCCGCCGCAGACCCACGCTTGGCCTTTCGTATGACAGTACTTGGAGATAATTTGTGACAAGCAGAACTCTAAAGCAGCCAATTTTACTGGGGTCTTTTTTGGTTTCGTTTTAAAATTTGCAATGACATGTGGTTAGATCTTAGTGTCCCCCCTCCGACGGGTCCTCCTTCCGGGACCTGATGTACCCGACAACTTCACGCCTCATTCTATGAATATGAATGTAATTTGTGTGAGTGGAGAAGGGGGGGGGTGTAGTGTTTGCGCAGTGTTGTTTTCTTGCCCTGAAGCTAGAAGTAAGTAACGTCTTTCATTAGTGACGTTCGACGAACGTGCATACATGTATTCTGTAATCTCGGGTTACTGTAAGTGGGTTACCGGCCCGCATGTGGTTTAGGGTATGCACATTTTTATTGATACGTAAGTCAGGACGTGCCCCTGAATGCAGAGTGGCTTGCTTAATTCCGGAACTAACATACAATACTGTCCTGTGAGTTTGCACAATTGTTGACACGCCAGCTACCTCAATGTATCACAATCCTTTAAAACTTAACAATAGCATTTGTGGGTTACTTTTAACCCTTTGAAGCATGTGAAAGTATTTTTTTCATCAAATAAAAAATGGAGGAAAAGGGACAGGAAATCACAAATATATTTTTTATTAGTGAAAAGGGTACAGCAATCCCTGTACAGGCCTGGACAGTCCCAGAGGGTTCCAGGAGCTTGAGGTTCCCAGATTTCAAGACAGTTGGCACATGAAGGTTGTAAGGTTGTCAGCCCTACGTACCGGCCTACTTTACCCCTCCCCCCCCCCCCCCCCAGGAATAATTTCTAGGACTCATTTCTGTTAGAGGTTGAGTCGACTCCAGTGTCATTGTGCGGCCGGGAGGATTGTAGGGAATCGAACCTGCGACGTTTAGGTTTGTAGCGCACTGCCTCAACCAACTGCGCCACCGCGTGCCCCATATTTAGTAGTATTCTGCTGTATATTATATTTTGACACGTTTCTGTCTTTATCAGCCGCTACCATCAGGCCTATACAAACTACATGCAGTAACAATGCCACAGTAGAGTTTTTCCCCACGTGATTGTGATCTCAGTGTTGCAGTGCTCTCGAGTTGTGAGAGCCGAAACTGCGGTAAAAAAGCAAAATGATTATTGTGTTTTATGTAGGCATTATTTCTGCAAGGAGGTAGAAGAGAAGAGAAGAGAAGAGAAGAGAAGAGAAGAGAACAGAACAGAACAGAACAGAACAGAACAGAACAGAACAGAACAGAACAGAACAGAACAGAACAGAACAGAACAGAATAGAATAGAATAGAATAGAATAGAATAGAATAGAATAGAATAGAATAGAATAGAATAGAATAGACTAGAACAGAACACAGTAGAATAGAATAGAAGAGAACAGAATAGAATAGAACAGAATACAATAGAATAGAACAGAATAGAATAGGATAGAGCAGAATAGCGTAGAATATAATATAATATAATATAATAGAATAGAATAGAATAGAATAGAACAAACAGAACACAATAGAATAGAACAGAACAAAATAGAATAGAACATAACAGAATAGAATNAATAGAACAGAACAATAGAATAGAATAGAATAGAACAGAACAGAACAGAACAATAGAATACAACAGAACACAATAGAATAGAACAGAACAGAATAGCATAGACTAGAACAGAACGCGATAGAATGGAACAAAAGAGAAGAGAAGAGAATAGAATAGAATAGAATAGAATAGAATAGAATAGAAAAGAGTACAATAGAATAGAATAGAATAAAATAGAATAGAACACAATAGAATAGAACAGAATAGAATAGAACAGAAAAGAATAGAATTGAATAGACAATGGGTCGAGCCCTTTCGGTCCCGATGCACGTAGGCCTTTTTGTGACAGGCCCTTTGTGTCCCCTGACTGAAGTCCAAGTCATGGGAGCCCTGTGCTTGTAATAAAGTTCCACAACGCCCCCAGACTTAGACATCAGGTGTCCTCAGGGCCCAAAAAGAAGGAACCCATATAAGTATGCCTGAGTGTCGCCAAATCTTCACACTCATACAAAACATGAGCTGGGGTCGCCTCTTCTGCTGCGCACCTCCTACACAGGGGCTGCAAGTAGGTACAATTTATATGTGCATGATTATGGCTTTTGATAAAAGCCGAAACATGTCGCAATGTAATATACACTAGAATGTTACTAAATGTAGCTGTGATTGGCTGCTACTTTTCCACTGTTTTTTTTTTGTATATCACAAGGGCATGTCACCCGTATGGACACTTCCCAACCCAACACGCTCAGACATTCGAAACAGAATATTTTTAAAGTTCTGCAGTCTTCACCCACTTTTCCTGAAGACACGAGTCATATTAAGATGAAGATGATGGTGACGCATTGGTGGAATGATACTGACAGGTTACAACCGAAATACTAGGAGAATAACCTGTCACAGTGCCACATTTTCCACTCACACACTTCACATGGACTGGCGCTGGATCGAACTTGTATCGCAGCCTTGAGGATTCGGCTACTAACCGCTACATATTAATGCATCTGTATGATACACAAAACACTCATTTCCTACCTTGCAGTAAACATATTATATTTATATTTAATGACTATGCGGTTGGTACGGATAACCACTGTTTATTTCGAGAAACACAGTAAACCCGTATGAAGAATATAAAGGCTTAACTTTTAAAGCCTAGCGGTAGCTTTACATACCGCCAGGTTTAACATTAAAAGATTCTACGTGGTGCCCACATTGCGTTTATGTGTTTTGTACGGATCTCAGAACAAACAGCAACTTTTGCCTTATAAAACATTAAGAGACTGGTTTTTATAACCGAAGTGGAGAGTGTTTACAGCGCGGTACGGACTGAGTCCTTACATAAAACAGATACGCTTCGTCTTTAAAGGGTTAATGCATAGTTGTTTTAATGTTAAAGCATGTGCTGCATATAGTTATTACCCTTCTGTATATGGTCAGATTCGACCAACACAGATTGTGCTCTCTGGACGTAAGGTTGGTGGCATTTAATCTTGTTGCTAGATTAACGGCCTACCCGAAATGATTTCTAGATCACGCAGTACTTGTGAAGGCCAACGAACGCATAACTGTTGTTGGGTTAATTATTGAACTAGGGACTCGGAGATCGTTATTGCCGATCCAGTACTTGAAGTACTCTTTACACAGTCGCTAAACAATGTCATTCGACTAATCATAAATATTTTGAAAAGCAATATTTAGTTCAGAAAACGTTTGAGGCACTTTCTATGGGTGTAAAACTTTTTCTCCTTGAGGGCAGAACAGAAATGACACGTCTGTATGTTCGAAACAGAATAGGCAAATTACGTATAATGTAAAATTGAGGCGCGTTCACTTAACCATTATTGTCATGGAAAAGCAATAAGTGTTACACATTCTGAGTGTGTGTCTGTAGCCTGATTTATTCAGCATGCAAGGCGCATGCGCCGTATTATTTTGTCATCTGTGGCCTGTCTGGCTGTACCATATTTTTCCACATTAACTCAAACGGCACGATTTTCGGAAAAAAGTTGTTGAACATAAAATATGTGTTTTGATTTTCTCTACGACTTTTATTTGAAACGTTTCATATTGCAAGAAGAATTGAGCGAGATATCGTCATAAATGTACGCAGGTCTTCATGTAAAGTTATTCTTGTCAGACTTTAATCAAACTTAAATTTTCTTGACAGCTTTTCGAAAAATCCCCAAACATAAAATTTCATGAAAATTCGTCCAGTGGGTGCAGAGTTGTTACATGCGGACAGAAGGACGGACAGAGACAGACAGACAGACACATGACGAAGCTAATAGTCGCTGTTCTCAATCTGCGAACGCGCCAAAAAAAATCCACCATAATGTCTGGCCGTGTACGAAGTGAAGTGTTTGAACCGTAAAGCTGTTACATAACTGAAAAACTCCTAATTAATATATGTCACTTGTCGTATTTCCTTCATTTGTCATATTGCTGTCTTTCCACAAATTACTTTTTTGCTGTCTTACTCTTTTCCTTTATTTATGGTTTTATTCCTTTTTCCTTTCTTTCCTTGAAGTACCTGTTTGTCTCTGTTTGTCTGTCTGTCTGTCTTTCCTTATCTTACTCCATCGATCCTTCAGTCCATCCATCCGTCAATCAATCCATCAACTGTAAATTATTGTCTATCTATCTATGTATCTATCTATCTATCTATCTATCTATCTATCTATCTATCTATCTATCTATCTATCTATCTATCTATCTATCTATCTATCTATCTATCCATCCATCCATCCATCCATCCATCCATCCATCCATCCATCCATCTATATATATCCATCCATCTATCTATATCCATCCATCTATCTATATCCATCCATCTGTCTATATCCATCCATCTATATCCATCCATCCATCCATCCATCTATCTATCTATCTATCTATCTATCTATCTATCTATCTATCTATCTATCTATCTATCTATCTATCTATCCATCTATCCATCCATCCATCCATCCATCTATCTATATCCATCCATCTATCTATATCCATGCATCTGTCTATATCCATCCATCTATAGCCATCTATCTATCTATCTATCTATCTATATCTATCTATCTGTCTGTCTGTCTGTCTGGCTGGCTGGCTGGCTGGCTGGCTGGCTGGCTGCTTCTTCCTGTTGCAGCAGTACTGTGAGATGCCGGCAGGTTCTCTCTTCCATCCAAGGAACAACAACTTTGGACAATTAAGCTTACTCCCATCACAGCTTTCACACGTCAAGTCGTGTATTTCAAAACGCCTTCTGTAGGGACAAGTGTTTGCGACGGTTCTGCACTTGTTCGGATAGCTTAATACAATGGAGGGAGCATTCCAGTCGGATGAATCCTGCGGAATTGCTATCCGTCGTGACCGTGGGAGAGTAGCTTACCCAGCATTCCGCATTGACGCTATTAGCCCACTGACACGGAGAGACCCCAGTGCAACGCGGATCGGCCACATGGAGGAACGTAAACACGCAAGCTACCTGATCATAAGGCACAGCTGAAGTGAATTCTTCATAGACCTTATTCTTTTCGACCAATATGAAGTGAACTAAGGCCGTGATGAAGTGTCCTCCTTGAAAAATTGGTAGTTGCTCAGCTGATCGTAAAGTTGCCCGTGAGATTTGTGGTTGTCTTCGTGATGAGTGTGAAGGGGTGTCACAAACATGTGAGGGCTGCACGTTGACCGCAGGCAGCGCAGTATTTCGAGCTAGCAGCTGTGTGAGTTTTAAGTTCATGCACAGCATTTTGGGCACTCTCATCTGAACAGCTTCTGATAATGGAGGCAAAGAATGACTCCGAAACTTTGTGTATGAACTCCATATCCGCAAGGCTGATTCCCTGACAAAATATCATTTTACAAATATTAATAACTTTTGGAATGTGATTACTTCTTCTTTGGTAGGTAGTAAATTCTGAGGAATTTGCGGCTTCCAACTTCCAAGTATAACAGGAGTTTGTTTTCTTTAACACGCCTTCCTTCCACGTTGTATTTAACAAACAGTCTGCCTCCTTGTTTCAGGGTACGGAAACACTGAAACAAGGTTGCTGGGAGGTAAGCGGGTAGCAGATGCAACAAGAAAAGCGGGTGTCAGTGCCTGGATAGGTTTCTTTTTTTTGGTTAAAATCGCGTTCCAAGCATGTACCTGCTACCCACCTAACCTCCAAGCAACACGCACTGCGTCTGTACCCTTTGCTTTGCCGTCCCTTTAACTTGCCACTCCAACCTTACTACTTCATCCTGGTCTGATAGACGTGAAGGTTGAGGACGAATGTGCTGCATCCATGAGATCTACGCTTTTCTGGGGTATAACGCAGCGTTGAGTGGTAATTCTTTACCGACGTTTCGGGACAACGTATCGGTCCCATCTTCAAGGGCCAAGAAATCCTCTTCTTGGACTTCTTGACCCTTGAAGATGGTACCGATAGATTGCCCCGAAACGTCGGTAAAGCATTACCATTCGAAGCTGCGTAATACCCCAGAAGAGCCCAGATCTCATAAACATCGTGGCGGAAGCCTGAAATTAACGCAAGAAAAATGAGGGTTTTTTCCGAGTGTGGGAAGTGTTATATATACATATACAGTACATAACAGTTGTAATTTATTATGTACCATGTAAGCCTGAATATAAGCCGAAGATTTGTATTCGGTAATAGTCACACCTAAAAGTAGGGGTCACCTTATAAGCGAGGCCGTAAGGAATTTTCCTGTAACATGTCAGGGACACACCGTTTCCTAGTAAAGCGTGACTAGCAATGCACGCTGTAGCGCTGCGATTTATCACTTAGTGTTCCAGTAGAGGCCTATCCCAGTGGCCGCGCGGTCTAAGGCGTAGGTCTGCAGCCGAGCGCTTGCTAGGATCGTGGGTTCGAATCCCACCGGGGGCATGGATGTTTGTCTTGCACAGTGTTTGTGTTGTCAGGTAGAGGTCTCTGCGACGGGCCGATCCCTCGTCCAGAGTAGTCCTACCGACTGTGGTGTGTGTCTGAGTGTGATCAAGTGCAAATGAAAAAACCTCTACACCTACCTTGAACAGGTAGGTAGAAGAGGGAATGACTACGAAACGAAACGATTCCAATAGAAACCTTAGTATTAGTTGCAGCGTAAACCTTATTAGCCTTGTACTTGTAATTACATTTTCTAATTATTTTCACTTCTTCACTGTGCATTTTTTCACATAAAATAACTGTAATCACCAACAAAATGCACCATATCACGATTAACTCACTTATTGTTTATTGCCCCGACATGTTTCCTTGTCTGTCTACATCATCAGACTAAAAACCAGAACACCGTCACTCAAACCAAACCAACCTGAGTCACATTTATCTAAAAGTGACGAGTGTCTTATAAGTGTGAAGACATCCCCCTGAAGATGATGTAGATAGACATCGAAACATGTTGGGGCAATAAACAATAAATGAGTTAATCGTGATATGGTGCATTTTGTTGGTGATTACAGTTATTTTACATTTTCTAAATTTTCTGGAGGATTTTCCTCTAAACACCCCAGTGTAAAAGAGGGCGTCGCCCTGTATTCCATCTTATACCATATTTTCGTCTTTAATTTAGTGCTGAGGTAACGGAACATAAAATACTCTGAAATTAATGATGACAAGAATAACAAAAGTCACGGCATGTGTGTTGGGGAACGCTAGTCAATACACTGCTAGTGTGAATAAAGCCATGCTTACAAAACGTCAGGACCGATTATGCCATGAATGCTTTGTGCAGGCCTCCAGCTGGCATTACTGACAAGCGTTACATTTATAATTGCTTTTGTTCATAATGTCTTAACACTTGTTACTTGGGAAATTCTCCCCGCTTGATGTAAAGGAAGTGAGATTTGTGGGTAAGATGTAAGTCACGCTAAGTGGGTGACCTTTAAGAAAGTCTTTATTTGTAAAGAGAGATACTGTTTCCTGGTCACAACAAAAACAGTTTTTTATTACAAAAAAAAGTGTATAATATGTAAAGACAAATGATACTTGCTCTCAATTATGCTAAAGATGAAATTGAGGTTTCTGTAGGAAATGGTACGTGAGGTTACATTTTTATATATCCCATTTCTCCTCCCGAGTATGACAGTGATGTCTATCTTTACTTCTGTCTGAGGTGTTCTGACGCGGGGCGTAAAAACAGGTGCCGTGTAAGCCTTGAGCTTGCAGGCAGCACGCGCTAACGAATCTCTGATACTGGTATATTTATGTACACGGCGTATGCCAGTAGAACCTTGCCTTTAAGATGGATCTTAAAGAAATGCGCCGAAAATTGAGGGTAGTGAGGATTAGCAGGGTTTGAATTTATTCTTCTCCTCCAGACAGTTAATTGTTTGTCAGGCTGGTTGATGCAAGTGAAACTGTCCATATATATATATATATATATATATATATATATATATATATATATATAACCTTCGCATTTTCAACAGGCAAGCATCTGTGTCTACCACCATATGTGTCTGTTTACTCATGGCGAATCTCTGTTGTTAAGTGTTTAGCCATTAGGACAAAAGCATAATGTAAGGCCACAAATTGTATCTTTTCTTAAACTTGAGTTTGTGTATCCCTTTGTGTCCTAACTCAATAGGACTAATTGCCAATCACAAATTAAATTTTTCTAGTTATTTAATATTTAATGCTGCATGTTTCAGCCTGCATTACCATAATCAATTATTAATGTAATAAAACACTTTTTCCTCAAAGTGTTTTATGATTTGTAATAACATATGATAGCCATTCAGGCAGAAACATGTAGCATTAAATATTAAGAGAAAAAAGTGAGTTGTAATGGACGGGTCAAGATATTAATTTATTTGTTTCTTTCCTAGTAACTCTAAATATTGATTGCACTACGTAATGTTGAGACTTTTACATCTCAGACTATGTATACAGTCTGTGTTATGTAAAATTTAGCAATTATTTTCGACAGCTCCATGATTGTTTTTGTTCATGTAAAATTATGCTTCACAGATGATTTTCGGCTGACGCCTTATCATGCCACTGAAAAAAGTGAAGTGATTTTATGATTGCGCAGTGTACAGACGACAGACAGACAGACAGACAGACAGACACGTATTCTTTATAATACAGGACTATAAAAATTATAAAAGTTGTACAAATGATCAGAACGTAGGGACAGCTGATCCGGTGTAGTGATAGGCTCGGGACCGAAAGACGGTGTGGGATTCCCCATAATGTGAGTGATTTCTGTCCTTCAAAACGTCCAGACCCTCTCTGGGGTCCACCCAGCCTCCTGTCTACTTGACACCGAAGACTTTGCGCCCGGTGAAAAGCGGCAGGATTCTGCAACCTCTTTTCGAGGCTAAGAAATGAATGCAGCGTCCCTCCGTTTTTCCATTCGTGTTTGTACCCAGGCACAGAACAAATTTACCTTTTCCTTAAAAAAAACCTGTGGACGGTAACTTTGACTTCTTTGTGTTAATTTAAAGATTAGAGCTATGTGGAATGGAGGAGAGTAGCGGTGTGCACACTGTAGTGGGGAGGAGGGGGGGTAATTGGGACTGCTTTTCGTTTCCAAGAGCCTCTAGGTCAAGGCTAGTTAAGTGTGTACCCGCTGAAGGTATGTAACACACTTCACACTACGCGTGAAGATACAATGCCTTATTTATGTCATGTTGTAAGCGTGTAACGGACCCGTGAATAATTTCGCTAGTTTTTGAACGTGTGGCTAAACTATAAAGGATTACTGCACCTGCTCATTCGAGGTTAAAATGAACCTGGAAATCAGTTGATATCGCGGTGAAGGATTCGTAGTAAATGTTTTTAAAAATTATTAATTTTTAGGTTTTCGCGGCTGGAAGTTTCCAGTTTGCAGACGCGTGTGGCTAGACACGTGTAATTCTATCAGGTAATAATATCAGGTTACAATGACTTTTCTAAAGAACATGATACTGTCATCTTCAGGGTTGAAATCGTCTTGGATTCTCAAATTTTCTGTACACACTTGACCAGGAATTTTCCGTATATCTTGTCCTTTTTCCGTGGTTTTCGTTGGCCACAACCCTCACAGCCGCGGATATACTCAGAGTACATCCTCGTGCTTACCAACTGAGCGCCACCTTTGACCCTATTTCAGACTTTATGCTGGGCATGCCGTTGTGGTGTTGGAACAACATTCTGGGTAGGATATAGCGTCTCCACAACTGTTAATTGGCATTTATTTGTCAAATCGAGGCTACATGTTTCAACTTTTCACTCGTCTTCAGGTCTCTTTCATATTAAAATATAAAAGGTAAGATTTTTTCCAGGAAGTGGGATCTCAGTTTTACAAATTTGGGTCAAGGATAAGCTAAAATACATGACTTCTGAATATATATGACACTATTCCTTCAACCCTGAAGGTGGATGCAACTTTTTTCTTCGAAATGTCAGTGCCAGTCTACATAAACTAAAGGATGTCAACACCTATATAAGATTCACTCTGGTCTAAAAGGATTTATAAATTCAGAAGTAGGTTTGATGTGTCGAACGTAATACATTACTGTATAAGAAGAAGAAAACAGGGCAAGAACTAGTAATAGAGGCCACTTTTTTTTTTCGAAGTCTGTTAGTGGTCCCCGATATTTAAAGCAGCACAAAGATGGCGAGACACGATTGTTCCGTACAGACGCGTGTCCCTAGTTACACACAAGTAACTCGGAACTGCAGCGTGCTTTGCGTGATGTAAACGTGCTTGCACCACAATACACTAAATAGCTCCTCAACCACGTCTAATTACTTACCGTTGCCTTCATATCGTAGCTGCCTCTGCTGCTTGCTACTGCTGGATATTCTGTTCAATTAACTGCTTTACTGCCATCTTACTTCCTCCATAAGAACCGGAGTAACTCAGTTTAGGCAAACAGCTGAACATCAGGGCTTCGATTTCGAGAAGAAGTAAGAAAGTTGATGGCCCCGACAGGTGATACAGCAGCTGTGGGAAATAATTGTGCTTTTGCAGGTAGTCGAGTTGCGGTTCTTCTACGGTCCGTCCTGTAAGGGTAAACGTGTCTGTATGCGCATCATAAAGGCGTATTAGGGAATGGATTTATAGCTCCACTTCTTAAAATCGGCGCTATTTTTAGGTGAGTTATTTAGAATCACGCTTCTGCCTCTTTAACGCGGGGAAAGTATTCTGCGGTAGTCACTAAATAGGAGGAGGGGTGGACCCCAGAGGAGGTCTGAGTGTTTATGAAAAGAGAGAAATTCCATACCGTCGTCTGTAGTCGAACCATCGTTTGTCTTCTCAGGGCTGTACCACGATTCATGCGGTTAGTCGCCGACCTCTCACCGTGGAGGTTTGATTTCGATCCCAGGCCAGTTAATATGGTGTACGAATTGGCACAGGGACAGATTTTTCGCTGTGAGTGTGATTCCATCAATTCTCTATACGCCCTCATTCAATTACTACTGACACAGTATTGATTTAGCAATTGAAAGCGTCCTTAAATATAACACTTTAATAAAACAATCCTCTGTGGAACGTCCCACACACTCCTCATTATTCCCACTGAGCTATTCCGGATCCCACACACACGTCGTTTTGATGATTAATTTATACAGAATTGCAGTCGGAAAACTTCGAGAGTGGAAACCAGTTTGTGAGGGTCAACCATAGATCACTGCATAGTATTAACCCTTTAAAGACGAAGCGTATCTGTTTTATATAAGGACTCAGTGCGTACCGCGCTGTAAACACTCTCCACTTCGGTTATAAAAACCAATCTCTTAATGTTTTATAAGGCAAAAGTTGCTGTTTGTTCTGAGATCCGTACAAAACACGTAAACGCAATGTGGGCACCACGTAGAATTTTTTAATGTTAAACCTGGTGGTATGTAAGGTTACCGCTAGGCATTAAAAGGTTAAATGCGTATTAAAGATATGTGATATGAAGAGTCTAGCATAGATTGTTCTGAGTCAAGTTGAAATTCACTGTAAGGATTTTGTGAACACAGTGATGTACTCTCTGTTTTTATAAAAGACGGGTAATTTCTTAATCACCTCTACTACAGTCACACTCAAAACAGGAACTCTATTGTACATAAATAACACTACGTATTCCGTCTGACACAACGTTTATTTGTTGTTAATTATTTCAAACGCTACATGTTTCGATCAAGCCGATCGTCATCAGGTGTATGTTTATACGAAAATTTAAAATTCAAGGTAAAAATTTAAAATTTTGCGAGATCTCAGAAATGATATAAAATATAAATTGCACCGACCTTTAATTTTTGGTCGTGTGGCATTTAACACAAACGGTGTGGTGTATAACTTAAAACTTAAAATTTAAATGATTTTAGGATACTAGTCAGTAATTAATCACTTGTCTAGAGGAGTCCTACCGAGCGTGGTATATGCAAGTGATTGTGATCATGAAGCCTCCATAATGAGGGGGCCCTGGCCCTCGAGGGGGCTGTTGCACCATGGCAAAATATTCCTAATTAAGTGCAAAAATGACGATTAAAATTTCAGACGGAATACGTAATGTTATTTATCTAAGTCTGTACACACAACCGTTTGGATAGCGTCAAATTAAACTGTATTTTACCGAGACACAGTAAAGCTGGCGTGTGAATCTGTTCACATTCCGTACAGTTAACAAGACAGTTGCTAATTATGGTATTCTCTTCTTGCAGGTAGGTGTCGCATTAACAATCGGTGAAGCTAGGGGTGTGGCCGGCAACCTGTCTTGCTGAAGGAGGTCCAGTAAACGGGGCCAACTTAGTCGTAACTTGATTGTCTGCTTTCGAGGTACCTTTCAATGTAATCACAGCCGAATTGTTGCGTGACGCCCCGTTAAAAAAAAGCTCAGAATCTGTGTCCTTTCAATCCAAGCATTCGTAATGACAAAATAATTTCTCAAGAGAAATATTATCGCCAACAATAATGCTTGAGATCTGCCCTCTTCTGGGGTATTACGCAGCATCGAGTGGTAATCCTTTCCCGACGTTTCGGGACAATATGTCGGTGCCATCTTAAAGAGTCAAGAAGTCCAAGAAGACCGACACGTTGTCCCGAAACTTCTGTAACTGATTGCCATTCGACGCTGAGTAATTCCCCAGAAGAACGCAGATCTCATCAATATGGCGGCGGAAGCCTGAATTATAGATACGGCTTGTTAGGAAGTTTCATATCAAGGAATTTCCTGAAACTTGTCTTTCGCTTTATTCATCCAGTTTTCTCTTGATCGTTTTCCCTTCGCAGCATAATGGTGTGATATTTTTGGCAATCTGTGTTCCTTCATTCGCTGCACATTATGTCATTTGCTCGAACAAATACTGTTACGAATAACGTGATGTATTTGGTGATATGTGTCACCTAGTATTTTGCTGTACATTCAGTAATAAAACCAAATAGTACACTTTATTGGGGAGTGCCCGTACAGACTAACTCCTGCTTCTTTCGGCCCCTTTTCATGCCATTATACAGGAGCATCAATAGATGAATAAAAACAAGAGAACCTTCCACAGGTACGTTACTTATAACGTAAAACCTAAAGTGTAAATATACAGACGTAACATTTGTGGAAGAAAAGACTTAAATAGAGAGAAAACTGTCATTATAGCCTCCTGTACAATGGGGACCGGGTCTCTTTGCCGGGGGTAAAGCGGCCGGGGCGTGGGGCTAGCCACCCCATCACCTCCTCGTGCCGAGGCTCACGAACGAGTAGAGCTATACCTCTATTCCCCCTCTTGGGCCTTCAGGACCTGTTATAGGATCAACCTTTACCTTTGCTGCCATTGAAACATTATCAGCTTTAATCTCTATTCTAGCCATTTACTGTACAAATTTTACATCTCTGTATTATACAGATGTAGACGTACATAATGCCTTGTGTTGTAAGTAACGCTGCTTAGTGTAGCTTCTTTTGTTTTTATCGATTTATTGATGCTCCTTTATAATGATCCGGAAAGGGGCCGAAATGTGTAGGAGGCCTATTTTAGGGGCACTCCCCAGTAAAGTGTATACGTTGGTTTAATTATTATTGCACATTAAATCCCTTCGTATATTTAACCTTCATAAATAAATTAAATGTAAGTATTTGAACATTTTTTATGGCGCAACAGCCCCTAGTGGGCCCAGGGCCTCCTCATTATCGAGGCTTCACGATCACACTCAGACACACCACACTCGGTAGGACGGCTCTGGACGGGTGATCAGCCCGTCGCGGAGACTTCTACCTGATAACGTACAATACTCACAAGAGACAGACATCCATGCCCCCGCACGGCCGCTGGGATCGACAAATATTTGAACATACATGAAATATAATGTGGAGCGAGCGAAGTAACATCTATTCCTAAACATGTTGTATACATGTGCACATACAGGCCTGTGCGTGCATGCGTGCTTGTGTGTGTGTGTGTGTGTGTGTGTATGTTTGTGTAGTTTCTTGTAAATTGTTTCAAGATATCAGTTACTCGGGCTATGTACCTCAAAATTTGGGATGATTGATGAATAATGAATTGGGAAAATACTTAATAAGGGATTGTAGCCCCAAAAATTGTCTGGAGTGACTGAAGAAAAAGGAAGTCAGTCACGTTAGTCGTGCTACAGCCTCGATTCGAAGCAGGACATCTCCAGAATACGAGACTAGAAATATAGTGTTACACCAGTCCATTCAGTGCACATAGGAGTGTATTAGTTCATTTATGATGGGCTATAAATAAATATTTCTCTTCGTATTCGGGAAGACTCGATTTCGAAAGTACGCCCAAAGACGGGCTGTGGTAAAGAAAGATCTATTTTGATCTCTTTACTCGGTCTAGAAAAATGCAATGTAAACAGTACGGCGAAACACGTTGTAACGAAACACGTTGTAACTGATTTTCATTCACGATCACAGAATTAAATGGGCAATTTTGGAAGCATAAGATGTTATTAAAGTGGATATAGGAGGAGAAATAGATTATGACATGTGGACTGAATTGTACTTCATTAAGACGGAGTAATTCGAGATTTGAGGTTATCACGGATGTGACGCTTTGTGGTCTTTTAGAAATTCGCAGACTTACTTCCGAACTGGATTTTTAAATGTAACCTTGCCGGGCTTCGTCTGTAAATAAGAAAAATCTGGTTGAATTTAGCCTCTTACAATTTACACAAATCTCTCATTCCTTGTGCACAATTTTCACATTTCTTGGTTGTTTCCAGACTTGGTTTTTTACCGTTACTGTCACAATCATAAACGAGTTCTTTGTATTCTTATTATGTACATGTTCGTCTGTTTCGCCAGCCTTAGTTGTTGGTTTGTAATTATCTATCTGCTTTTCTGCACTTCATAATTAATTTTGCCCAGATCATATGGCTAAATATAGGCTTTATTTTAATTGTTATTAGCAATAAACAACCAATATTTTCCCAAGGTTCATTAACGAGTTACATTTTATAATGGATACGGAGTGTGTTTCCCATGGGGTAGGAAGTTAATGCATACTTTAACGTTAGTGGAAGAATACCTTTATCAGAAGGACGAACGGGAACAACCTCTGAACCTTCAGAGCCGCAAATTTTCTTTCCTCTTCCTAGTACCTCTCAGTACACTCCCTGACATATTTTTTCTTATTATTCTGCTTATTTTTATTTTCATCAACTTTGTTGCTCTGTTACTATTTTGCCGAAATTTATAGCCGTTTCAAATTCTGTATTTCCATTTTGAGTTTCTGCTCGCAAACTCGGAGACTTCTGTATATTTATTGTCAGTTGCTTATGCAAAGTTTGCCCTTCTGCTAGATGTGCACCAACTGTTAGTGCTATTTAAAAGCTTTGATGTATTTAGAAACTAAAGTGTCTCCCGTAATCAGACTTTGTATCAGCTGATGTACTGTGCTTTATTTAATCATAATAGCGTACTCAGTGGTGTAACTGTGCTTTGTACTAGCTATAAGTATGTGAGATGCATGACTTTTTTTTTTGTTTCTTTTTTCTCTGTGCCTGATCTCAGTTTGTTAGTATGTTTCTGTGTGTATTCGTAGTGGATTTGTAATTGGCCATTAGGTTGTAGTCTCGGGACGTAAATAAATATGGAATTGAATTATCATAATTACATATTAATTTCAGAGTATACGTGCTACCGTCTGTAAGAGTAATAACATCCGCATTATGCCCACAGAGTTTATTTATGTGCTTCGTACGATGCGTAAAATAAACAGCTATTGTCACGGTATGCAGGATTAACCATTGGTTTTCTTTTATTATGCCAACAATTGCACCACATCACTACTCCTACAGGTGTCTTGAATATTTATATGTATTTGAAGTGGTGCTTTTTTGGGCGTAATGAAAGAAAAACTGATCCAAAATAGAAGGAATGAACAACTTTAACCCTTTAAAGACGAAGCTTATCTGTTTTAGATAAGAACTCAGCGCGTACTGCGCAGTGAACACTCTCCATCTCAGTTTAACCCTTTAAAGACGAAGCGTATCTGTTTTATAGAAGGACTCAGCGCGTACCGCGCAGTGAATATTCCATCTCAGTTTAAAAAAGCAGTTTGGTGCTTGTAATAGAGACAGACTTTGCTTCCTGCGAAGTAGGGATTAAGTCTTCACCCTTCTACCCTGAGAGTTCAGGAATCTGGATCTTTCGAAACGTCGGTCATGTGCTACCAGGCTATACAGTGTTACATCCCAGGCGACATTAATTTAGTTACTGTGGTGACGGCTCCAAATCGCACTTAGTGGTTATTTTGTAGTGATCCTTGCAAGGAGATGACCTACCTCAAGGCTTCCCAACTCTGCCTACAACAGGAAGCCGTGTATTTGTGAAATCTTGAATAAACTCTCAATTATTAAATATATTTTAAGCTTTTTATGAAACCTAAGCGTTAATTACGGTGTTCGTAATTGGTCAGCACTCTTATTTATCGAGTCTATACCGTAAAAAACTTTTTCTTTAAGACCCACTTCCGTATTACAGCCCATCTACACCTAGGTTTTCCAAACGTTCCGTTTTCTTCAGATTTTCCATCCAAAATTTGAGTACCTATGGTGCCACTGTCAACATTCTTGATTTCTTCACGCTAATAATATTTGGTGAAGAGTAAATATCACGAAACTTCGCACCGTGCGATTTTCTTTAGCCTTCAGTCAGTTCGTCCACTTAATTTCAAATTTTCTGTTCAGCTCCCAGTTATCGAAATCCCTTAACCTTTTAAAGCCTAGCGGTAACTTTACATACGACCAGGTTTAACATTGAAAAATTCTACGTGGTGCCCACATTGCGTTTATGTGTTTTGTACGGATCTCAGAACAAACAGCAACTTTTGCCTTATAAAACATTAAGAGATCGGCTTTTATAACCGAAGTGGAGAGTGTTTACAGCACGGTACGCACTGAGTCCTTATACAAAAGAGATAGTTTCGTCTTTAAAGGGTTAATATACAGAGTGTACTAGAAGTCTCTTTATCGATATAGCGAAGCAAAGTACTTATAATCTCGGTAAATCGGCTTTTAGGACACCCGGTTATGTTCTGTGCATGTGAAAGATCAAGTTTCAATGCCTCTACCGATATAGGAAAAGGCGGACACATATTCGTGCCCCAAGCAGTATTCGAACACGCGATCACCGCCTTCGACTAAGCCATTACTGTAGGCGTCTTTGATGGGTACTCGAGGAACCAAAACCGATAATACATACTGCGAGAGTTGGCGATTGTTTCCTAATATGGATTTTCTTCCCCGCAGCAGACGCTACGGACGCACCGCAGCCATGAGGCTTATTGTGCAACCCTATGATGAAGATGAAGATTATTTTTTGTCCTTTTTCTAGTAATGGAGTACCAGTGGAATGAAATTGACAGTGGAAAACCGAAGTACTCGGGGAAAAACCTCTCCCAGTGCCGCTTTGTCCACCACAAATCCCACATGGACTGACCCGGGATCGAACCCGGGCTTCCGCGGTGGGAAGCCGGCGACTAACCGCCTGAGCCATGGCACGGCCTTCCTTCCCCTCGCTCACAAAATGTGGTTAAGGGACAAGTGGTATTGGTATTTCCTGGATGGGTGAAGACATACCCAAATAGGAGACCTATTTCGTTTTGCTTGAAAATTGTATGGATTATTTTCACTGTCAAGTAACCGTGACCATGAACCGAGTGACAAGTGTTTTATCTCGTTTGGCCTTCATTTAAAACCCATACGTTATGAAAAGTTAGTCACAACGCAGATCGTACACCTTCTAACGTAATTACGGCGAGGAAAAGGTGTGTTATGGCAGCTAATTCAATGTGGCCGCCCCGCAGTGGTGATCACCCTCCTTGCTTCCTAATGTGGAACATACGTGCACGGTGGCGTTTCGCTGCTACCAGAATAAGGATAATTTGTTTTCTCATTGCACGCTCCAAAACCTACAACCGTTTTCCCTCTCTCTACCCCCACTTCATGTTCCCTTCAAATTCTGGTAGTAATAAAACCAAGGCACCCATCTTGAGTGACATCAGTTTGGCAGAATTGTGCACAAGACAAAAGCCTCTGGCATTTGTAAAAGACCAAGAAACCAAAGACGATGATTAGGCGACTAATGGAATTTGTGCCGAGGTTGATACTTCTGGCTGTATTGTGTCTTCAGAGTGTTTGTACTTCTCCGTCCGGAAGTTCTGTTAGTGCTAGAGGAGCCGAGTTGGCAGATCAAGGACTATCATCTGGTATAAAAGTGCTGTATAGGACTTACCAGCAGTGTGAGCAGCAAGAGGATATGTTTGCATGTCTTAAATTGAAAGCTTTGAAATTTGCTGACCGAGCCCTTAAAGTGAAATCTATTCCTCTTGTGGATGGTATGGAACTTGTGAAGAAAGGTGATGATGAGGATGGTCGACAGCTGAATGAACCTTTGGTGGAACTCGATGAAGCAAATCTGCCGACAGATCCAGAGAAAAGGCAGGAAACTTTGGACGACTTGCTGATCGATCGAGTTGCAAGGTTTCTGAGAAGTCACACTCTTCAGTTCAGCGTACCCAAGTTTATCAGCGACCTGGACGACAGTACTACAGACAGGATGCTGGAGGAAGGTGAGTCTGTAATTCCTACAATAGAAACATAATTGGATTATTTTTTTAATCCCACGCTAGTTGGAGAAATGTCTCCCATTTTCTTTCTTGCAGTCAAATATAATTTTGTTGAAATTCCACCCTTTGTCTATAGCAATCGAGCTGCATGGCGTTTTTGTGACGCGTTTATTTCGACTTTCTGCAAAATTGGGGTAGAATATTACGGTCCCAAGAGGCTTTCGTTATACATATTCATCTTTTTTTTGGGTTGTAACACCATTTGGTAAGGCGTCAAAATATTTGTGGGGAATATACTGTCTCCATCTTCAGAGCAGAACAAATGTTATATTTTTGTGTATAAAAGGCCATATTCAGGAATCCTTCTACACGAAGGAAGGATGAGGTGGCTTAAGATTTAGGATACTTCGTGACAAGAAACTTCGTAATTTATATGACATAACTGCAATTATTAGTTTAGTGATATACTGGAGGGAACGATGGACTGGGCATGCAGCTGAAGTGAAGGTACTAAGCAGGCATACAAATTTCGGCAAAAATGTCTTTAAAAACGTATGAATTCGAAGTATTTAAAATACTTTAGGGAAATAACTTTTTGTGGATTTCAGAGGGATAAAACTAACGCAGAATAATTTTCCAGTTCAGGATTTGTTGTTGAGGTTTAGTGTTATGTTGCCAGAGAATTGGCATTGTTTCAGTGTAACAGCATAGATACTTGCGGCTTCTTGGGTTGTATTCATATAATAAAAGCGCCAAGCACGTTTCTTGTTTATCTGTTCATCCCGCAACAAGGACTCAGTATTTCAGTTAAAATTTGTATTTATGGATTTGCACTTAGAATTATTTGGTGAATTTTATTTTTATCCCTGTCAATCCAGTATCTTTCTAAACGCTGAAGAAATACAAACTGTGTATGTTAAGAATATTCATTCATTTTTGGAAACTGTTTAGCATAATGAAATATGGACGTTCTTAAACTGATGATATTTGTTTGAACAATTTCGATGTAAAGAATGAAAATGATTTGACACAGTATAATTTGACTTTTTTATTATCAGTAACTTGATGCAAAAATTCAGTGTTTAATGTGGTTTACGGAAAGATGAAAATGCTTTTGAAATTATGCATACTACTGAACATCCGTAATGACTTTGCTTCTGTTGTATAAAGGCACTTAATTTATACCAAAATGGAGGAGAGACTCTTGGTTGCATTACAGACCACTCGGCTGTCAGTAGTAATGGGAAGAAATTATGAGGCCGTTGCCGGGGTACAAAAAATGCAGATTGATACATTTCCTTCCTCCGTAAGCCTTTATAGGACTGTTCAGAGGCAGAGTGACATTTTGCCGTCTGTGTTTACGTTACTTCCCTATATATACCATTAAGTCTCAAACCCAGACGCGTATTTTCAGTAACGTTTTTGGGTTTACTGACAGTGTCAGGTTTTTTTAATTAGGTTTGTTTTACACAAGTGCTACGATGGAATCACCCAAACTATACGGCGTCATATCGCAGACGGCCATAATGCTCATGTTCATAGCTGCGAGAATCTCACAGTTTGGTGTCTGAAAAAATAAGGGTAGCGTCTGTGAATACCATAGAAATATTTCGTCTTGAAGGACGACGTAAGCACGCCTTCTATTTGGTCCTTGTACTTTCGTCTAAACCATCCTCCAGTCACGTGATTACCATTAATTGTGAAAATAATTGTATGACGTTTGAAAGTTTCATAGCAGTAAATGTTCAGATCGTGATGTTCTGGATTCTGACACCATGGAGCCTCATACGTGATTACCAACGTTTCAGCAGGAGCTGTTCCATATATCCAGTGTACAAGGACGTATTCTGGAGATGAGGTAGCAAATCCCTTCGAAACGTTGGGAACTATATATGGGATATTATTTGGTATAAAACTGTAATGCAGGACCTTTAAGTGACATGACAAGCAAGGGCATACGCAGTATTTGTGTAGCTGAAATTGACAGCGTTGAAACTCGCTAACTGAACTTTCAAGGGGTTTCTGGCGTATAGAACTATTTTAAAAATTCCAGTCTTAACGCCTATATCAAATTTCTGACTCTGGTTCGTGGTTTACCTCAGTCTCTAAAACAAATGCTGGGATCGTAATAAAAAATTAGGACTCCGCTGCTTCTTTCACTTCATTCACTAAGCAATCTATCATACGATGCTATTGATTCTAAGCCACTGACAGCTTAATTAAGTCAAGCATAAGTAAGTAAATAAATAAATAGATAAACTGTGCTAGACATAACATAATATTTGGTAAAAGAGAGTATGACAGGAGAATGGGAGAATTCCAAGGTCACATTTTTCGTGTGGCCAAACGACTTATATGTGGCTTCAAACCAGAATAACACAATATAAAATAATTCTGTTTTACTGGAGTAATGTATTTTGTTTCGTCACGAATTTTCCTTTTCTTTTCATCCAAGGCCGTGCAAAACTGAAGAAATATGGCGGAGCTCTTCTCGTTGGACTGCTCATGAAAGGTGGAATGATGGCTATGGCTTACAAGGCTGTAGCCCTTCTGGCTGGTAAGGCGCTTCTGGTTGCCAAGGTGGCACTCGTTTTGTCTGCCATCATCGGGCTGAAGAAGCTGGTCGGTTCCGGTGGCGATGATAAGGTCACTTATGAAATAGTGAAGCACCCGCATGTCACCCACTCACATTCTTACTCTAGCGAGCACTATGGGGGTGGACATTTCGACACTTCAGGGGGTGGTGGTGGTGACCACTACAGGAGAAGCATGGAGAGCGCGTACCCACATCTGTTGGCATACAGAGGTCAGCACCAGCTGCAAGGAAACCCAGCTCTAAAACAGTAGGCAAAATAAACACAGTATGCACATGTTTGAGGTAAAATTGAATTTTGGTGCAGAGCAAGTTGCCGAGACTTTAACATGAAAGTGATAATTTCATAAAATGATTTGGAAGAGTGAAAAATAATAAGGTATAATCGCATTTTGATGTAAATTATTTGTAATGTATATTTATAACATGTAATGTAAAGAAGCTGTCACGTTATATGTCACTGGTTTTCTCTGTGATTTAGTACACTTCCTTCCCTTGATTTGGGCATACGAGCACATGTAAAGAGATCTAAGGGAAATGATCACAAAATAAGAATTCATAACGGGAATATTTTGGTACAATATTTGTTAGCTCTTTCTACTGTTTTTGGTTTTGCAACCGAAGTCGCTAGTTCTGATCTGAGTGTCAAAATATTTGCACTTTTACTAAATAATAAAACGAAAATAAAGACGCTTCTTCCAGGAGAGAGGGGTGTGTTTGCTAAGAACAATACTGCGCTTAGTTTTAAATTGTTTCAAATTACATACAGAAAAAAGATATTCGTTTTCGGTGATATCATTTGATTTATCGTGTAAAAAATCTACAGTCTAATGAATCGTGGCCACTGATACGGAGTTTAAGGAATACTTTGCAGGAATGTAGACAACTTTATGATTTCGAACAATGAAAGTGATGCGCGAAAATACAGAAAATTGCAATTTAAGCAAACCTGCTCCGCCCCCCCCCCCCAACCCAGCCTACCGCAAATTTGATTTGGACAGAGAAGGAACGTAGGATGACTATCCAGGTGGTCGTCTGTCCTTCTGAACTCTAGTTTGTTTATTAGATTTAATGAATACGTAGTAAATTAGGTCTCTATTACAAATAAGCACTATCGTCACATATTTATTATTACAGTATTAAGTTATATATTTATTACTGCTTTTTAAAAATATGTAACATGGGTGATTCTGAATGTCAGAATTAATGTCGTTTTCTGTACGTTTTTAATAAAAACAATAAGAAATGTAACACTTTATTACTATATATAAGACATCCTTGTATGATCCTAAGTGAAGAAAACTGCTGGGGTGCTTGGGGTTATGAAAATCTATATATACAGTGATTAATTTAAAAGGCGTTACTGCACAGTCCTTAAACAAAATCCACAGTGCTCTCTGGTGTTTGTGTTGAAGAAATTTTCATGCGATTTTTGGACAGAATATTCTACTTAGGTGAACGCATAATTGTGTGGTGGCTTTCATCTACCATTCTGTGTATTTTATTCTCGAATTACTTTTCTGAATTGTGTTAACGTTGTTTTGTGTTCTGTACTACAAGCTGATTGTGAAGAGCAGTGTCTTGTGGAATGTGACGCCGTGTAGTCTTGTAAAAGTTAACATCTGAGGGGAACCTTCTGTCTTCAACTTTTACCTTCAACCTTTTAAAGCCCAGCGGTAACTTTACGTACCACCAGGTTTAACATTAAAAAATTCTACGTGGTGCCCACATTGCGTTTATGTGTTTTGTACGCATCTCAGAACAAACAGCAACTTTTGCCTTATAAAACATTAAGAGATTGGTTTTTATAACCGAAGTGGGGAGGGTTTACTGCACGGTACGCACTGAGTCCTTATATAAATCAGATACGCTTCGTCTTTAAAGGGTTAATATGAAGAAGGCATGGATTTTTCCGGATTTTGGTGACGTTCCAGCAGACTAGAGGGCGTCGGATTCCAGAAGACAGTATTCTTCATGCTTATCGGCGTGAGAACTTCAAGTTACTCAGGATTATGATTCATCATGTCCATTTCATGGTTAACGCTATCTGATTTGTTCCGAATTACGAGAAATTTGGGTTAACACGTCGGTGACTGCAAAGGTTCCTACAGGCTGCTTTGCGGTGCACAGCAGTCTGGTAGGTAGACATCAGTGATTTGGAGGTAAGTGTTGCCTTCTTCTTCAAGGGAGAAGTGTAATAGGGATGGAAGCTATATTTTTCTCAGTTGGTACTCATCTACCAGACTGTTTGACCTCGCATTTAGGCGATAGAAAGTCTTAATTCTTCTGATTTTATATAGATGCAGCTTTCGATAGGATCTATATAAACTATAATTTAAGACGAAGCTAAAATCAATTCTGTTCAATTTCTTAAAATCAGGTAATCGTGTAAATGTACGTAAGGCTTCAAGATTACTATGTTGCGGTGTGTGACGTCATATTCGGAAAAACGTACTGTCTGTGTCTTAAATATAGAAGATGTACCAGTGGCATCTGTAGATTATAAACAGACCAATAAATATCCATCAAACACAGCAATTGTTTATTTCAAGGCCTAATAATCTGCTACATGTTTCGACTCATATTAGACCACCCTCAGTCTGAAACTTGTTTTAAATTGTTTTTGATGTGTCGATTATTTAAATTAATATATGTTATAGTGCTGTTGTGTTGGAACGATCAACACCCTTTCTGAACTTCTCAACCATTAAACTAGTCACCTGCATTTTGCAGCTTGCTTTGCTTCATCGTCTGTTTCTGTGACGTAAATTGTGTGTTTACACGCGTATAAGTGGTGAGTGTTTGTAAGGTGTAGAAACAATTTTAGTAATTCAGACAAACTTGTATTATTCCTGTCCACGTTGTGTAAAGTATCACCATTACGTAATCTGTCTTAACGACATGTCCATAGCCTTTTCAAAGCGAGTTCTCCACACAGTGCGATCTAGTGCTTCCTCTTCCAATTTCCAGCATCTTCTCGTTTCCTTAACGCCATCCAGTAGCTTCTTACGTCTTCTTCCTCGTCTTTCCATCCCTTCTATATTTCATTCTATATTTCCTTTTAATGGCGTGTTTTAGAAGGCAGTTCCTACGTAAGACGTGGTCAATCCACTTCGTCTTGCTTCGTTTTATTGTACTGGATGTTTCTTTCCTCCTCGACTCTTTGTAATTCTTGTACAATGAATATAGCTGGTAATGTAGTAGAACATACTGCTGTTGTCTGGTTGTCAATAACAATAGACACCTGCAATACTACGTATGTGTGTAGTACAACTATTAAAATTTAGCGTCAGTGATGTAAAAATGACTAAAAAATGGTTTTGTTAAATATACCTCTGGCGTTCTGTATTTTAGGCAAATAACTGCATGAAATAAAAAGTTAAAAAGTAAAGCGGTCCCATTACAGGCCCACAGGGTTCCAGGAGGTCGAGGCTCCCAGATTTCTAGACAGTCAGCACATGGAGGTGGTAGGTTGTCAGCCATACGCACCGGCCGCCTTTACCCCCAAGAACTCATTTCTGTTAGAGGCTGAGTCGACCCCAGGGCCATAGTGCGACCGACAGGATTATGCGAATGAAAAATCCATTGACACCATCGGGAATCGAACCCGCGACCTGCCGGTTTGTAGTGCAGTGCCTCAACCAACTGCGCCACCGCGGCCCCAACTGCATGAAATAGGGTATGAAAAATAGCATGATCCAGAAACCTTTAAATTTACTAAGTTATGCTTGGCTTACTGATGCTTATCGAACTAAATTCGTAACATTATTTTAAAATAAGAATTTTTTTCCGTAATACCGCTACTTAACTGGCTTTGAGGTACTAATATTAGGTAAGTGCAGAGTAATGGCTGTAATTTGCGTAATATTCAAATTCGTTCCCTATGATTAAAAGGCAACCAGGCCCAATAAAGGGAACTAGGTTGCCATGGTGTGGTCTGCCTTCATGCTGTGCACACAACATGATGGTAGGAGAAGCGAGACGTATTTGACCCCGTGACGTCCTCAAAAATGACAGGCAATTTTATTATCCCATAAACAAAATACACAAGATGTCGTGGTCGAATGGACAGCGCTGTTGCTTCCTTTTATAGAAGTCCTGGGCTCAAACTCCGTCTCGATGTCGAATATTCTAGCGGAGTCTTTTCTTGGCATTCCGCAGTCTTCCCAGGCAAATGCAAGGATAAATGTGAAGTTCTCCCTGTGCACGCTAAGAAGGCATGTGGAGGAATGGAGGTATAACTCCAGTGCCTCGAATTAGGCCATGACAACTTCAGTTACACATTATTTCCAATTACTGTAATTATTAATTAATTATCATATCGCATGACTACATAATTAGCGTCAGTTACTGATAGCTTGTTTAAAAAGTTAATTGAACAAATTATGGTGTAAAGTTCTGAAGGGGATTCAGCTGGCTGATGATAGGTTTAGATGACGGGTTTATGTTTTGACAAAATGTTTTCACAAAATAAAAACTTTTGATGTGTCAACTTGATAGACGACATCCTGTTTCGTTTAAACTATTAATTAATTAACTGATTACTAAACCACCATCAAATAACTACTGTTGACATGCTGTTTCAGTTGTTAAACTGCTTAGTGAAAATTCTGAAACATTTAGTTAACTGGCTGGCTGGCTGGCTAGTTAATTAATTGGGTAACAGGTGTAGTACTGTATACGACTTCAGTGTCTTGTTTCAGTAAAGAGACTTTTTCAAATGTAGTACATAATGAAAATTTCTTTCTTTTTTGTTTCGTTCTTTTTTAACCCGGTGCCTTCTGCTTACTGATTGTTAGGTGTAGAGGGTTATTCTTGCGCTTGATCAGACTCAGACACACCACACTCGGTAGGACTCCTCTGGACGAGTGATCAGCCCGTCGCAGAGACCTCTACCTGACAACACACAACATTCACAAGAGACAGACACCCATGTCCCCGTCGGCATTCGAACCCACGACCCCGGCAGGCGAGTGGCCGCAGACCCACGCATTAGACCGCGCGGCCACTGAGATCGGCGTAAGGAAACGTTTTTCAGTTTTTTATGACAAATTCAGGGAGATTAATTTAAAATGTTGTCTTCTATGTTATGACACCGTGCAAAGTGGTAGATCGCTATTAACATTACAGACGGAGTTAGGACAAAAGATCAGTAAATAAGGATGCGGATCACCAACAAATAGTAAATGGAAAAAACATGTAACTATTGTAAGCCGTAATATCTCAGCCGGTAAGGAAACTAGGGTACGGGCTGAACGCCTGAGGAAATCACTTTTCGATTCCCGGAAGATGCAGGGGTTTCATGCTTTTTCCAAAAATATTAAGGCAGGATCTGGGACCGCTCGAACCTCCTAGTCAATGGGTAACTGGGATTAATTGCCCAGGGGTAAATCTGCCGGGTTGTGAATATGGCAACTCACATCTACCTATAGTTGAGTTTAAGAATGAGTGGAGTTATAACTCCCGTCCCTCATACGATTCCATGGCGTGCACAGAGACACATATCTTTACTTTTACGTATAGATAGTATTAAAACTTAATCTGAAGTATGAATGGGGCCAAGCTTTGCTTAAGGCGGCGGGCGACCTCACTAGCCAGTGTCGGAAGACATCCGGGCTGACGTCTTCCGAACGCACTTCAGAAAACCTGCTGCTTCTTCCTGTTCGATAGATACAAATGCTCTAATTATATCTACCCCCTTAGGAAGTAATTTTTCAGTCAGTTTCCTGATCTTCTAACCTGTTGAAAGATGACGCATGCAAAAAAAAAGGGTTTTCTTTAAGAAAGCCAGTTTCGAACAAAGTGTAGATTGTTACTCTCTCGTCAACTGTTCCATTTATGACTACTGAGAGAGAGAGAGAGAGAGAGAGAGAGAGAGAGATTTGTTTTATTTTAGTCGTCACTTAAAAACAGGATCGTACGTGTACTTTGTAACACAGAAGCAAAGTCACGTATGTGTTACATTTTTAACCCCAATACGCGAAGAAGTTTACGTGCTTTTGCAAAATCTGGAGATATCCATCCTTCATAGCGCACTTTCCTAAGGATGGCAATATGAGTGGCCGAAACCTGTAGGGTGTGCACAGTGTTCATAAAATACTTTCATACCCTTGTGTGCATTTGTTGGTCTTTAGCTACCATATCAAATTTACGTCCGTTTGAACTAAAGTGCAGAAACCACGCAAGTCTTCATTTACACGTTATGATTCCCTAATTTGTGAATCGAAAGCAAAAGAGATCTGATTCATCTACGTAGCATACCTTCTCTTATGTCACTGTCTAAAATTGTCGCGTGAATTATTTACCGCATAATATGAATATGGCTGCATGCAAGACGGATGCAAGTCGGTATCCATTGATTAACGCTCTTAAATTAATGACTTCAGGCGTTCGCCGCCGTGTAAGTGAGATTTTCGCTCTTCTGGGATGTTACGCAGCGTAGATTGGTAATTATTTACAGACGTTTCGCGTCAATCGATCGATCTCATCTTCAAGGGTGTTCCCGGACAACATATCGGTTCGTATTGAAGGGTCAAGCTTGCCTCTTGTATGTGGGACCGGTAGGTTGTCCTGAAACGTCGGTAACTAATTACCAATCTACGCTGCGTGACATCCCAGAAGAGTGAAGATCTCTTAAATTCAGTTCGACAGGTCTTGCAGCACTTGGCAAGTTATTTTGTATTTTTACTGGTTTGTTACTGTATAAGTCGGGTTATGTATTTTATACCCTTAAGATATACCCCTCCCATTTCTTTAATTCCAACCTGTCACAAATATTTGAAAGCCTGGATAGCTCGGTCACAGTAGTGAAGATGCTGCTGTATTCACAACCAGAGACTCGGGATTCGATTTCCTAAAGACGCGTAGATCTTTAGGCGCGTTCATTGCTAGAGAGGGTTGACGTTTAATTCTTGGTGGTTTGTCATTTAACACAAACGGTATGGGGTATAATTTAAAACTCAATTTTTTTAAACCGTGTAGTCGTGTTTAACCTTTTAAAGCCTAGCGGTAACTTTACATACCACCAGGTTTAACATTAAAAAATTCTACGTGGTGCCCACATTGCGTTTATGTGTTTTGTACGGATCTCAGAACAAACAGCAACTTTTGCCTTATAAAACATTAAGAGACTGATTTTTATAACCGAAGTGGAGAGTGTTTACAGCGCGGTACGCACTGAATCCTTATATAAAACAGATACGCTTCGTCTTTAAAAGGTTAATTGCTGTTTGTTTGAAGAATAACACGAGGTACGTTAAGTACTTCTTGCGGACAAACTGTACAATTATTTGATTTTAAAGCATGTGGTACATATAGTAACCACTTAACATTAAAATATTTCATGTATAGAATAAGAAGCATAATTAACGAAAATACATTTTTTTTAAATCAAACTTCCGTAAAATTAGCAGTTGCTGTAAAATGGCACGGAAACTTTCTCTGTGCCGTTATTCCACAAACAGCCTTGGTAACCACAGTAATTGATCCTCTTTTTGCACAAACCTACTCTCGCTGGACATGTGTAATCACGCCCGTATAACCAACCGAAGCTTCAAACTATCCTCCATACTTTTCAATCTAGAACACTCCCAATGTGTGGTTTTCGCTTCACTTTTTTTGTTTTGTTTTTTGTTTTGCCACACTGTGAAACCTCATTTGCTTTTTCTTCTCTCCTTCGGTTGACCATCCCTTCACCCGTTATCTCTGTCTGACCATATTAATAGGTACGTGCTTCTGATTTTCAGCAGCATTCTGCCGAGTTGTGTCATGCAGTCAAGTGTGCTATAGTGTCAGAAGAGAACATTTACATATCTGTGACTGGTGGTGACAGGGCGTGGCCTAAGGTTTATTATCAACTCCAGAACGGACATTTTTATTTTAAATTCTCAAAATGCAGTTTTTTGCTGTAAAGGTTTTCGCTTTTATGTTGTGTCTAAGTTTATTTACTGAAATCTCTCTTGTCTCAAGTTTAGAGGTCAACAGTTTCGCGGAAAGTTCTGGCGATAATTTCGCATCAGCGTCGAAAGTTGTGTACCGTGCTTATGAACAATGTGGAAAAGTCAAATTTGGAGACGTTTTGACTTGTCTTAAGTTAAGAGCCCTTAAATTTGCAGATCGAATGCTGAGATCTGATTCTATTCAGGTGGTAGACGGTATTAATATTGTTAAGACTTTGCCAAGAGCTGAAGACAGAAATGGACGGCAGTTAAATTTGGAACCTATACCGGAAGTTAATGAAGCAGTGTTACCGACTGATCCAGAAGAAAAACAGGGTAAACTGAATGAAATGTTGGTTGAGAGAATGGCAAGATTTTTCCAGACACATTCGGTGCAGTTTGATATGCCACGGCTAATGGATGAAGTCGGTGAACATTTTGATGGGCACCCAGTAGAACAAGGTAAGGTTCTTTTTGGATTATTTATTTTATCCTTTAGTTACATAAAACGTAACTGAACCGGGATAGCTCAGTCAATGTAGTTACCAAATACGGGATACATGACCAAAAGTCAATTCCAGGCAGGCGGGGGGAAATTTTTTCTTCTGCCACCGCGTCAAACACCGACCTGGGAATATTACCAAAACTCCTGTGAATACCAGGGTGTGGCGCTGCATGCTCATCACTGTCACAGGATGAATTTAAGAATTTGTGGAGCTGTACCTCCTGCCCCAATTATAATACTTTAAACTTGTGATGCTTATTGAAGTACAGGTATAAAATTATCGGTATTTACATAAGACTTGATTTTGCCTCGATGGTCCCAATTCATTTAGAACTAACGTAACAGATATGGACAAACATCTCAGCGATAGATGTTCTGTAATTTGAAAATTTGGAAGTTGATTAATATTTGTTTAACTGTCTTCTTGTAGCAAAATATGGGCTAAAAGGCTATTCACTTGGAGAAAAAATGTATTATTGAGTGTTACATGCGTGTAATGAAGGCAATATATCGAAAAATATCAGTTAAGGTTTTTAGATTAATGTATCAAATTGTGATTTGTAAATAATTAGATGAATAAAAAGGGGCCGTTTTGGTTCGTGTAAAATCCATCATCAAGCATTATTTAAAAACTCGTTTTAGAGAAAAATACTAGCGAACAGTAGATTATTAATAACAATAATTAATATTTCAATTTTACATGACAGTATTATACTGATTTGGCTGAAGCTTCATGTAATAATATTCAGCAACATATTAAAACAATATATTAGAATGCGTGATTATGTCTTTTGTATCAGTCGAAGCATGTAGCACGAGAAGACAATAAAATATAGTAAAAAAATCGTAGTTGTGAATGACAGTCCCTTTTTGTTTAAATAATTATGTTAATTAATATTTATGTAATGAAAAACTAAAGTATGTGGAAGATGGCATAAAATGAAGGCATTTCCTTTTAATTTCAGGTCGGGGTAAGAAAAACAGGATGGGGCTTCTTTTGCTCGGAGGGATGTTCAAGAGTGGACTGCTCGCCCTAGGGCTGAAGGGCCTTACCCTTTTGGCCGGCAAGGCGTTGTTGGTCGCTAAAATAGCTTTGGTTCTGTCCACTATAATTGGTCTCAGTAAACTATTCAGTTCAGGACACGGCGAGGGAAAAACCACATACGAAATCGTCAAACATCCACACATCAGTCACGCTCACACGCATTCCAGCAGTTACGGCCATTTTGATTCAGGCAGCCATGACTATAAGAGGAGTATACAGACGGAAGACGCTGCTGTTTATCCTCATTTGTTAGCCTACATGGGTCAGAGGCAGGGCCAGAAGGCATGATATCAACACAAAGCTATCAGCGAAAAGGTTTCATTAACGCACGCAAGAAACTTATATTACGCCCAAGTTTGACGGCAACCTGATTTTCGAGCTAAACAAGCAGAAGTACGTCATAAAAAAAGTTTAGTACATTCGACAGAAGTGCGTTTTATTCTATTAGAAGTCTGGTATTAAAAGTACACAGGACAAATCTCTTTACACTTGTGATAATAGGATCAGATTACAGTGAATTTAATGTGCTTGTTAGTCTGTAGTTTTGTAATTCAACAATATCATTACTGTCGCAGTTACTTGTATACTACACTGAAGCCACGCTAATAACTCCGATGGATGGTTGTTATATTGTCACGCGGGACTTCCCCGTCTTTGCCAAGTGTTGTATTTCCCGCCAGCATTCTCTGGCTTATCTGAACCAGCCCAAGACTTTTGTCATTATTATTATTATTATCATCATCATCATCGTCGTCATCATCATCATCATCATCATCACCAACATTCATGTGCACATGATGTCTATGAGAAGGATGAAATTATAAGTAATTTCGGTGGAGGGGAAAGATTAAAAGATTGAGGGAAATATTGAGGGAGATTTTTGTATGGAACATCTTTCATTATACCCTGTATAAGATCACTGAACGACGTAAAACACCAATTTCTGCACCTGTTTCTACGAATTAGATATGTTACACTCCAGAAGTGGATTATACTTACTTATCTAAATTTTATTTTATATTCAGATTGTTACGTAGACCAGGGGTGGCCAACATTTTTTTGGTAAAGAACCAGGATCGTTCTTGTCTGCTGGTTCGCAGGCTGTAACTGTAAAAATCATAATAATACGTAAATTTGATATTACAAATGTAACGTTATAGAATTTTGATGTTCTGCAGATTTAATATCGTACACTTTCCATGCGACTGTCCAATACACAAACGCTTGCTTTCAACTCCTTGTATAATATTTATTTTTTAACTATTTGCTCCTACATGTGTCGGCCACAGAACGGGGCCATCTTCAGGGAGCGACAAGCTTCTTAGACGTATGCAGTATATATTGCAAGTAGTCATACATAAATGGTAAAAATGTACATATTGATGTCTGTCTATAATTATATGTAATGTTAGAATTGTGGTCTCAGGGTATAATTAGGTACGGTATTAAAACTTTATTAAAATTACAATGCAAATAAGATGTTGAATTTGAGTAATGTGCTGTATCCAGCGTCTGTGGTAGTGATATAATGTCCGAGTAAATTTGGATCAAAAGATCCCAAGGATTAGACACTCCGCGTGTATACTAACCGCCTAAAGTATTGTGTAGATTTATAGTATATACGTAATTTACAAATATGGCTGCAGGCCGTATAGTGCAACCTTCCGTACCACGGGGTTGGACATCCCTGACGTAGATTTTGACTGACGTATCAGTGTCATTAATCTGATGTTACGTGTTATATCTTTCGGGCCAGATGTGTGTCAGTGAGAAAATATTATCATCAGCGGAACAAGAAATTTTTAATCTCTCAGTTTCACATCCAGCAGTTTTTCTTTAAATCTCGTGGTTTTAGAGATCATTAAACAGAAATGAACACCCGCGCCAGAAAGATTATTGCGGTTTATATATTTCTGCATTCTAAATCCTGTTAGATGAGAAACTTTCTTTAAGATTTAGCGTAACCATATTAGCAAGGTCATTGACATTACTGACTGTGAATAATTCAAAACAAAAATTGCTTTTCGTACAATCGCGTATACCAACTGCACCTGTACTTACCATAGACATGCCAAGAAAATTTACCTATTGACGTAGTTGCGTCATTTGTGTTATGATACTAATATACGGGTGAACTACAGGAAATCACTTGTTAACACTGAGAGTAAGTCATGAATTTTTGGCTATCAGTTACGTTAAATACTGGCTTATATGTATGTTTTATGTAATTTTAGCTGAAGGTACAAAATGATAAAATTGTAAATTATATTTATTTTGTACTCACTATTTATGTATATTTTGTTTTAATAAAATCAAAATAAAATGTTAATACAAACTGCTGAGTTTCTTACACTGTTTTAATGCGCAGTGTATATCCCCGCGTCATATCTCTTATCTTATCTCACATGTTTTTGGGCTTTCCGCTGTCATTCTTTGGATTGATCTATTGCGACAGTAATGTAAACATGGTTTTTTCTGTGCGCGTACCAAACAAAACTGGTGTAACAATTGCGCTCACCATTTATTTATTTATTTATTTATTTTATTTTTATTATATTTTTCATATTTTGTTCATATGTGAAAGCCTCACAGTTTTTAATATTCTGATTGCTAAAGCGTAGAAGCAATAGCACTGCAATACGTTTGTTCAACAAGAGAGACGATTTATGTATAATGTAAATTGAGGCGCTTTCGCGTAACCATTGTTGCTTTGAAGAAGCAACAATGGTTACACATTCTGAGTGTGTGTCTGTAGCCTTAGTTATCCAACACGCAAAGCGCATGCGCCGTATTAGATTGTCGTCTGTAGCCTGTCTGGCTGTACTGTATTTTTCCACATGATCTCATAAACGGCGCGATTTTCGAAAACAGTTATTTAACTTAAAATTCGTGTTTTGATTTTCTCTACAAATTTCGTCTAAAACATTTTTCAAACTAAGAATAGTACAACGAAATATTATCATGACTGTACATAGGTCTTCACGTACCGTGCCGACTATTCTTACTAGATGTTAATTAAACTTGAATTTTCACGAAAGGTTTTTGAAAAACACTTGGATACCAAATTTCATCAAAATCCGTCCAATGGGAGCCGAGTTATTCCATGCAGACGGACAGACGAACGGACAATTAACCCTTTAAAGACGAAGCGTATCTGTTTTATATAAGGACTCAGTGCGTACCGCGCTGTAAACACTCTCCACTTCGGTTATAAAAACCAGTCTCTTAATGTTTTATAAGGCAGAAGTTGCTGTTTGTTCTGAGATCCGTACAAAACACATAAACGCAATGTGGGCGCCACGTAGAATTTTTTAATGTTGAACCTGGTGGTATGTAAAGTTACCGCTAGGCTTTAAAAGGTTAAGCAATTAAGAAGGAAAAAATATACGAGCTTGTGAAGAGATTCAGACCTGTGGTGTGATTTCGGACATTCCTAATGCAAACATATTTTCAGAAGGGAATTGCGCTTGGTACACATGAGGCTTGAGGTTCCAAATTTTTATTGTACACACCAATAATAATTTATACTTTCTTCTGCTAGATACTTACAATGTGTATTCTGATACTTGGGTACCAAGTTTTATGAGGAAGTTATTACCTCAGTGTTCACGGTACAGTTCAATCTTACCCTGAACATCGGGACAGTACATTTCTCTAAACATTTGGTATCATTTGTCAGCCCACATGGTGGAATGACCTAGGGGACCACAATAAGTATAGCATAATCCAATTCATTAAGAGCATTGTTCTGAAACAGTCATATAGGAAGACGCATCTCACTACTTGACATTAATGTAGGACAGACGGATAGACGCTGCTGTGGGCGTTTGACATCACTTGAATGCAGTTATGCTTCAGGTTCTTTAACGTCGTCTTGTGCGTTGTATGAATTGGAGGTTAATAATGTGTGGCCTATCAAATGGAATGTGAGGAAAGAGGGCGGTCCTTACCTACTTGCGGCATGCCTTGGTTAATGCCTGGATGGGAAGGAGAAGTGGACTACCGAACACCCTACACCTGTGGCTCTGTAGCGGGGGGGGCTCGCTGATAGCGATGTGCCGAAATATCAGCTATACTCACCGAAATTATTCATGGTTTGCTTCATTACCTCAAGGTGAATTCCAAAATGGTGCGTTGAAATAGGCCACGATTGACTTCTTTCAAATTGTCACCTGCTTGCGAAAGTGGATACTACACTGCTGTGTATATATATGTATGATTTCTGGCTATTTGTATACGTTACGTTTTGCACTTTGTAGTTGTTTTTACGGTCTTATACAGATGGCAGCACTGTGTTCGAAACTTCATCATCTGAAGGTTAAAGATGTAACTAAATTCACTGTTCTAAAGAGGAAAGGCGTATGAATTTTAAAGGGCGCTTCCATTAATTGTACAAAATATTTCTTCACACTTAATTTCTGTTCCAAAAAATGGTTGTTTGGTGATAATGTGAATATAAATAAGAAATAAATGATTACCGGTTGAACTTCAAATGGCCTTTCCCACTTCATTCCACGCAGACCTACGCCTAGGTCTTCCAAGTGGTTTCTTTCTTTTGGGGTTCCCCACCAAACCCATGTATGCCCCCATAAAAACACATGCCCCGCCCATCTCATACTGCATGAGTTGACCGTTCTACCATTCTTGGCGAGAATTACAAATCATGAAACTGCTTTTTATACAGTTTTGTCCGGTTTCCTATTACTTCCTCCTCTCAGGTCTAAATATCTTGCTTAATACCCAATTCTCGAACACTCTGTGTCTATGCTGTTTTCTTGACAAAACGACACATTTTCCTTAATATTTATAATTAATTATGAATTAATACGAAAACTTTCGTGGTGTTTATTTGAAAGATTCTGTCTGAAAGCATTTCTGTCTGAAAGTTCTCTCGGGGTGATGGAATGAACTAGAATGCGTGGGGGAAGTTAAGGCAGAACACTTAAGGAGGACGGAGGAGGTCTTTGTAAAAATCTTTCAAAGTACATACGAAGTTGACTCCATTTGATGTGATGTGTAATGTCGTTACTGAGACATGACGGACGATGCGGGCGTGGAAAGCTCACAGCAAAGAGGGGGGGGGTCATTGATCTCGATGCGCACATGTTACCAACAGCAATTGACGGATTTGCCACAGCGTAAGCAACTTTGAAGTTTAGTCAAAGAAACCGGCCTCTTGATCGAGTTCAAACTAAATACTTGCAGAATACGAAGCAGGACTCTTAACCACTCGGCTAGAGCATTCGGTATTGTGTCAGTAATCTCTACAGTTGACAGAGTGCCGTGAATGGGTACTGTGTCTGCAGTTGGGTCGCTATTCCACTCTGGACTCTTCTCACGTGTCATTGTCCTGTGTGGAACAAAGAACGGCGTAATAACAATATTTTGTGTGTCCGGTCGCATCTCACACTGGAACGCCTTTAGAGACGCTCAGGAGTGTCACAAGATGGCGTCGCTTCCCTTACTGCATGTGTGTCTCTGTATTCTTGTGTTAAAGGTCATATAACATGACTGCTTAGCGGAAATTCCACAAAGAAGTGGGTAATGAAGTCATAAGGTTTTAATTTAAAGGACTTTTAATAAACTTTCTGAAGAATCGGAAGGAATAAAGGCATTATAATTTACTTTAGGTTAAGGCTAAGAATGAGTGGAGCCATACCTCCATTCCCCCTATGTGACTTCGTGACATGAACAGGGAAAACTCTGCCTTTACTGCGTGTTTTAAATAGTAAAAGACAGTTTGTTCTTACGTGATATTTGAGGTTTCAGTCGGTGTTTTCTTTTTAAGATTCGGGTCTTCTGGGGTCTGACGCCGTATCACTGGTGTTAGATTTTCCCGACTTTTTGAAGGAACGTTGTATCTGCGGCTTTGAAAGATTACGGGGTCCAACAGACCATCTTGGATCCCTTAAAATCTTGAAGAACGTCTAACCCAGTGGCACGGCGTCACACGCCAGAATATATGAACCCCCAAAGTCCTGATTTGTTAACTATTTAAAGTCGGAGAACCCGGGGATAATACAACCGCTACGGGCTAGATGACCAAGGAATCGTGGTTTGATTCCAGGCGGGAGGCCAGGTCTGGGGCTATGGCTATTTATCCTATTCAGTGGCCGCCGGGTTAAAGCGACCATGACGTGAAGCTCACTACTCACCTTTATCAAGTAGTGAGGTTAAAAATGACTGAATCTCTACGTCCATCCTCATATGTGCCTTCCTGTCTTGTAAGGATTGTTTGAACCTTTACCTTTACATTTAACCTTTTAAAGCCTACTGCTTACGTGATGCACCAACGGGTTTAACATTCAAAAATTGTACATTCTGCCCACACACTGTTTATGTGTTTTGTATGGATCTCAGAAACAACAGTGACTTTTGCCCTATATGACATTAACTGATTGGTTTTTATAACCGAGATGAAAAGTGTTTACTGCGCGGTACGAATTGGGTCTTTAAATAAAACAGTTTACGCTTCGTCTTTAAAGGGTTAAAGTGCAGTATATACATTGTGTGTCATAAGTTTCAACACTAAAAGAATTCTAAATTTTACCCACGAGGTCTGCGTCTGTTTCTCATATCAAAGAGCAATAATTTCCCCAAACTCAGTATTAGCCGACTCGTTTTTCTAGCGTAGACTGTGAATGTTTACTGCTCAGGTGGAGACTCGAGTTTAAACTGCTTGTTGCTTTAAAAATCCTGCTTCGAAATTTAACAGACCGAAACTGCCATCCCCGTAACCTTCTCCAGTTTAAACTGTATGATCATTTGGTCGCTTTGAGCATAACAAGTACAAGAATTACACGATGAAACTGGAGCACCTTACAGTAGCGTGCGACCTCTAAACACACGTATCATTTACTGTAGCGTGGGGTCGTTCCTAATTATGTGTTCGTATCCGAGGGTTTTATGACTAGACATAATTGATTTTTACTATGCGGGTGCACTCCACGCCCAATCCAAACGCTCGTATTTATGGCCTACAACTGTTATATTCACAGTTACCTTGGGGTAAATTTTCTGCATCTGCGACATTGAGACAATTTAGACAGTAGTGGTGGCGGTGGTGGTGGTGGTGGTGGTGGTGGTGGTGGTGGTGGTGGTGGTGGTGGTGGTGGTGGTGGCGGTTTTGGTGATGGTGGTAGCAGCAGCAGCAGCAGCAAGAGACCGGCTGTGCCACAGGAAGATAGACCCTACTATATTATTCCAGGATTTACCTGTGCAAACCGATAAAAACAAGGAATAAATTCAGGCAGAATTGCAGGTCTCCTGTTTGAGATCCGAACCCAGGGCCTGTTATAATTAGCTGATAAGATTTCATTAATAAATAAATATCACAGTAGGATGTGGGACGAAATGTGTAGTTGTGTACCTTTCTTATCCAATGGCGCAACACCTCTTAGTGGGCTAAGGCCTCCTCTATGGGGTTTCTCGAGCACACTTAGACACACCATAGTCGGTAGGACTCCTCTGGACGAGTGATCGGCCCGTTGCAGGGACCTCTACCTAACATACGACATTCACAACAGACAGACCACCCTGCCCCCGGCCGGACTCGAACCCACATTCCCAGGACGCGAGCGACCGTAGACTTACGCTTTAGACCGTGCGGCCACTGTGACCTGCAGGTGCGTACCTTACCAGGTGAACATACTACATCACATTCCCCAAGACCCTAACATTTATACCGCTGGGAGCACCAAAAATCTAACATGGAATGGAGTGATTGTAATGGACAGGGTTTGTAAAAGTACGTATTTCCGTGTTTTGCACATTAAAAGTGTAATATAAATATAGAAATTAAATACACCAAATTAATAAAATGCGATGTATAATATAAAAATATAATAATTTACGTAATTAAACTTTATGTAATTGTTTATAAAAAGTGATAATTCTAACAAAGCTTAGCACACATGAACATTCCTACAACAAAGTGCTACTTGTCCTGAGTTTCCGATGACTTTGTCTTATACACGAAGCTGGCCTGAGGCTCCATCACGAAAACCATATACATAAAACAATCTCGCAGAAAGACGGACATGCTTTGAAAAAACAAAATTTATACATCCGTGCCAGAAAATTACGATATATAGTTAGTTGTTCGTGTATATTGCAAGTACAATAAATTGATTCAAATTTATTGAATATATTAATCTGAGTTGTAATATTTAAAATTATATGGATTAATGTAAAAAATATACATCCTTTCTTATTCCATAATGCGTTTTGCACATCGAACAGTGTATGTACGCCTAACCATTACCAGTAACATTTTCAAAATCGAAGAACAGGAACCAACTTATGCACTGAAATGAATGACGTGAAATTTTCAAAATAATTTATATGTCGGACATGCAATGATTTTAAGAACCTTGTATAAAGCAGTAAACAGTAAAGAAACAATGACAAAGTCGCCGCTGAGTGGAACCACGTAAGCATAATGGAGTTATAAATTAAATGTTCTACATGCTTCTAAAGCCGTCGGTTTTTTTCATGTGCACAAATTTTAGGCGCCACCATGAAAGAAACATAGTCGCGTGGTTGACCTGGTGCCCGGCATTTGTGCAACACTGGTTTAAATTTAATTTGTTCATTCCCACAGAATGTCTTATTTTTGAGTAATTTGTCCACAAATATCAGACAACGTCTATTACTTCAGTGCAATTTACGAGTACGTGTCTTGTGTGTTAAAGGAAGGAGGGAGTCTTTGTCTAGTGTGTGTTAAACATCGTCTTGTATTATTTGTCGTGTCCACTGTATTTGAATATGAATTTGACTAGCGAAATTACTTAAGTTGCATTGGTTGTGTTGTGTAGAGTCTTCCCCAAAATTAAATCCGTCTTTTGTGTCTAATGTCTCCGAAGTTACTGTACGAAAAACCCTTTAGTGTCTGCAGGATTATAAAATCGACATAAGCATGCGTCATTCATCCATGTAATCTCTCCTTAACAGGCCTAACTGTGAAACGTCAGTTTCTTCCGTTGCGTATAACACCCGTTTATTAAGTACAGCACGGTGACAAATTTAGGATCATCTTTTTCTATATCAAGTAATTCTGCATTTTACTGTTTCAAGATTAGACTTAAGTCTGTTTCTCCAGCGTGGCTTTCTTCTAAATGGCTGCGTATATGTCTATAATAATAATAATAATAATAATAATAATAATAATAATAAGTAGTAGTAGTAGTAGTAGTAGTAGTAGTAGTAGTAGTTGTATCGAAGATCCAGTTTGGGAGTTTATCATTGCTCCTAGTGTTAACGCAATTTAAGAAGTTTACTCTGCATGCAGTCATTCTTAAATTTATAGAATAAATAGACAGATGAAGGGCAGAATATTTCATCCTACTTATGCTGACTTTAAATGTTGTCTAACCTGGCAAAACACTTGATGCCTCTTAAAAGATTCATTTTATTAATATAATGCTGTAATTGTGTTTTGTCCTCCATCACGCATCATTGCTGCAATACACAATACTTTACAAAATTTCAACGTATATTCGTATGTTACTTATTTCAGGGTTGTGACTGTAGCCTCAAATGTTACTTGCCCGTGTAACTGAATTATATGTTGATATTTTTTACGTTGAAATGGGCTGTTCCGCAGAGATTTTACATCAGGCACTTCGCCATTTCTTGGAGAAGAGTTTTTAGTTCTAAGTTTTTATGAAATGTTTCAGTGCTATGGGTAAGATATCGGGGGCAACTTTGAGTAACTCTGATATATGAAAATAAAGAGGAACACAAACCCTCTTTCCATGTCCTTGTCCCAGTTTATGATTTTCTGTTGCTGTAAGTTATAAGTTAACTACATATAAATCCTTCATTAATCATTTAAACCTCAGCAATGAAGTGGTTAAAATTGAAAATTCTAAGACGAAATGCCAGCCTACCGGATGATAGCTGCACTCAAAACATTCACAGAATCTGCAGTTATTGAGTAACAAAGATACTGTTAGCAATATCCAAGGCACGATGCAGAAACTTTGTACTCAGTTTCCCTGTTTTGTCATTTATGTTTTGTCCGACGTCTGTCTTTTTGAATGTCTGTCTCCATTTGTGATTTTATTCGTCGTTTCTGGTTATGTCTGTATTCTTACGCTTATTTCTTTTCGCGACAGATTCTTTGCAAAAATTTGTTTTTTTTTAAATGTTGACGAAATTAAATTCTTCTTTTCATAGTACCGTAGTATACACATAGTAGGCACGTGTAAACAAAGCTTCTGAATTTAGAGTTAATATAACAAGAAAGTATTTTAGATGTAATTAAAAATCATGACATTAATTTTAGTTCTAATTATCTTTCGTGTATTCTAAGTCGTTAGAAAATGGTTTTATATACAAATATAACATAATAAATTAACTAGAAAATACACTAAATATTTGTCGAGTTTTACAAACAAAATTAAATAACACATAATAACCTACTGCTAGATTCTATGTAGTCAGGACTGGTGTCTCATTTGTTAATCAGTTTATGATTTGTCTCTAAACCTTTCCATGCTACTAAAAAATATCTTAGAAATATTTTTCACCTGTTCTAAATAAGTTTAAAGCTTTGTAATTTAGTATAAGAATAGCAAATTCCTTTCCTTGTAGAAAGTTTAGACTGCATATTCCAGCAGTTTTACAATTAAAATTAGTGTCTACCTCAACGTAGAAGCAAAACAATTTGTTTTGTTAAACGTGTTTTAACATGGAGAGGTTTATTTATTTTTTCAAACTATATTTCGGTGCTTAATGAACCAATAAACTCTTTGGCTAATACGATTATATGAATAACATATAAAATGTACTAAATATATTTTCAATAAATATTAAATTAAATAAAAATAAATTAAATATACTTCTGTTATCGAATGATAATGCATTGTTTTTTAAATTATAACATAAATATAAGTAACTGTGACCACCTTCCTCTTGCCTGTATGACTTTAGTTCTATTTGTTATTGCCAAGTAATTTATGAGACCATTATAAGTCAGGAGAAGAAATTACTTGCATATCTGAGGGTAGATTAGAGCAATATTAAAATGGAAGCAATATAAAGTGTTAAATATAAATTAGGTATAACTAACTGAAGGTACAGTCTGGGTCAATTCGCAGAGACTTCCTGTATCTTCGAACTCTTTTCTATACCGCGTTAATTAATCTTATCTTATCACTAACAAAGTAGGGCTGCTTTATCTGTGTCATTCATCGCCTGTATTTTCTGGTTTCTGTGCCTTGTAGGCTATGTCATGTGCTTTTGAATGATCCGATGTAAAAGCACGACCTTGCCATCCTCCATGTTCATGGCCGCCTGTTGCGTACACGACTTGGTGCGATTCACCACCCCCTGAGCTTCCAAAGAGTTTCTTGAGTCCAATTATTGCTGAGAGGACAAGAGCAATTTTGGCAATGACAAGAGCTTTGCCGGCAATCAGTGCAACTTTGCCCATGAACGCCTGCGCCATCATAGCTGCCATTGCCGCTCCAGCAGCCACCAATAACGCTCCGCCCTTTTTCTTTTTTCCTCTGCCTGTGAACATATACAGAGCCATTGCGGTATTATGTTTTGCCTGTGAACATATACAGAGCCATTGCGGTATTATGTTTTGCCAAAAGATGAAATGTAAGAGTGTGTTGTGTCACACGGAATAGCCTACAATTTTGGGTTATGATCAGAAAAATTCAACTCACATTGCAGGACAATTTTCTTCAGCATGCCATGAAAATTGGATCGAATAACGCAATGTTATTAGAGGCCAGAATGTGTCATCTAAGTTTCTTTATCACAAAGGAATGTTTACACTCGATATTTATTGAAACAAAAAAAAAGCATTTTTCTGGAAAGCACCAAATTTATTTTCTCAAAAGTTTGTAGAATGCAGGCAGTGATATTTCCTTTGGGAACAACGATATATATACACATAGAGTTTAACCCGGTTATAACCACATCGGGTGATACGTCACCTCGTTTATAGCGTTAGCTACTCTGTGTTACCAATTAATTCCTCACTGTTAACCCTTACTCGGTTATAACAACACTCTTTAAAGCGACGCAAAATATCCAGTCCCTTGCATGACGTTATAATTGAGGTCCACTATGTATGTATATATACACGCACGGACGTTACTGTGTTAAGTTTCGTTAAGTACGTAGGCTTCCTTCACAATACTGTACATCAAGATCCAGTACACTTACGCAAATATAAACAAAGAATTGTCTACATTTTAACTATTTGACTCTTTTACACCATGTCTACTGTGTAAAAAAAGTACAGACAGAGTGCCTTTTGTGTAGGAGGCTGGGTGGTTCCCAGGGGCGGTCTGGACGGGTGCGGAAAATCTCGTCCTCGCCGGCATTCGATCCCCACACCGTAGCAAGTCGCTATACTGACTACGCTATCCAGGCCTACTAACTAACTAACTAACTAACTAACTAACTAACTAACTAACTAACTAACTAACTAAACTAACTAACTAACTAACTAACTAACTAACTAACTAACTGACTAACTAACTAACTAACTAACTAAACTAAACTAACTCCATGGAGCAGAGGCCTTCTTGAGAAGCTAAGAGTTTGTCATCTAGTCAACATGTTCCCCGCATTTTATGGAACCCGGAGGTTCATTACCGCATTCACAACAGCCCGCCACCTGTCCCTATCCTGATCCAGTTCAATCCAGTCCATGCACCCATCCCACTTCCTGAAGATCCATTTTAATATTATCCTCCCATCTACGCCCGGGTCTCCCAAGTGGTCGCCTTCCCTCATGTGTCCCCACCAAAATCCTGTATGCACCTCTCTTTTCTCCATACGTGCTACATGTCCCGCCCATCTCATTTTTCTCGATTTGATTACCCGAATAATATTCGGTGGTGAGTACATATCATTAAGTTCATCCAGGCCTACTGTCGGGGGATATACACACCAATATATTTAAAAATTAATAAAATATGATACATTTACAATAGTAGCACACATTGTATCGTAATGTATTTCCGCAGCTATGTTCAGAGGACGTAAAGTACAGTAACACAGCGCATGCGTAGTTAAAGTTCTGTGTAATGTGTATACTGTTCTACGTTTTGCAGTGCCATAGCAACGTCTAACATTTTTCTTATATGTAATTTATCTTGCCGCTGGGTTACTTAACCTTTTAAAGCCTAGCGGTAACTTTACTTACCACCAGGTTTAACATTAAAAAATTCTACGTGGTGCCCACATTGCGTTTATGTGTTTTGTACGGATCTCAGAACAAACAGCAACTTTTGCCTTATAAAACATTAAGAGACTGGTTTTTATAGCCGAAGTGGAGAGTGTTTACAGCGCGGTACGCACCGAGTCCTTATATAAAACAGATACGCTTCGCCTTCAAAGGGTGTGAACAGTTGCACTGATACCGCACAGCAAGTAACTGCTGTGTAAAAAGGTAAACTGCATATCGCCATTCATCGGCTTACTATCCTTTGTACATATCTGTGTAATATGGCTCCCTGATGATGGCTACAACATGTAGCCGAAACATGTAGGAGCATAAAAATGTTGTGTGCATTAGTCGGTAGTAGAAATTGTATGCGTAAGGCAGCTGTACGGAGTGTGTGTAACATTACGTATATTAACCTTAATTTCAGGCTGCCAGCGCGATGTTGATTAGACCTAGGCTCTTAGGTAATATTAAGCAGCGTCGAGTGGTAACCCTTTACCGACGTTTCGGCGCAAGGTATCGGTCCCGTCTTCAGGGGTCAAGAAATCTGGACTTCTTGACCCATACCTTGTTCCGAAACGCCGGTGAGGGTTTACCTTTCGACGCTGCGTAATATTGCAGAAGATCGCAGATTTCATTAAATATGTTGTTGCTGACAGCACTGTGATAATACTGTATACGTCACTACTGTTTTTTTTTCGTATTTTATTATGTTTTAAATATATTGGTGTTTTTACTCCCTGATGATGATGATGGGTGGCCGCCGAAACATGTGGGAGGAATTAAGAAATTGTACTGCTATATATATATATATCCTACTGTATGTGCAAATGTTGGTTTTCTTTTAAATGAGAAATAAAATTTTATTGTGAGGACTGATTCACATTCAGACTGTACCACTGAGATACGTGCCTTGGCTTCAGCTCTGTACGTACCTCATCTGATATTTCGCAACCAGCAACAGCGTTTCACACTTTAGCATGAGACTCGCCGTTGCGGTCAGTAGCCACCACAGCATATCTACCATCTCATAACAGTAACACGGCGTCTGTTGTGACCCGCTCTGGCTTCGTAAGCTTGTCTTTTCGTAAACATCTCGACCTACGTAGCGTGCTTGTGGTTACCTAGCTTACGGGTTCAAATTACTTGCGAGATCCTGACAACGGTACAGCTGAAGCTTCAAACCGACCGGGACATGACGCCGTGTCGGTTGACAACTATTTACCAGTACACGTCACAGAAAATTTGAATCTTCAAGCATAAGCTGCCTTAGCGGTTCTTCATTTAATTCGTTTGGAAATGTGAGATGAGGTAAATTTGTGCCCTTCACCACATATTTTTCACTAACCTTGTGACGCGGGGGCCTATGAGAAGGTAACTGTTGCACAGAGAAGCAAAAGATTCTCATCGTTTCATAGAACTCTAGGGCCCATTAGTTTGTTTAACCCTTTAAAGCCTAGCGGTAACTTTACGTAACACGCGGTTTAACGTTAAAAAAATTCTACGTGGTGCCCACATTGCGTTTATGTGTTTTGTACGGATCTCAGAACAAACAGCAACTTTTGCCTTATAAAACATTAAGAGACTGGCTTTTATAACCGAAATGGAGAGTGTTTACAGCGCGGTACGCACTGAGTCCTTATATAAAACAGATACATTTCGTCCTTAAAGGGTTAAACAGCCCGCCATTTGTACCTACCCTCTGTCTGATTAATCCCGCCTATGCCTTCCAATCCTGTTTTTAAGAACCATTTTAATATTATCCTCCTCAAATTATCACTTTAAGTTGATATGTTGGCTACTGTAGAGAGGGTATATCGCACGCTTGGAAAACATGAGAAATATAGATAAATTCTAAAAGGTTTTGACGATGGTGTATAATATTGTGTGGTGATGGGTTTATGGACTTATCCGAAGAATAAAATATTAAAATATTAAAAATTAAAATTCAGAACGTTTCGGAAGCTGGCTCTGCTTCCGTCCTCAGGTGTAGGGAGGGGGAGGAGAGAGGAACCTACTCTGTGGAGCCCCTTAGACAGGGCTAGGTCCAGTGATGGAGGCTAGTTCTGTGTAAAGTACCCCACAGAGTTGGTGTTCCTCTCTTCTTCCCCTCCCTACACCTGAGGACGGAAGCAGAGTCAGCTTCCGAAACGTTGTGAATTTCACTTTTATTTTAATATTTTACTCTTCGGACGATGGATAAAGTCCATAAACCCATCATCTCATAATCTGAAATATACTTAAAACATTTACTCAGGACACCTAAGAGGAAAATAATGCCTACGAGAGTAGACATAGCTGTGCGGATAATATTGAAAGAAATCTAACAGAAATACGGTTTGATGTGCAGACCGTAATTATTTGGCAGGGGATATTCACGAGTGGAAGGCTCTTGTGAACACAGTAATGAAGTGTGGGGTACTTTTGACTAGCTGAGGAACTGATAGGTTCTCAAGGACTCTGCTCCACGGACTTAGTTTTGAAATTGTGACACTCTGCGACAGCATTTGCAGTACAGTTATCAAGCAACAAGTGCTACATTATTGTGATTATAAGATAGGCGGTTCATGTTGCACGCATAGGAGACAAGAAGAATGCATAGAGGGTTGTGTTTCGAAAACCAAAAAAGGAGACTGCTGGGAAGACGTAGATGTGGATGGGAGTATAATATTAAAGTAGACAGGAAATAAATATTATGTGACGGCGTAGACTGAATGTATCTGGCTGAACGTAGGGTCCAGGCTGTTGTGGACGCAGTAATGAAACTTCGGATTTTATAAAATAATGTAAATTTTTTTACTATCCCAACTGCTGGCTCGTAAAGATGAATTCTCTTCCATGGGAAGAATTGGTTAGTTAGTTAGTTAGTTAGTTAGTTAGTTAGTTAGTTAACATCAAATGCTACTACAAACCAGGGCAAGGTACGATGCGTGTGTTCGTATCTTGTTAGTTAAGTAGTTATGTAGTTAAATTAAATAACTCCGTGCAGCAGAATATGCTGATATGCTTATAGTGGCACAGCTACTCGTAAAATTACCCCACTTTTACGGAACAAGAAGTTTCATCGCCGAGTTCAGTAGACCCCGCCATGGGTCTCTGTCCGTAAACGAAACCCCTCTACACTCCCCCAGCTTATTTATTTAGGATTCCTTCTAATATTTTCTACCATCTACACCTAGGTCTCCCAACTGGTCTCTTTCCCTCAAGTGTCCACACCAAAACCCTGTATGCACCTCTCCTATCTTCCATAGTGATACTTCCACGCGCTGAGAACAAGTATTAAAACGTGTTTTTCATGACTAACACACATAATACTCAACCGCTCTGCACCCTCTGACATTCCAGAGTTCTGGTAGTCATGGCGTCATACCTGCTCTCATTTCATATCTGGCAAAGCACGAGAAATAGAGTCGTTGTCTGCAAGTGTTTAAAAATATTGTCACCGCGCTTAATTAAGTACCGTGCAATCAAGGCGTGTGAGGAAATGGTGGTATAGACCCACTGATTCATAACTTCAGTGTTATATCGTGGGTAATGATTAGCTTCGCGCCACGATCTTTTTATCATTGAACAGTAGGCGGGGTGAGTTCTGGATTCGGTATAGACTGTGTAGAACAGACACATCTCGTGTCCCTACTTTGAATTTAACCAAGAATATTCGGTAACCCAGTGTGCAGCCTAGTCACTATACCGACTGAGCTACCTAAGGTTTATTTATATATATATATGTATGTCGTAATATAAACTCACCTTCAAAAACATCTGCAGGAATACTCATTTGTAAACTTCTGGACTGAAGAAAATTGTCCAATTTCTCTTGAATCATTTCATCCAATCTGCTGCTTCTTTCTTCTATTGACCTTGGAAGTGATTCTTCGAGTTGTGCCTCAGATAATGGCTTCATCGATCTTCCTTGTGGGCCATCTTTGTACGCTGGATCTCTGGCTAACGATACGTAATCGTTGATCTGCAGAGGTGCCCTGATTGATGTTACTCTATCCAAAAATGTCACAACCTTCATCTTTAGACAGACACTTATGTCTGATGTCTTCGCACAGTCCGTTATTAGCCTGTACAAAACTTTCCAATTCCCATCGTCTTCAACTTCATTTATCATTTGATTTTCTGTTTCTAATGTATCTTGTGCCAACACTCCACAGAACACTGTCACAAATAAAACAGGATATAGCTTCATTTTATTGTAGTTATAAGACTAAGAAGCTGAGGCACTTCTCGAAGAGGTGTCTAAAGATTAAATAATTTGCTTCATTTCTAACTATTTTATATAAGAAAATGTGGTGGGGATGCCGGCGTTTCTACGCAAGTTGCTACTGACACGGTTGTCTGCAGTTTGTTATCCAGAGCATGGCATTATGGGTCGTGATTTTTAGTAAGTAACAGTTGAAGTGGCCTTGAAACACTAGGTTTAGGGATGCTAGTTAATTGGGCACGAGATTTTAACATCTAAGCGGGATTATAGAGTCTGTTTGTCCATAGACCGGAAACACCTTACTGGCAGCGTCATTTAATTTAATTTGCCACTTATTATATTCCTCCGCCGTAAAATTTAATTCAAGATCCGAAAACTGAGTCGACTTGTTAATATCTTGTGGTCCACATGTCTCGTGGTATTTAACTGTCTATATCACACGTACAATTTACGGGTAGTTTGATTCCAAAATTGATTGAGTGTGTGAGTTATGTTTTTCACAGCTGTGAATCTTAAGATTGCAATCTTTTTTAATTGTGCTTTTTGGCTCATTTTGAGACGTTCCATTTATCCCAGAGCAAACAGCGCACATGATATGATGTTTGATGCTTCATAAATTGGAAAGGATTTGGAAAAAAAGGCGTCATGCCCTAAAAGAAGTAATATTGCCGTATTATCCTGGATGTGCCGAGGAAAAATACCAATATTCTTAGTCACGATAGCTGATATCTTTGCCTAAATTCGAACCAAAAACCTGGCGCGTGCCTTGAAGTGTCGGCCCTGAAGATGAAGACAGTAATTTCTCCTGGGATTTCTGTGCATATATACCAATCTCTCCGGCGTATATCCCAGGATATTTTAATCTTATTAACCTTTTAAAGCCTAGCGGTAACTTTACGTACGACCAGGTTTAACATTAAAAAATTCTACGTGGTGCCCACATTGCATTTATGTGTTTTGTACGGATCTCAGAACAAACAGCAACTTTTGGCTTATAAAACATTAAGAGACTGGTTTTTATAACCGAAGTGGAGAGTGTTTACAGCGCGGTACGCACTGAGTTCTTACATAAAACAGATACGCTTCGTCTTTAAAGGCTTAACGTTAAACGTATACCGATATTGAACTACAGCTGATTTTTCTCGATATCGGTTACCATTTTATGTCAATTTATCTTAGTACTTGAGAACAAACATTTCCAAAGTATGATCCGCCAGCTGTAGTTATTTTATCCGCGAAACATTGAAATAACAACGAAAACAATACAGGCAGTGTGTGTATGACGTAACACTGGCGCGTTTGCATAATGTTCATACCTCCTCGGCTTTTCTAAACAATCTGATACCAACTGCACTTGAAGGCAGCGCTTTTGTGTTTATTTAATGTCGCCGGAAACAAGAAGACGTACTTAGATCGTCATGTGTAATGTCCGATATTTTTGCCCAATTTTAAGCAAATTTGGACCTCTTTGAAAGATTTTAATAAAGGTCCCCAATATCAAATTTCACGGAAATCTGTCCGGTGGAAGCCACTCTGATACATGCAGAGAGACGAAGGAACGATCATGATGATGCTAATAGGCGCTTTTCGTGACTATGCGAATGCGCCTAAAAAGTGTGAAGTTGATAAAATTACATACACACGTAGTTCGGAAGTGCTACGATGCTTGTGAATAAAATTAAAACAGTACCAATTTATTTTCTGTTTTCCTTTCTTTATTATTGCGGATTTTACAGCGTAGCGTTACTGTGTCTAAGCCACAGGCGCGGAATTAAAATTTTAATTACGTACGATATTTTAAAACGCTTTCTGTTCTACAACACTCCATTAAATTTGTCATACCTGCAGCAAGTGGTTCGCCAGTATCTTCAGTTATTTTGAAGGCGTACTGGGTGGGAAAAATTTGGAAACCACTATTTTAGAACAAGCATAAGTTTGTATGTAAGTTGCAGGAAGTAGTGCGCGGCTGGTGAAAATCGTATATTGAGAGCTTCCGGTTTTCTTACTCTTCACTTTATGTTATTATATTTACGTCAACAAGGTGAATGATAGGACGGGACATGTAGCACGAATGATAGAAATGAAAATGGATACAGAAATTTATTCGGAAAACTCTAAGGGGATAGATCACTGGAAAGACCCAGATGTAGACTGATTAATAATATTCAAAGAGATCTAATAATAAGCAGTGTGTTAGAATGTTCACGTTATTTATTTTGCTCATAATATGGACCGGTGTTGGAATTTTGTAAGAAAGGTATCTAATTTTCGGTTTCTAAAAGAAAAAATCCTGAGAAATTTCTGCCTAGAAGGTAAAGATTTTGCTCTACCGTGAGTGAATGGATGAGAGTTAATTCCATTAGATTAACCCTTTAAAGACGGAACGTAATCTGTTTTATATAAGGACACAGTGCGTACCGCGCTGTAAACACTCTCCACTTGGGTTACAAAAACCAATCTCTTAACGTTTTATAAGGCAAAAGTTGCTGTTTGTTCTGGGATCCGTACAAAACACATAAACGCAATGTGGGCACCACGTAGAATTTTTGAATATTAACCCTTTAAAGACGAAGCGTGTCTGTTTTATATAAGGACTCAGTGCGTACCGCGCTGTAAACACTCTCCACTTCGGTTATAAAAACCAGTCTCTTAATGTTTTATAAGGCAAAAGTTGCTGTTTGTTCTGAGATCCGTACAAAACACATAAACGCAATGTGGGCACCACGTAGAATTTTTTAATGTTAAACCTGGTCGTACGTAAAGTTACCGCTAGGATTTAAAAGGTTAATCTATCGTACTAACATACTGCCTTTTTTCTCAAACATATTCTGATCTTGCACTGGACACCAGGAACTTTGTTTTTGAGAATGTGTGAATATTTTCAGCACATCGTCATTGTATCTTTCTTAATTACTTTGTAGAGTTTCCGTTACGCTGTGTTGGAGGTTAAATGTGTCGTCAAACGTAACGCTTAAGGGAACTCATACTATCAGTAGTGCTGGCTGGTTCATGAAACATTTAGACCACACACATGATGCACTTTTGTAACAGGATCCAGCGGATAACGCCGCCGATGCTAAATACCGTCACTGAACAGTGTTAAAAAATACTTACATCCAACCCTCGTACTCACAACCATTTTTTCTTGACACTGCTAGTAACAGTCAGTGGAAATGGGGTGTCCGTGTGGCAAGAATGAACCAGCGCAGATGGGCACACGCTACGTAAATATGGGGAAGTAAGAATCGACAAAAGGAGAACTGGGCGACCGAAGACCCTATGGGCAGATATGTTCAAGGGAGAAGCAGGAGGACAGTGGTCACAACAAGCCAAATACCGGAGCGAATGGTGTATATACACGCAGCATTCCTAAAACCAGTGTCACAAACTCCGTAGACATAAGCTGGAAGTGGCTACGCCGGTATGTGAGACCGGACTGACGTGAGACTGTGTTAACATGTTCCAATTGTCACCGCGATGTCCATAGGGATGGCTCACGTAGTGATAAAACTCTCGGGCTGTCCCTGGTTCAACCGGGAGGCACTTGCACTCAGGGGATCAGTTAGGCTTATTTATTTACTTATTTATTTATTTATCACCAGTCGCATCACTGGAAAAATTATGAGCCAGTTCCAACCAATTCTAAGCATCTCAAACTTCGTCTCTTATATTCAGCTGAGTAAACCTACTATTAGTACCAGCCTATCCCAGTGGCTGCACTAAGGCGTGGGTCTGCGGCTGTTCGCTTGCAGGGATTGCGGGTTCGAATCCCGCCGGCGGCATGGATGTCTGTCTCTTGTGAGTGTTGTGTTTTGTATAGGTAGGGGTGTCTGCGTCGGGCTGATCACTCGTCCAGAGGAGTCCTACCGAGTGTGGTGTGTCTGAGTGTGATCATGCAGGCTCGATAATAACGAGGCCCTGGCCCACTAGGGGTTTTTGCGCCATTGGAAAAATTCACGGTTGTTATTCAAGGGTGGGAGGAGTCTGGGTCGAAAAAACCGATGAATCTGTTGTGCGGGGTCCGCATCCAAGCCTGTAGCCTAGCTTGTTAGTGCGAATTCAACAAACGAAGCAGCCGAACCCGGGCAATGCACAGTGTAATTTTGATATGGAGTAAGGAAATGAATCCTAAAGTTCATTTAGGCCAAGATATATGCTGGGAACTTCTGCCGCTTAAAGAACTCTAACCTGTGTGGTGTAATCGTTTGGAAAATGTTGCTCTGCAGGCCACATTTTTTGGCCTCCATAAAAATACAATATAATATGTTATCTGTATGGTACCATCCTTACACCTCCCCCCCTCCCCCGGCTTTCCAATCCCCATACTCGTGCCGATTCGGGTCTCGTCGGTTTCTTTCGGTTCTGCCTCCGTCATCAGTATTGTGTTAGTTCTGCCATGAAGATGGAGTTGGTAAGTTCCTACGAAATGTTGATATATATCTAACAAACCAGTAGATTTTATTGACTTTCGAAGAAACTCCTGCCTCCGTCATCACGGTTCGTTGTCTCTTCTACCATAAATATGGAACCAGTAGGTTCCTGCCAAATAAAGATATATACCTACCGCTCTTTAAGACATAAAGAAGTTGCAGTCACCGGCTGGATTGTGTTCCGGACGTGCCTAATGTAAACCTGAATGAGAACACTGACTAATCACTGACTCTGTCGTGGATTTACTGAGCCTTTCAGTGCAAATTCACTCACACTTCAAATCAGGCGGCGGACGTTTCGTACCAAATCTCTTCTAATCCATCATTTTCTAATAATGTTATCATTCGACACTATACAGAATGTCGCAAAAGTCACTTGACACTTTAGACAGTATTTTCAGGGACGTTCGCAAAATTGCGAAAAGCGACTATTAGTTCTGTCAGGTCTGTCCATCCGCATGGAACAATTCATCTCCCGCTGGACGGATTTTTATGAAATTTGGTATTTAAGTAGTTTTCGAAAATGTGCCGAGAAAATATAAGTTTCATTAAAGTTCCACAAGAATAACAGGTGCTTTACATGAAGACCTATGTACATTTATTATAATATCTCGCTGAATTCTTATTAGAATGAGAAGTTTTTCTGACAAAATTTGTGTAGAAAATCAAAACACACGTTTTATGTTCAATAACTTTTTCTGAAAATCCTGCTTTGTAAGGTAATGTGGGAAAGTATTGCAGAGAGGTACAGGCCACAGATGACGATATAATACGGCGCATGCGCTTTGCATGCTGGATAACTAAGGCTACAGACACAGAGATTATGTAATACTAGTTGCTTTTCTACGGCAGCAGTGGTTCCGCGAACGCGTCTCAATGTTGCATTTTATGCGTACGCTGCCCGTCTTGTTAAAATCGAGTGTCTAGTGACTGCGCCACGGAGTACATTCTAAGCTACTAACAGTGTCGGTATGGCGTCATTTTCCACTAGGCGGCGAATCGCAGATTTCATGCATGTAAATTAATTCTGTACTTTGAATAGTCTGTGTAAACTAAAAGCTGGTATGACATTCTTGTTGCATGGATTCTCTGTCATAATTAAATGACAACGACTGCAAAGTGAAATAGAAAAAGTTTTGTTCGAAAATTATTTGCATGGCTGCTTTAACATTGGCAACAAAAAATAAACAATTGAAACCCATTATGAATTCATGCGCGACATGATTGATCAAGGGCACTAGACCATGATGGAGAGACAACTGCAAAAACAGATGTCTGCTCCTCGTCATGAAGATGCCCCTTCTTTCTCATGGCGCAGCAGCCCCCAGTGGGCCTAGGCCTCCTTATCGTTGAGGTTTCGAGATCACACTCAGACACACCACACTCGGTGGGACTCCTCTTGACGGGCGATCGGCCCGTCGCAGAGACCTCTACCTGACAACACACTCGCAAGAGACAGACGTCCATGCATCCGGTGGGATTCGAACCCGCAGTCCCAGAAAGCGAGCAGCCGCAGAACCACGCCTTAGACCGCGCGGCCAGTGGGATCGACTTAAGACGCACCTTCCCGACGGCTACTCTTTAGTCTTTGTTGATATCTAAGTAACCTAAGCTTAGATATTCTATGCAGTGTCACAGCTTTTCATGTTTCTGTTTCCAATACTTCTTTAGTCAGATTGATTTCTATGTTATATGGAACAACCACCTCAGAACAAAAACTGCTGATCTTGTAAGACCTGTTACAATACATCTTGCCATTTCAGGCCCCCTCTTTAACACTCCATGTTTTATTGCTGATGGCGGAAAATTTAAAAGTATGATTGTTGGTTTGCCTAAAACAAAGCATAGATTTCACACCAAATTTCGTGAACATCTGTCACTTTTTCCAATCGTTGCTGAAGGGGACGCCACAAAGAGTAAGTTGTTACACACCTAATTTTCTTAGTTATTTTGGATACGAATTTCATGCATAAGGCACTTAAATTTTAATTTCCCACCTCACAGTAAACACTCTGTAGTTCCATTACTAAGATCACCCGTTTAATGCTATGTAGAAAATTAGGCGCCGTTTGTTCTCAGAAACATACCCTGTGGACAAACTGCAGAAAGTTTTAATATTTAACTATATGGTACATACAAGTTACCTTAATAAGAGTAAAGGAGCCAAGCATAAATAAACACTGTGCATTCCGTCTGACACAGACGGAATGCACAGTGTTATTTATGTAAGTCTATACACAAAAGGGGATGGATAGCGTTAAATCGATCGACTGGAGTCAAATTCGTACCATCAATTAATATAAGAACTTAAAATGAAAGGTTTTAAAGTGTAACGCGAATATATAGTTCAACAAACAAAGCTTAGAACTAGTTCTAATTCCAAATCAGACAAAATAAGTTCTGTCAGACGGAACCCACAGTATTGTTTATGGAAGTGTGTGTACACACCGGGATGGAGAGCGTCAAATTAATTAAAGGAAGGAAAGTTGGCCTAAAGAAACAAACACCGTATGACTGACTGCTTCGTGTTTATGAAGAAAGAGTGTAATAATTTTCTACTAATAAAACCATGTGTTCATTATTTAATCAGTTTTTTGCTTGAATGTGTTGTGTTTTATGTTCTCGTATTTCATACAAATGATCCATTTTGCAGTGTTACTTTGTAAGAGCTGTGTACCGATTTTGCTCTTATAAAGCCTGTAGCAGTGAAATTATAACCACCCTGTTCTGCTAAGTTGGTAGTTCTCTTATCGCTCTGCCTCGCATACAGAACGCACCCACAGCAGGTGTTTCGTTATTCATTTGTTTGGAGGGTAAACATGGCGTGTGGTTGCTGGTGAACTGCATCAGTCGAAGAGTTTGTTTGTGAAAGATATGATTGTGTAGTGTACTTGGGAGTTACATGAGATTTTAATTGGTGTGTAATAGTTTCATTTGCAGTGTGCGTGTAATATGTGGCTCAGATTTGCATTACAAGCCAGATACTGACGTTGCAAAAATGTTTTCAGTGCTAGATATAGGTAGGACGCTGAGAGTAGAAGTATCGTATGTCAGTGTGGAAACGTGTGTATCGGTGCTGTGCTAAATCGAGTGATATATTCGACTGGCTTATGTTTAAAACAAATTAATTTATCGTTCTGTGATACAAGAAACTTATTAGATTTGATAAAATAATGTCGATATTTGTGTCTGTGTGTGTTACGTGCTGTGTTTGCGCCTGTGTTCTTGGAAGAAGTAATACATTTCGGTTCCAAACTTCGAGATTTAGGCCTGTACAAAATCCATTGAAGTCAAACTGACGTTTATTCAAAGATCTTAGTCTAGTTGAGAGGACGGCGCTGTTGGTGAGTACCGAAATATTTATTACTTGTCTCAGTTTGAATGATAAAAGTCAACCTTGCAATGTTGTATATTTCCGTGTGTTTATGATACACGTTCAAGTTGTCGCTGTGTTTGTTGAAACACCATTCCTTGAAAGTGAATGGGGTAGGGGGGCGGGGGAGGAGTGAAGATATATTTCCACTTATTCCTAACCCCAGTATTTGATATGAATTTGATTGTGTCATGTGAAAGGAAATGAAAGTATTTTCAGCCCCTTTATTCTTTTCCAACTAAATAATGTATCGACGCTATAAATTGCCTGGCTAAACATCTGCGCCAGTATCGACATTGCATATATTGCTAGCTGCTTACTGTGGAACCAATAAACTTAGTGCTTATGTAAGACATGGGATGGAAATTTGCCCCATTCGTAGATACACATTAGAAATTTTTGTCTCTTGTGTAGTTTCTTTTACAGTAACAGGAAGACTATATACACATTTACAATAAAAATACATGTCTAAATGCATGGAGCAGAGTCATTCTTGAGGAGCTGATGATTCATCACCTAGTTAAGAATTTCCCCGCATTTTGTGGAAGCCGATGGTTCAATACCGTGTTCACAACAGCCCGCCGCCTGTCGTTTTTCTTAGACGTATTAATCCAGTCCACGCCCCCAAAACCAATTCTTTTGAGATCCATTCTAATATTATCCTCCCATGCACACCAGGATCTTCCAAGTGGGCTCTTTCCGTCAGGTTTCCTCACCGGGTCATTCCATCAAAAACCAACATACCCCCTGAATCTTGATATTCTCTATTTTCCTGAAAATTTGCACGTGTATTTGTCTTGAGCTGAAACTTTCTTCTGTGCATTATATTTGGAATATCTTAACCAGTATCAGAGATATAGGTTTTTAAAAAAATGACAAAATTCAGCCAAAATAAAATACTGAAAATTACTTGTGTCAGTAACATTTTAAGTATTGCACATAAAACAATGATTTGTGGCTCATTTTAAAGCTTATAACGTCCACTTTCTTGCAGAATATAAAAACTTTGTTTATGACTGATTTTCTTTTTATTTTAAGGCAAAAACTTCAACCAATTACAAGAATTTATTTATAAAAAGTAGCATCTTCAATTTCATTGAACCTTGCAGAAGTCTTGCAAATAAGGTTAGCTTTTTATGTTTACAAAATGGTTTTGGGCTGACAAAAACTTTCTGAGAAATTAATTTTTCAACTTAACATAGCTGAAAAAATGATATATTTTTGGACATTGTTTTAAAAAACCTACGTTTTCTCATATACTGGAAAGGTTTTACTTCATCTTGAAATCTTCTTATGACTTAATTACATGATTTTCTTCTGCGGATGACAGTTTGTATGTTCTCCCAGTTTCAAAAGTTGGTGTAACCATAGACAAAATGAGAGACACAGGTATAATTAATTCATCTGGCTGAGACGGGAACACAAATTAGGCTGATGGTCCATGTGGATGAAGGAATCTGACTTTAAATTCTTCATTCTCATCATACTTTTTTAACACATACCCTAGCCATCAGTGACCTTCATACACTACGGTGATGTATCCTCTAACTGATTCAAATGGGATGGTATGACTCTGACTTATACTTTCTGACACAGCCACTACAGTGCCATCTTGGACTTTATAGAGTATTTCTTTGCAATCAAAGTTGTGTTAGAAATAGGAAGAAAAGCATGATATTGACGAGTTCCAACCACTGTTCTTGTGTTGTCAAACCTAAATTTTAGGTGATGTCTTGTCTGTCCAACTTCACTGTTATAAACATACTGTACATGTGTGGATGACAAGTGTTCTCTTGTCCATGAATAGAGTTGTGCTGGAGTCAATACCTGATAGTGTTGCAAGCTGAAATGTGCTGCAGGTTGTTTAGTGGTACCTCCTACACAATCACATGGGCCTTTGCCATGTGATGTGGCAAAGAGATGCCATTCAGCATTTATCCCAAAGTCAGTGTTACAATGGCATAAGTTGATGCAATTGTTCTTATTTTTGTATTGTGCTGATGCACCATAAGAAAAATAATAGATCTTTGAAATATTTGTAACATTTTCTTTGAAAAATGCAATTAGATGCTTTTGGAAAGTGTATACCGTCACAGTATCATGTTACAAGCATTGTGAAATAATTACAAAATACAGGTTTGCCAACTCATTCTTAGAATTTTTAAAATAGCTAACAAAGGGATGAACGGTGGCTTGCTGGTTATTCGAATGAAATCCTTGTGCAGCATCCTGAATATTAAATGAATAATTTTCTGAGAAATCCCCCAAAAACAGTAACTTCTCCATCTTGAATTGAAGATTTTGTTTCTTTCAAAAATGAAGACTGCTGGTGAGCTACAAAGTCATGTACTTCCAGTTTCTTCAGACTTGATATGAATTTCTCTACAAATTCATATGTTACAGATGTGACAGTATCCACATTACATCTGTCGGTAGTCAGCCACTGATTGTATGTAATAGCATCTATCATGTTACATTCCGGTATATCTTGCAAATCTTCTTGCAGTACATCCTCCTCAGGGTACGTGTGCACTTATTCATTAGACAGCCCTCAGTTGGTGCATTGCAACTCATTAATGCTAACAGGTGTTTCAACGTTGACACATTTTTCTCTAGGTTCGTTTCTTTGGTCAGTTCATTTAGCTTGATAGCACTAGCCATGAGTTTGATATTCTGACGTTGGACACATACACAAACAGAATGAGTTCCAGCAGCCTCAGCAAGAATTACATGTCTGGGTAGAAGCTGACAAAATTAGGAGAAGCCGGTCTTAACATCTTGGAAGTCATTTTTAAATTTATTAAAAATTTCGTTCAGGTTACCAAGTATCAGCCTTTTTTGGACATGAATCCATTTACCATCCTCTTTCACGGAATTAAAAGTTCTTCTTGCCAGGCTTTGTGTGGCTGATCTTGTCAGATTCATAAGATGTGTTAACAATGTCCTCAAGACACTTCGCTACCCTTGCTGTACTTGGTTGAGTGTTGGGAGATGACAGTATCCCTTGAGATCTGACCAACTCTTTAGCTTTTCTGGCTAACCAGTTTGATGTTGGAACTCTTTTTCAATCCTGCATATGCCCCAACTTTTTGGAAGAACAGTCAAAATTTTCAGTTTCTCACTTCTGGAATCTGTGTTTCTGAAATTTTCTTTCAGTTGGCTGATCATTTCATTAAATTCATATATTCCCACATTTATTTGTGAATGTAATGAAGAATCTGATTCTGACATTTGTTGCTGCAGAACCAGTGAGACACTCTTTATTTTACTTCTGTATCTTTCATGATCTTCTTTAGTTTAGTCGTGGCATATCTTTTGGTGGCCAACTTTGATGTCTTTATTGGTGATTGGCCAATAATTTGTAGTGAAGTATTTATTTATTGAATTTCAGTGTACTCACTATCATCATAATTTTCATCATCAGTCACATTATATTAATTTTCATTTATTTGCTCAACCCTTTCTCTTAACCAAACTGGCAGACGTTTTCTGCATGGAGCACAAAGTTTTTGTCCTGGAATGAGCTTTAAAAAGGGCTCATACGTATCACACATACCAATGTCTCTTTTTCTAAGCTAATGATTGCCAACCTGAGAGTATTCAGGAATGTCGTCCTTATTATAACATAAATTTCCCAAGTACGTATTCAAAATAAGTATTTCAGAAAAACTTTATTACAGTTGACTTAAAGGTGGACAGAATAATAGAAGAGAGGAAGTAGTAACAATTAAGCCATAAAATAGCCAAAGTACAGCAATAATAACAAGCTATGAGCAAGCCCTATTTAGAATCGCTAGGGAAAGATAGGGCCTAATCTGAAACAACTGTTACAGCTCTCAAACCACTGGAGGGCCCACAATAACTGTTTATATATTTATTACTGGGACTGTCTATCATGGAAAGTTTTAAAGAAACTGAAGTTGCTACTTTTTGGTTATCAGTTTATTTATTTTTTAAAATTTAAGGACATATAACAGTAAAACGTATCTCAACTGAAGATTTTTTTTTACAGGTTGATAGAAAATTTTATAAGCTTTGACAGGACATATAATGCATCTGTCTTTACAGCCTGTTTGTGTAACTTATTTAAGAAAAACTTAAAGACGTGCACTTTTTTTTACAATTCTTTGATAATTTTAACACCCTGCAGTTTTAAAATTGTTGGTCGGCTAGGTAAAATAAATTAGGTGATCACGTTTGGCTATAGTATGAACACACATGCAAATTCTCAAGTTAATCTGGAATGGTCGGGTTCCACTTTTTTCCTTAGGTATGTTGATTTTCCATGGAATGTCCCCACCAGAACTCTGTATGCACCTCTGTGCTCCCCATACATGCCACATGCCCCGGCCGTTTCATCCTTCCGATTTGATCATCCGAACATCTGATAAGGAATACAAATCATGATGTTGCTTGTTATGTAATTTTCTCCAGTTTCCTGTTTTTTCTTCCTGTTAGGCCAAAATATTTTCCTCAGCACTCTATTCACGAACATCGTCTGCTTATGTGCTTTCCTTAATGTGAAAGACCATGTTTCACATCCATGTAAAGTAATAGGCAAAACTGTAGTTCTTAATGTTTTAGTCGTTGTATTTTGAGACATTGAAAGGGAAAACAATGCTTTCGTACTGTTGTCTGAATTTGGCTTCATAAATTTTATGATTACTTGGTCAGTACTTTAACATTTTCCATTCCGTGTCGGCATATGCTGACGGAGATGTATAGCCAGCACGAACACAAAGTATTGCTTGTTTATTTTGAGATGTCAATTTACAAAGTCCGACGTGTTTCGATGATTAAATCGTCTTCGGATACATCTTCTGAGGAAAACATGAAAAACTTCTTTGTGTGCTAACTAACTAACTAACTAACTAACTAACTAACTAACTAACTAACTAACTAACTAACTAACTAACTAACTAACTAACTAACTAACTAACTAACTAACTAACTACATGGAGCAGAGGCCTTCTTGAGAAGCTAACAGTTTCTGAAGTAGTCAAGAAATTCACCACATTTTATGGAACCCGGAGGTTCATTACCGCATTCACAAGAGCCCGCCATCTGTCCCTATCCTGATCCAGTTCAATCCAGTCCATGCCCCATCCCACTTCTTGAAGATCCCTTTTAATAATATCCTCCCATCTACGCCTGGGTCTCCCAAGTGGTCGCCTTCCCTCATGTCTCCCCACCAAAATCCTGTATGCACCCCTCTTTTCCTCCATACGTGCTACATGTCCCGTCCATCTCATTCTTCTCCATTTGATCACCCAAATAATATTTGGTGATGAGTACAGGTCATTGAGTTCCTCGTTATGTAGTCTTCTCCACTCCCATGTGACCTCGTCCCTGTTAGGCCCAAATATCCTCCTCAGCACCCTATTCTCGAACACCCTCAGTCTTCTTGGTGTGCTACTTACATTAAATTCATAATTACACCAATGCGATTGTTATGTTGCGTGGAAGTGGAAATTGTATATGTGGATAAACAAACGCTATGCACAAAGAACTACGTTGTCAACATAGACGACGTTTGAATTAATAGAAGTGAAGTACTAGTGGTGGAAATGTTTTTAACGACTGTTTTTAACAGTTTTTTGTTTCCTTCTTATTTAAATACTATAAAAATATGTTTTAACTAATAATATCCATGGTAACAATAATGGTGTAATTATGAATTTAATGTAGACAGCAGACCAACAAGTTTTTCATATTCTACTGAGAAGCTGTCCCCGAAGATGATTTAAAAATCGAAACATGTCGGACTTTGTAAATTGACATGGTAAAATAAATAAGCAATACTTTGTGTTGGATTTGGTTACATATCTTGGTCAGTATTGTTGAAAATAACCAATAAATATAATCGTTGAACATGCCATATCAGACTCAACGTACATAACACAACAAATTTGTTTTTTATAGTGTACGGGTATATTAACACAACAGTATGATTAACGTAAAGCTGACTGTTGGAAATATAATGCTGACGGATTCTTATTGTGTAGAAAGGCCTTCATGACCTGTACGCCTCGCCAAATCAATAAAATTAAGACGAATATATTTTTTCTAATAGGCGGAACATATGACACGTACGGGGAAGACGGGGGGGGGGGGTGATAAACTGTTATGCTGGGAAACCTGAGAGAAAGAGAGGATTTGGAAAACCTAGGCATTTATGTGGGAACATAATATTAAAAAGGAATCTTCAAGAAATAGTGTTGCAGAATTTGCAGTAGATGGTCTGGCTTAAGATAGAGACACGTGTTAGGCTCTAATTAACGCGGTGATAAATTTTCATGTTCCGTAAAATTCAGGGGATTGTTTGACTAGCTTTTCAGTATAACTCTGCTCCATTGAGTTGATTGGTTAGTTTGTTAGTTAGTTGTTATAAAGCTCGTAATTGTGTACGTTTTTATTATCCCTATTAACTCTTTAATAACAAAATGTATGTTTTATAGAAGTACTAAGTGCGTACCGCGCAGTGAACACCCTCCACCTCGGTTAATCAAAACCAGTCTCTTAACCTTTTAAAGCCTAGCGGTAACTTTGCATAGCACCGGGTTTAACATTAAAAAACTCTATATGGTGTTCACATTGCGTTTATGTGTTTTGTACGGATCTCAAACAGTAACTTTTGCCTTTAAAACATTAAGAGATTGGTTTTATATCCGAAGTGGAGAGTGTTTACAGCGCGGTACGCACTGAGTCCTTTTATAAAACAGATACGCTTCGTCCTTAAAGGGTTAAAGGGTTAATGTTGTATGAGGTAAAAGTCACTGTTTATTCTGAAATCCACGCAAAACACACAAATATAGTCTGTTGGCAGAACGTAGAATTTTTTAATGTTAAACCTGTTGGTACGTGAAGTAACTGATAAGCTTTAAAGTGTTAAAGTTAAATCAAATCAGGAATCGTATCTTATTTTCGCTGCTATTCTTTCACATATGAAGGCAGTTTACGTGTTGATGACGTTACGGAATGCGGGGTCACGTGAAGTCCGTGCAGCAGTGCGCATGTCCGCAACTGACTGCACATTGGGAACAGACACAAGGAAATGCTTTGTATCGCATCCTTTAATTATTCTTGTTAGTTCAAAATACGTGGTTTTTGCTGATTAAAATCCGGGCATATGAAATAAGAACAGTTCTACACCATGCAATGAGAGTACCTGAAGCTGAAAAAATATGGAATATTATTTTTTCTGTACATGTATAACGTGTCAGGTTTAAGTAGGACGCAGACGTCGTAGATGTAAAGAAGTGTTTAATTGGAATGTGAGGAAATACTGGACGTCTTCATGTTCAACATAAGGGCTGTTAATAAATGCTTGGAGAAATTTGAAATATCTGGGGAACGACACTCATCATCATATAGTCTGTCTTACGACAAGTCCACAGCCTCTTCCAAAGCGAGTTCTATAGAAACTGAGATCTAGTGCTTCCTCTTTCAACTTACAGTATCTTATCTTTCCTTAAGGCCATCCAATAGCTGCTTATGCTTCTTCCTCGTCGTCCGTCACGTGTATCTTTCCTTGCAATTGCGTGTTTTAGAAGGCAGTTCCTACGCCAGATGTGACCTATCCAGTTAGTCGAATGACACTAAGAACTGCGAATTGTGTTCGTGTAGAAATTAAGGGTAGATTAAAGTCAGGGAATGCCAGCTGCCATCAAGTTCGCGATCTTTTTTTTTTCTTGCTTTCGGTAGTGAATAAACTTAAAAATTAAATAAATTAAAATATGCAGAAATGTAACTGCGTGTCGTTTTGTATGGGAGTGAACTTTGGTCTCTTACATTAAAGGAAGAACGCAGGCACAAGGTGTCTCAGAACAGTGTACTGAGAACACTGTGTGTCAGGAAGTGACTGAAAGATGGATTGTTTTTCGTCGTGAGATTTGTAATTTTTTCTTCCCGCCAGACAGGATTAGGGTGATGAAATCGAAGGAACTGCAGTGGGTGGGACATAACAACGCGAATGAGAGAAAAGGGAAAACACGTAGAAAGTTTTGGCTAGGAAATTTTGAATTTGCGCCGTATGTGCTTATAATCTGGAACTTCAGGTGAGATATAAGAATTTCAAAAGACTCCTTTTTGTTATTTTGCGTTGCAGTATGTCCATATCAAGACTGACTGTAGGAAATATATCGCACGACATACACGATAATCTAACACGCTTCGTTCGAGAGGAGTTACCTTACGTGGCCCTGTTGATAAAACACGTCTTGAGTCATACTTTTATAAGCGAGGGAAGACTGGTCCGTCCTAGAAGCACACAGGTGTAGTTAATCAGCAACGGGATATGACGCCGGGTCAGAGGTCACGTCTTAATCAAGCTTCTTCGTCACTGCGTGCCAGCTGCGGGCAATTTCGTGCGTTCGTGTCAGTATGGACAGTACTGTTACATCTGTGGTGCATAATAACCATAGAACTGTCACCCTCTTAGCAACTTATCTATCACAGTTATGCTGCTGTTTGACAAACTGTAGTATTTTAACATCCTGACTTTATAAATTATTTAGGTTATTGTTCAGATATGTTCTTTTTAATTTAGATATGTCAGAGATTAAAATTTTCAAGAGTGAAGTGTCCTAGAGTGGCACGATTCTTATTGCAATTTTGAGTAACATTGTTTAAAGGGAGATAGATATTTGGGTAATTTAGCTGCTCTACTGTTACGATTTATTATATTATTATTATTTTATTGTGGAATATACAGAAATTCGAACGCATGAAAAGAAGTGGCGTAGAAACGTAAGACTTTATGGTTACTTACCAATTTTGTGATGGACATAACTTCAACTCTGTTATAAAATAAATTATTAGAGATTAAAAATTAATTTATTAAATAAATCTTAAATTACATAAATATTTGAAAGTCAATAAATTAAAATGTATTTTAACATTACAAATTCATATATATATATATATACCTACAGTTAAATCGCTTACATTCTGTCACGTATCCTAACCCATATTTTATTACCCCTCAGTCACACTTCAAATAAATACATGAATAAATTAATTAAATAATCCATGTTTTGTAGATTTTGTATATTTTACGTGTTACGGGCCATCCGTTTAATCATGTCTCCACAACAAACACTTCTGTCTAATTCTAAGGCACTACCAGTTATTACCGAATTTCTTATACAGTGGGGTTACATTCGTCGTCCTGAAATGGGGAAGATTAATTGCTGAGCGACGACAGACGGTGTTACGTTTCGACAGACGATCCGTGTTACCGTGCATGTACTATATCACACGAAGACTCCCCTTCCCCCATACGACGACACTCAATATTAACATGACAGTCCTTACGGGTTGCTGTAGCCGACGTGAATTCTCCGGATGGCCCATTTATGACGTATTCAGACCTGTTGTCATCACCTTCCAGTTTAACTTGTGCCATGTCATATTCCTGCTTCACGAAACATGACATAGTAACGTGGAAACATGTGTACGAAGAATGATGTAACACATAAATGTCAAATTAATCCCATATATTAGCAATGATTAATAATAATTGTCCGAAATTGCATCTTCATGCATGAGTAAATGGTCAGTATATTCTATACAAGGAACACGGATACGGCATTATCTCAGTGATGGATAAACGCCGTACATTAAGTCTTATTCTCCCAGTTTGTGATTTAGGTCTGGAAGTGCTTGTAAGTGTACCAATGTAATAATGTTAATAAGTACGGATATATTTACAACTGTGCCAACCCAGTGCTTTAAGAAGCTACAGTGTATTCCCTTTTCCTTCGTTTTTGTTCAAATAATATATTTATGTTGATAATATGTAGGCTGTTTTCGCTGTATCTTAATTTGAGTCCACATAACATACACGAACTCACCCTTACGGTATATATTACGTAAAGTCAATATAGTACAATTTATTATATGTCGGCCCTACACATCCAGTGATTATAATAAACAAGGCAAGGAATTTAACACTAGAAATATGTATGCAGTGGCTTTATTGTGGAGCGGGAGGTCTTTACATATGTGAACTTAGGCCGTAATTTATTGCATAATTTTTCGAAGAAACAGATGATTTTAACACTTCGGAATTTATTAATAAATTTAATTTTTCTATGAAAAATGTGTAACATCCCGCCTTCTTCGAGGAAGGAAATACTAAATCCACAAATCCCTCTTTAGATTAAGGTAATGAAATACTGTATCGGTTTTATATTCAGGCAAAACACACTGTGTCTGCAGGGTAAAAATCAGTCAGGTAATGATAATGAGAGACGTAATGCACCTGTCTCTTCTTTATAAAAAGAGAACTGAAATCATCAATACCCTGTGATGGCAAAATGTCGACTTTTAAAGCAGGTGGTATGTTTAGTTACCACTGAGCTATAAAGATTTGAGATACGTGTAATATTGTTCCTAATAATATCCTTTTAAAAATATACCTACATGAAATAATTGGTATGAGCGCTTCCACTGGAAAACATATCTTCCGAAGCCTTCCTGCCTGCATATGGAGGATAATTGGAGAAATCATCCATGCGACTGACATAATATCCCCTATGGGCAGACTTCTTGAGTATTGCCACAATCGCAAGGACGAAGGATACCATGCTGAGAATTAAGGCTTTTCCTGAGACCAGAGACAGGGCTGCAATGCCCACCGAGAGCATCATGAAGAACTTGAGTTTGAGGGCGGTGATGACTGGTAGAGCCATGAGTGCGGTGGAAACCACAACATGCAGTAACTTGTATATGCGTTTCCCCTTTAATTTCTTGCTGTTAATCTTCTTGCGGCGGGCTGTGAACAAGGGATCGTTAAGTGAAGTGTTCGGTGTACAAAGACATGAAAATAAGTAAAATGTAAAATTCATGAGAAAAATATTATGTTATTAAAGATTGCTTTCAGTTTTTCAAACTATTTGTTTATATAGTTTTTTAATGTATTTGTTTATATAGGTTTAAAAATTGTAATTAAGACTATATTTCTACAGTGTATGTTCCGAAATATGTCATATTAGATGACTTCACAGTTAAGTAGTGTTTTAATTAGCAAAGTTTTATTTAACAAATGACACAGTGATTAATATTTAAATCAAGTAATGTGGTGAATATGAGTGTAACTATGGATATTTTCATAAATTGAATGTGTTCCATGTCCGTGCACTGTATCATATAAAATAATATTCACCAACTAATGCACCAAAATACATACAATCTTTATTCGTAAAAACCTCCTACATGTTTCGACCGTGCTGGGTCATCTTCAGTCTGTTACACTGTTGGATGCACTTATACAGTTAAGTGAGAATGTGCCTTTGCTTTCATCCTGCGTTGAGAGGTGTCTTGTACAACGGACTATTCTCCCTGAAGATGACCCAGCATGGTCAAAACATGTAGGAGGTTTTTACGAATAAAGATTGTATGTATTTTGGTGCGTTAGTTGTTGAATATTATTTTATATGAATATTTTCATGTCAATTTACATTGATATATTCCAGTTATATAAGACGCATGTCTTCCTGAAATACTTGAAGCAATTTGAATTTTGTATAAATGTATGTTGTTTTAGATTTAAATATATACATATTACGTTTTTTATGAACACAACGCACACATTTTTAATATTATGTCCAAATTCAAATGTTTGCCGGCCTTACACCGAACACTTCAGTTGGGCATGCAGCATACTACATGCCTGATCCCCTGTTCAATAAACTTAATAATAGAACCTTCTATATCTATGTTGTATTAACCAGATATATCCTAGTTTTAATACCATTCAATGAACCGAAAAGATATTTGATCAGGGAATTTCTGTTGACTTCATTATCAGTATTATGAATACAAAAATGCAATATTTTACAGCAATTATACCTTTTAATTACCACACAATACGAAAATGTTACTATTTGTGTACGTTTATGACAAAGTGATAATCTGTTATCTTGCATTACACATTTACGTATTTCAAGGCATATGACCATGAATGCATTTACATATATATATATGCAATTATATGTATATATCACTAAAATTCCCAGAAACTTTAAACAGTCGTTTCTGTACAGACTTCTATTTGCAACGCAGGTTTCAAATTCGTTATATTTAGTGTAACAGTTTGTTACGCCGTATAGTCCGGTAGGTTTTTGCGGGCGTTTCGAAGGAAGAACATCCTATTTCAGTCTTCGGAGGTAACGAAGAAGGAGGCACAATATTCATGCGAAACTTTGGCAGTCATCTACCGGACTATCGAGTGGCAGATCTAAATCTTCTACGCCGTGAAAGCTTCAAATTTCAAATTAAAATAAATTTATATCTTTGTATTCCAGGGTGAGGTTATAATTTATATTGGTAGGAGGGCACAAGTATGTGAAGAACGTTTGGAGAATGTGTTTTTAATTATGCCAGTCAACATTAGAGTTGGCCTGGTTTCGGAGCGAGATATTTCGTTTGTAGGGCGGAATAGGTCAACGACGTCTGTACACTGGATTCTGTTAATATGAATACCACTTTAACCCTTTAAAGCTGGCCTCGGTGCACTGTACAGACCTTTATTTCCTCAGATGCTACCGGCCTCCGTGCATCTTATGGTTGTGAATACATTTAGTGTTAATATAAATGTAAAATTACTCCGTCCTGATCAGTATTTGGTATACAAATTCCAGCGTCACTGAAGAGTTAAGATTTTAACACTAAAGGTTAGTTGTTTAGTCTTTGTGAAGTTGAATTTATATATGTGAAGTGCCGCCCACCAGCGTAGGGGTCAGATTCAACCCTAGACAAGGGATTATGATCCGCCATGTCATGCATTCTCCTCAGGATGTGTGAGTCCCTTTTGTAAGCACCTATTAGAGCTGCAGGTAAAGCCAACATACTGAACATTATCGTCTTGCCAATAATCAAACCTAAAACCCCAAGTCCCAGGGACAGCATAATGAAGTACTTGAGTTTGGCTGCAGCGATCATTGGAATCATCGTCGTTATAATCGCCATCATGATCATTTTCATGTGGCGATTTGTCTTCTTGATCTTCTTTTTGCGATATTTTTCCTCTTCACCTGTGTTGTAACAATGGACATTAAACTGACAATAGTGTGTGTGACAAGAATTCATTATTAATATAGGTACATAACCTAATAAGTATTAAACCAACCAGCTGCATGAAAGAACGCGGCAATTCTGCGTCGCTAGTATCAAAAGCCCAGAATATGATAACAGATTAGTGCCATCCATACAAACTTTATTCCGAATATACGTATACCGGTTATCTTAACATTATTTAACAAGACAGGAAACATAAGTATAAAGTAACGCTGTAGGGCGTTCGCCTAAGCTTTATACCTCCTCGGCTATTCTAGCAGCCTGATTACATTTCACTGGAAAACGGTGCTTTTATGACAGTTTGATATCGCCGGTAACAATAAAAGTACTTATATATTCACGTAAAGTGCCCGAAATGTTTTTCCTATTTTAAGCAAACGTGGATATTCTTGACTGATTTTCATAGCAGTTATCAATATCTAATTTCACGAAAATCCGCTTAGTGGGAGCCGCGCTGATAGATGCGGGCAGACGGACGGACGGACGGACGGACAGACAGACAGACAGATAGACACACTGACGAATATGAACGTAATAGGCGCTTTTCGCGACTATGTGAAAGCGCCTGTGAACAGTGGCAATTGAGTCAAACCCAAATGTTTACACCTGTGTTGTCAAACAAAGCGATTGGTTATATCAATAAAAAGGTATATTGAACTGACTTGCCATTGTTTTTATTCGGTGAGTCTCAATCTGGCTGTACAAGTCTCTCTTCGTCTTATTAATGACCGTTTGACAAGAAGTATCGCCCTTGAAAGTCAGGTACTACACTTTGCATCCTCTGCACCAGTTACAGGTTTAATTAACTGCAGCCTTTTTTGAATTCACTATTTTACGAATTAATTCGTTACGAAGTATAGTAAACTCCAGCCGTTATTCCTCGTATATTCGATCAAAATGCTGTCCTAATAACTTGGTCAGCCACTCGCTTTTTAGCTTTATGTTTTTCCCTCAGAATAAGTGTCATATTTCACACGGATACAAAAGTACTGAGAAAAATAGTGTTTCGGTAAGTAACTCGATGGAGCAGAATTCTGTATGATAAAATAATGTTCACCTAGTTGGCTAATAACCGCCACTTTTAATTCAACGTGACAGTTCATATTGTGTTTGCCACTGTACTGTGTATATAGGCTTAATTTCAATCCTTACTGGTAAAACGGGATGACAATCATGTAACAATTCCTTAATTAATTTATTTTCTTAATTTCTACGGGTGTAATTTTGCGTTTCACATTTTAGCCTAACATTCGATTCTTGGTTAGTCCAAAAGCCGGTCGTATTTATTAATAGATTTATACACCACGTCGTACCTTGAGGCTATTACAGAGTTAAGAACGGCCACTCTTTTTTATTTCCAAATCAGTAAAACTAATTTGTCCTTTCTACGCGAAAAATCCTTTCCTTCAAAAAAGTGTCTTAAGAGTAACAATGAGAAAGCAACATGATTAGGGTTTAAATATTCTGGTTTTTTTACGCTGTGTTTATTGGGTAAAAAGTTGCTGACTTTTCGAAGGCACTACGGTTTCCCGAAATGTCGGTATGTGCCATTTGACATAATGTAACATCCCAAAACGCTTGAAACTTCAGCAGCACAGCTGTGAGAACCTCAAATCTCGCAAGCAGTATATTCTGTATTGACTCAAGAGCTACATATAACTATGTCAACATGACGCAAACTCACCTTCCCTTGAATCTGTCGTCTCGTCATCATAAACTTCTTCCTCGTCTTCTTCCTCGTCTTCATCTAACGGCAGTTCTTCCTCGTTTCGCGGGCTCTCTACCAGAATTTCATCGTATGGCATCAGCTGGAAGCCACCTTTGTTCAAAATCTGATGTCTTCTGGTACCGCCGATACCTAACAAATCGCCCAACGCTGTGGATGCCCTGGCTGTCATGCAGTCAACAATCCCTGTCTTCCAATGATCCTTAAAACACTTCAAAATTAGGAAAACGGTATCCCAAAAATAGTAAGTTATTCCTTTTGCATATGGAATGCGGGTTTTCGTGTGACGCATATTCGACAGGCTCTTTGTTGTTTCTGAAGATGGCGTCACGAAGTAGCTTTGTTTGTTATTGTTTATGGATGCTGTGTCAGTTTGGTTTGTTTTATTTAGGAGCGTTTCATTAAGTGTTGCGTTAGATAAAGCGAATTCCACATCTGTTTTGTTACTTATGCTGTTGTTGCCAATGTAATCATTACCAGAATTCTCCATACTGGCATTTAGGGTGTTTCCCTTTTGAATTGACGAGTTATCCTTCAAATTGTGCCCGTGTGGAATTGGTATCCATGGCGACCATTTGGTATTGGTGTGTGGAGGTATTAGCGATGATGCTGAATTGTCATTTTTCTTGTAAAATCTGAATTCATTAGATTCTTTTAAAAAACTACTGCTTCCACTGTGAGACTTGTCTGCTTCTGAAGCCGATTCTCTTGCTGAATACATGTTTGGTATTTCAGCTGCTTTACACAGTATAAACATGCACAGGAAATGTAACTTATTCACACTTATTTCCATAATTAAAAAACGCAGTTATGAACAATATTTCAAACTAAATTTTAAAACACATAAACTTAGTTTGTTGCTGAATATTCCAGATGTAACATGACTTGTCTTGAGACCAAACTAAAATGAAGTTAATAACTCGGGTTCTACTGCTTCTTATAGCTTCTGGTGCCTTTCTGGTTTGGCCTTGTAGTTGATAGCTTATACCGCTAGAGTGTGCCATTATGGTAATTTTAATACGTAATCAAATCGATACGGGTCGTTATCACATGAAATTGCTATATATGGCTGGAAGGCTTTGATGTGGAAACTTTGAACTCTGACAGCGTTGAGTGCTAGGTGGACGTCATACGAGAGGTTAAATTTGTTGCCTAAGTAGACTGAACGCGGTTTATAGTTGTGCTGAGTTACGGTAGAGTGGCAATTTTCCGGTAACGTCAAACGTACAAAATACAGTATTTATACTGATTAAAATCTGTGATTTGTATGTCACTAGGTTCGTGTTAGTACTTACATGAATACATAATCCAGGATTATTCTCCGTACATCTGTGTTTATGAGAAGGATGTCTGTTGGGTCACTTTGCGTTATCCAGTGACACGAATAAGCCTTGCATGTCACGTTCCCTATATCCCATAACTATTGTTTTAGTTAAGTGTTTTTAAGTCAGATGTTAATTGTTGGTTCGATTAAAAAATAACTCATTTAAGTCTTGATAGGTACTTTCAAGTATTTATTTATTCGCCGTGTTATTTAATTAACCTTGTTTTAACTCATTACGTATCTACAGCTAGGCAGATCAGTGAACAATCCTGCGAAAGGTATAGTCCGTGACACAATATACAGGCTTTAAGTGTCATGAGTTTTTATGGTACACGCGTAAGTGCAATTTATTTTACTCCAGTACGAAAAGTGGTACATTACCTATGCCGAATTTTACATAACTCATGGGATTATGTGCAGATCTCTTATACAGATTTTCACGAAAATCGACAGATAAATATAGAAATTAAGGGTAGCAAGGCATTAACAATTTTCGGTAAAGTATGCCTGTCACTGTGCCGACTTTAAGTGAGTCACGCTTGCTCGATGACTTTTTGTAAAAACGTCTATATGAAACAGTGTGGAAACCCGACGAAAGGTAACCGTTGATACTGTGTCACGGACGGACGGACGGACATGTGTTCCACAAAAGGTACTCCGTTGCTACTTTATGAGAAACACCTAAAAGCGAACTGATAATGAAACGGATGGAGGCAACATTTGAGGTACTGGATGGCCGAATGAATGAACGAACGGATGGTTGCATGGTTCTGTGAACAGATTTGTGAGTACGTGGATTAATGGCTGGATGGTTGGATGGGTGAATGAAATAATGGGTCAGTACATGGGTGGGTGCGTGGATTGGTTGGTGTATGGATGTGTCTTGGATCTGTGGCTGCATGGAATCATAACAGTGTATGCGCTGCGTCATTAGCTCCGCAACAGTGACCTCCAGTCGAAGCTTATCTAAAACGCATATCAAGGACAGTACGATATGTGGATCCTGGAAACGGCATTTGAAAAGAATTTATAGCCAAAATTGTATCGTACTTCTGATGTCTTTTACTAAAACGGCCTCTCTTTGTATTTGATTTTGATTGTGGTGAAATTTATTACAACAATGAATACGATTGAAATAATCGAATAAGGCTGCCAACAAAGTACACGATTGCTAGGTACGAACACATTGATTTTCTTGACTCGTGCTCCCTGTTTGAGCTTTCTCGACCTTCTTCAGGGAGACTACTCCAATAAAAAATGTATTTGTTACCAACGAATTTTGTACTTTGTTGGCCGCATTGTTGACACTGGAGAGCACGGTGAAAAAGCATTACAAAACTATCGAAGTAAGTTAATAACATAAGTGTATAATAGAAAATATTTATTAATAAATTACTTTATTACATTTCTGTCGGTGTACTGGCTCGTTACGGGCTGGACGGTCCGGGGATCGAATTACGGTGGGGACGAGATTTTCCGCACAAATCCAGACCGGCCCTGGGACCCACACAAGCCTCTTGTACAATACGTACCTGGTCTTTTTCCCGGGGGCCAAGCGGCTGGGGCGTGGCGTTGACCACCCACCCCCATCTAGCGCCGTGGTTAAAGGAAGAGTAGAGCTATTTTTCTCCTCCCCCCTGGACCCTCTTGGCCTGTTCTAGGGTAAATTTACCTTTACCTTTGGCATTTAAAGTTTCACACTCTACCATTTTTTCTACTTCTGTTTTTATTGCGCTTTGTTTTTTCCCCTGTTTATTTCCCTCTATTTCCCCCCATTTTCTTTCATTTCCTATGAAGGACTGGACTAGGCGTAAATCCACCATGTGGTAACAGATTTACCATCTCTGTATGGGACATACAGGATATCTAGATTAAGGCAAATGAGATTGGCTGGCCGTGTAACGCGAATGAATCTTTATTAAATAAATCGTGATTTTGTGAAATGTATAGACCGATCTGCTGTAAAGTTCAGTGATGGGTTGTCGCAAGCTTTTAGGTTCCATGAGAGAGGGTAACATTTCTTGACCAGCATAGCGAAAAGTTGGTAACACTGGAAAGACTCTGTTCCATGGAACTGTTTTTGATTACTTGTAGAATTTTATTGGGTAGACAGTAACAGACGTCTTAATTATTTGTCTGTTTAATCTCTTCCACAAAAACTTCCGTAAAATTAATTCCAGAGTTCTTTTATAATCCTAGCGCCGTGCATAATTGCAAGGATTTTGTGCTGGTATGCATAATTGCAAGGATTTTGTGCTGGTATGCATAATTGCAAGGATTGTATGCTGGTATGCATAATTGCAAGGATTGTATGCTGGTATGCATAATTGCAAGGATTGTATGCTGGTATGCATAATTGCAAGGATTGTACGCTGGTATGCCTAAGACCCTGTCTAAATTGAAGATAACGAGTTCTTTATTTTGGTATAACCTGCTTGATTCTCACGGCCGTCTATGATTGTACCAAAAAACACGGCGTCGTATCCCACAAGACGTGACCTTAATATTTTGCTAGAAATGCGTCGTGCAAGCTATTCACCATTCGAGATTGTATACTAACCTACGTAGTTGTGAAAGCGCTATTAAATAAAATAAATTAATATATAGCAAGTATATGTGTTGCACTGGTTTTCTGTGAGCTCTTTTCATTTGAGGATTCTCATGTAACGCGTTTTAGTAATTCACCAGTTTCCTTCCACTGAGGTACTTAATCATAGTAATAATAATTATTATTATCATTATCTTCATTATCATCATCGTCATCACATTTTTGTCCCAGAGTCTCTTTATTAAGTTGAATTTCATTTTGATTTTTTCCCCCTAAAAGCACAATAAATATTTAAAATATTGAACACAGCTTTTAAAATAGTGTCCATCTCTGTTTGGATAGAATGTGTAATATAGAGATATGAAAGTAGGAGTGAGGTTTTTCCGCAAATGTTTCACACAGTGCAGTAAACTAACTCCATGGAACAGAGTCCTTCCTGAGAAGCTAACAGGTCGTCCGCTAGTCAAGAAATTCCCCGCATTTCATGGAACCCGGAGGTTCAATACCGCATTTACAAGGGTCCGCTGCCTGTCCCTATCTTAAGCCAGATCAATCCTGTTCATGTCCCCGTCCTATTTCTTGAAAATCCATTTTAATATTATCCTCCCATTTACGCCTAGGGCTTCCAAGTTTTCTCTTTCCCTCAGGTATTTTTACCAAAACCCTGTATGCATATGTGTGAAAAATAAAACAACGTCAAAGCACGCTTCATTCACTTTTATTTATAGTTCCTATCGCACACACCTGAAGATGGCTAAGGAATAGCCGAAACACGTAGTATGATTTTATGTATTTTGTGTATTCTGAACATTAAAACACGAAGTAGTGAATGAAGTTTTCCTTTGCGGTTATTTCATTTTTCACATATAAACATCACGCACAACGGGATGATGAACATTAAAATTATCTGTACGCATATGCCCCCCCCCCCGCCCATACGTGCCACGTGCCCCGCCCGTCACATTCTTCATTTGATCACCCGGATAATATTTGGTGAGCAGTACAGATCGTGAAACTCCTCACTATGCAATTACATCCATTCCTCTGTTATCTCGTTCCCCTTACGTTGGGTCCCAATAACTTCTTGGCACCCTATTCTCGAACACCTTCAGCCCATGTTTTTTTCCCTCGATTAGTACAGTAATATAAACTGACGCGTGTAATCCAGTGCCTTCTGATCTTGCTATCTGGCCGAGTTCTAGTTAAGTCATTGAGCTTTTCCCATCTGTTTTCCAATGAAGTAAAGATAAGCCATATGGACAAACTTCCTTACAAATAATACCCCTACTTAGAATAATTACACAACTGTGCCGTGAAATTTTTTTTCACTTTTCTCCCATAAAAAATTTCGACGTCCTTTTGATTCCATCGTGTCACCACCCATCCTGTCCCTTTCTCTATACACATCTTCTCTGAAGTCATCAAAATGTCCGTGGTAAGACTGGTGTCTGTCTTTACTGTGATGTGCCAGTGAATGTGAGTCTATGGATGGAAATGGGTCCCCAAATGTGTTTTGCAGTGGCAGTGAAGGCTGCTGTAGGAATAAGAGGGAGTTCAAGCCAAGCACCGTTGTCACAAACACCGCCATCTTACTCAGCAGCAGAGCCTTCTTCGAGACTATCACTAAGATAGCAATCAGTAGCGGGACCAGCGTGACCAGCTTCAGTTTGAATCCCAACAACAGTGGCAGTAAGAACTGTCTCATGATCAGCTGACCTGCGAACAGACAGGTAGTAAAATATTAACAGGCCTGTAGGGTTCCGCGTTGGGGGAGAGGATACGTTCATAAAGGGTTTCAGTGCGGAAATCTGAGGGAAAGGAAGAACTTCGAAGGCCTGGGGAAAGAGTTGCGGATACCGACTGAATGGGAGACTGGCTGACCCCAGAGCCGGTCTGGACGCTTTGGGTGTACTTAAAAAATCACTTCCTATGCTAGGAATCGAACCAGATTCCTCGGTCAAGCAATAAGCCTAGGTGCCGTCTCCAAAGTTGGCTTGGTTTGCCTGTAATACCCACAACCGTCTGCCTGTTACCCTCAAATCGTTTCATGAGAACATCAAGTTCATGATATTGAGCTCCTATAGGTTTATGCCCGAACCGTCAAATCGTGTCATCGCCTGTCACTCTTAGCGTATCTGCCACACGACAATCCATTCATCGCGCCGGAATGTGGACGATTCAGCGGAGCCTGCAGCTGTTCGCATCGAAGTTGTTCAGACTTTGCACATTAGAGGCCACTATGTTTGCACGCACACGTGAATCCTGCCGTAGAGTAAGTAGTGACCTCGAGCGTAAAGTTTCTGAACTTGAAAGTAGTAAAACTGCAATAAAATTGCATGCGTGATTTTTTGTGCTGCTGTGTTTCGCGAGTGGTTACTTTATGTACCACGAATTTCAACATTCAAAAATTCTACGTTTTGCCCACGCAGTGTATTTATGTGCTCTTTATGGATCTCACAACAAACAGCGATTGTTTCCCTACACAGTATTAACTGATTGATTTTTATAACCGTGATGGAGTTTGTTTGCTGCGCGGTACGGACTGAATCTTGTGCTATTATAATCTGAAATTATTACAGCAAATATATGCATGGCCGTTTGGATTACCAGTTAATAAAACGTTACACTTGTGTATATTTATATTTCTTACTGCAGGGGAGAAACATGTGAAAGTGTTTCAAGTAGAAGTGATAACATAATGATGGAAATTTGTTGTTGAAGTATCATATTCTGTCACTGAACAAGTAAGAAATGGTCGGATAACCAGATGCAGTATTAAATGTTTGAACCAAGCGTTTACATGTCGATCTATCTCAGCCTTTCTCAACCTTTTTACCCTGGAGGAACCCTTGAAATAATTTTCAGGTCTCAGAGAACCCCTGCGTAAAAATATTATTATATCTACAAGTCGCTGTTAGTTAGCGTGGCCAGTAAGTTGTAAATATAATAAGCCAATAATAACTGTCAACGCTGTTTTAAGTACAGATTGATTTCTTCTGTGGATCTGTTTATTTTGGCCAACTTATTAGCCTGATTTTTTGCGTGGTTACCCCCCCCCCCCACCCCCGGCACAAAGGATATCAACTTTAATGCAAGTCAGTAGTGTAGCAGGACAAAACTTCAGTTTTTCTTTTTTCTTTTTTGTTCTTTTATTCTTTTTTTCTTTCTTTTTCTCTTCTCTCCTTTTTTTAACCTGATGTTTATTTTTGTAATCACGATCTCTCGCGGAAGCCCTAGCAACCTCTTGCGGAACCCCGACTGAAAAACCCTGATCTAACTGATCAGGTCATACGGCTAAAATGTAGTCTAACGTTTTCAGACAGAAGTTTCTATCCATTTCTAAGTTCTTTCATGATTTCTATACCTTCCAATCTCCTTCCCATTTTTCAATTACAGATTGGAAATGCAGTTATATAATTTTTTTCCGTCACTTGTTTTCGATACAAGTATTCTCCCCAGTTTTCAATAAATCTACACAAATGCACACAGTTTATAGAGCATACATGTACTAATTATATGTATGCAGCCTTGGTTGGTCAGAAAAGAAAACCCGCTGTTACTGAGATTACCAGATTGCTGTTGTCGCTGCGTGCCGCAATATTCAAATATAAGAACTGGTGTGATGAAAGTATGTGTCAGATGCGTGGAAAAGTCGTGAAGTACGCACAAAATCTACTCTGTATCAGCAATTATACACACCCGTTCCAACAGTTCTGTCGTTGTATGTGGGGTATCCGTGTTCCATGACGAATTCCAGAACTCCTGCACCGTTAATTGTGGGCCCAATTTTCATGAAAAGTCCAGGATATATAGCGCTCATATCCCATCTCAAAGACCGTTTACCAACTAGTTCTGCTGTAGCTTCCAATATATTCCTGTAATCTGTAGGGTCAATATCTGGTGAAACTATTGTCTTGTGTGTTTTATCATTCATGTCCTTTATTAAGGTCACGCCATTCGTAATCTCTACACTGTCACGTCCGTCGACATTCACTAAACCAGCCAGAGCACCTTTATTGAAACAAGGAATCAGATCGCCAAACGAATGTCCACTTTCCTCACGCATACAATGTTGGAAAGTGTAGCTGAAACCGTAGTTTGGATCATCTTCTGGATAAATTTCCTCTGAGGGCATCACAACACAATCACAAATATCACAAATACTCATGAGGCTTACAGAAACCAACAATAAAACGAAAACAAGTTTCTTGCAAACCGTCAGAGTAATCCGTGTAACCATTGTTGAAGAACCTCCCAAACAACTGTAAAGAAAACTTGTGTTTTTCGGTCTATATATGCTTTTATATCGTTTTGGTGGTATGGAACCAATGCATAATGTATTCAGAATTGTTATCTTTTGTTTTCTCTGCAAGAGAAAGTTTCAAGGAAATTTAATTTACACGACAAAACAACAGTTTTGTTATCTGATTCTTCTAGACAATATACTTTTACCTTATAATTGTTTTCTATAAATGAAAGTGACCACATAACGTTCTCGGCTGCTTTTTCAAGTGGCTGTTTGCTTTGTAGCTTCGTAACATTGACCTAATTTATTTTATCTGTGAGATTAATCTGTGCCTCCTTTTGACAGTAGATATGCAACAGTGAGCAAAACACAATAGCTTTACAACGGGAACTGGAGCTAAATTTTGCCCACGGTCAAAATACAATGAATTAAATACGTGTTCTTGGCATAACGAGTTTAGTGTGTATGCTTCCATGTTAAGTAATCTTGTCTTTATGCTTATAGGCCTATGTTGTATCTAAAAAATTATTCTATGTTCCTCAATAAATTTTTGCAGTGGATGTAGATATTAAAATTTGCGAGCTAAATTAAGTTTGTTTATATCTGTCGGAGCCAATCCCAGTGGCCTTGCGGTCTAAGGCGTAGGTCTGCGGCCGAGCGCTTGCTGGGATCGTGGGTTGGAATCCCACCAGGGGCATGGATGTTTGTTTCTTGTACAGTGTTTATGTATTGTTAGGTAGAGTTCTCTGTGACGGTCCGATTCCTCGACCAGAGGAGTCCTACGGAGTGTGGTGTGTGTTTGAGTGTGATCAAATGAAATCGCAAAAGCCCTCTACACCTACTGCGAACAAATAGGTAGAAGAGGGAAGGACTACGAAACGTTTATATCTGTCGGATAAGGAGGTCTATGGTCTAGCACTTATGCACGGACCTCAAATGGAACAGTTTGTCATTAGAAGAAAAAACCCTATTCATTTCATATGATAAAACATTTATTTTATTACGCGCTAGTATTACTTTTCTAACTCTTCCCTTTATGCAGAATATCGAAAAAATACAAGGAGAAATAACCTATGCGTGTTGGCAATGTGACATCTACGGTGCGATTAGGTATCCTATAATAGATTTCAAGTTGAAATATTGAATATCGGGGCCGCTGAATATACAGGCTTGGCATGAACACACTTGTGAAACAGTGGCACATATTTCTTATTGTTCACGTCCATGTAGAGTGACTAGAAAATTCAGTTAAATGTATGTTTGAAACTTAACGGTGGGGTTTGAAGTACCGGTGGACATTTTTGGATTACTTCGTGCGCCACTTTTCCGACGTACCTGAAACATAATACACGGAAGTTTGAACCGCGAGAGCCATAAACTGGCCTTGTGCCTAGATCGAGAATGCGTGGGTCTTTCTGTGCATGCTTCTAGACGTTTTGGGTTGCGGCGTGGTGAAGCATACTTACTCTGTAAAGAGGAGCGGTTGGTCACCATGTCACCGTGGAGTCCAGGGTTCAGTCTCAGTCCAGTCGTTGTGTGATTGTAGGAAACGAACAAGGGGTTTTCGATTAAATTTGCGCTCTTCTGGTATCTTGCACGGTGTCGAATGGTAATCCTTTACCGACGTTTCGGGACAAGCTATCGGTCCCACATTCATGGGTCAAAAAATCCAAGAGCTTATTGTATCTTGAAGATGGGACCGATAGTTTGTCCCGAAACGTCGGTAAACAATTACCACTCGACGCTGCGTAATATCTCAGAAGAGCGTACATCTCATCAACATCGCGGCGTAAGCCTAAGGTCATGGAAATTTTTTTTCGAATTCGTGTGTTTTCGAGAAGACTGAGATGGGCGGGGCATGTGGCACGTATGGGGGAGGAGAGAGGTGCATACCGGATTTTGGTGGGGAGACCCGAGGGAAGGCGACCACTTGGGAGACCCAGGCGTAGATTGGAGGATAATATTAAGATGGATATTCGGGAAGTGGGATGGGAGGACATGAACTGGATTGAGCTGGCTCAGGATAGGGACAGGTGGCGGGCTCTTGTGAATGCGGTAATGAACCTTCGGGTTCCATAAAATGCGGGGAATTTCTTGACTAGCTGAGAAACTGTTAGCTTCTCAAGAAGGCCTCTGCTCCATGGAGTTAGTTAGTTAGTTAGTTAGTTAGTTATTCGTGTGTTTTCTGTGTGTCGTTATCGTTCGACCGACGCCGACGCTATGTAACCTTAGCATCTTACAGTGTCGTTAAATAACACTGCCGTATCTGTCTGTGGACTTTTGAGTATCATACTTGTCAGAGTTATACAGAGGGTTCGAGGACAATGTGAAGGATTCATTTTCTTAATATTTTCAGATATGAAAGAGTCACTATATTTGAGCTGTTTGCAATGTCTTCAGCGAAGCTGGCCATTTTATGGTACTCAAGTTGACGTCTGAAGACACTGAGCACGCTCGAACTACAGTATGTGTTTGCAGTTCACAGATATTGTCTAAATACCTGTATTTCTACACGTTACTGATCCTGGCAGTATCTTTCAGTCGTGGCTGTAACTTTGAGGTACTAATGTGAGAAGATGCACCTGAAACGGCTCCGTCATTTTCAGAATTTTAGTTTTGTCCTGAAGCTTAACTTTCGGTATAAGCGAACCGTTGTGTTTGTCGTTAACGAATTTGATGTTATTGTTGAAATTATTCTGTGGCCGGACCTTGTCAGTTGTTCGGGTTCAAAAAGAAAATAAACGCGGGAGACAGGCGAAGTCCGAAGAGGGAGTGGTTCCAAATGACATGTAATATCGTCAGAACCCAATAGAATTTTATCCGGTACCTTATATGCTACTGTTCCGAGGTTTGTGATATATTTTCCATGGTATATCATATAGACTGTATGAAATTTGTGGTTTTAGCAGCTGTAAAAGGTAAAGTCTTTTCCTTCAGGTTGATAATACTGTGTAGTCTCGTAGGTGGTTATCAACGTTGTGGACGAACAAGTACCGCCATCTTCAGGAACTGCTTTTGAGGAATAAATATCGTATTATTTGCTCGACGCTCTCGGTTACCATAGACAGGCCTATATATTATCAAATGGTAGGATAGTTGGTGAATAATGATTAAAAAAGTATTAGAATAGAAGTGTTGTTTTTTCTAATTTGATTTAATATCCTGGGATTAAACAGGAATTAATGAGGAAAATCACGTAAACCTTAGTACATAACTGAACTGTGTGTCGAATTTTGAACCCCGTACCTGTCAAGTAGGAAGTAGGAGTGCCACCCATGTTTTAAATATTAAACGTAGCGTGTTACCTCACAGACACATAACATTTAAACCATATCGTGTACAACATAATGAACAGTAAACACTTACATCCACTTCCAAACCTCATAAACACTCCCTCTCTTAAGATTCAACTTAATATTCCTGTTCCATATTATTCTCGGTCTTGTAAATAACCGTCGTATGAATAGTTTCAACAAGAAAATTCTGTAGGCATTTCATGTATCTGCAATTTGATCTGTACATTTAGGACATCATAGTTATTCATGCAGTTGAGATAAATAAACATGGGTATGTGTTTCGAAATAAATATACTTACATTTTACAAGAAATCAAATTTTATTCAGAAAAAATTTAAATTATTAAATAATTAATTTGTCTTTGGAAAGCACAAAATGCATTCCGAAAATATTACAAATTATAATCATAAATACTGAGTTTGATTAATTCTAATGTTGAAGTTGTTGACCTAGTTAGAAGCGGTAGTTGTCATAGTACACAGTCCGTTATCTCATGTCACGTGCATTGTATTGTCGTCGGAGTCATTTCATTCGTTACGTTAAGTTCTCATTGTCGTCCCATGTCCAAGTTAGATTGCTCAAAGTCTAAATTACAATAAATGCTTTCAGTACAATTTTTAATCAATATTGTGTCATTCTCCAACTCTTTGGTCATGTTGAGGACGATTGTTCTAAGACCCAAAGCGGAAATTTATAGCTCCTCCATAACAAGCATGAGAAGAATTAACAGTTTCCCTTCGTATCATTTTAAATATTTAAAGAGCAAAGAACTGTTAGCGCACGTGTCGTAAAGACAGTGAAAACTGCCTATAACGGAACCGCAGGAGACCGAAGCGTTTGTCCGTTGCAGTAAGGTTCCGTTTAATACAGGTACTTTAAGTATGGATCATCAGGACTCCAGATCATCCGTACTGTAAAACGTTTCCGCTAAAAACAGGTTTCATTTGTACGCATCTTCCGTTGAAGGCAGGTTTCACTGTAGTAACAATATACAAAATAATCAATCATTCCTCGTCTGTTTCTGTTTTGTCTGTGCATTATGTCAAAAATCATCGTGAATTCATGAAGAATTCAATTTACTTTTAACCTGAAATTCTCTTCGTGCCATTATTCAATTTTGTAATAAAGATATAAAGTCTTCCTTTAAGCTGTAATTTGTAATTATTCAACGGTATCTGTTTAATCCTTCCATTGTTGAATACGAAATATACCGTTTAAGGGACACTGTTCTTTCCGTACGTCAATATTTAGTTTTTAGCCGTATCGATGTAAACACTCTTGTACCTTCACCGTTTAAACCTTATACAAACAACTGCTTGTGGTTCCCTACTGTGGAGAACTTGAGTTGCCATTGAAACTTGCTAAAAAAAAAGTCATAAATACAATCGGTAATGTGACGTAAATAATGTTACTTTATACGGTAAAGACACGTATTGACATTGGGATTTTCAGTTGTTTGATGTTTATTTTATATGTAACAGCATAAACGTCTCATTTATTTACTGAATCAGGTATTCAGTTGAGTCTGGAGTAGTGTCTGTAGCGAACAGTTTTGTGTGTAACTATTTGGCATGAAAGAGGTAGCAGGGATATAAGAAATTGTTATCCATGATGCATTTCACTGTCTTGTGACGCCGTACGGTGTTAATTTCTTGAACTAATTCCGTCTGTACTTAGTTAATGTGCGAAAAGACATTTCAGTTGTTTTTATGACTATTTCTATCTGTAACAGGCATTTGTTTATAAACAAACGATAATTATGTTACTAGATAGAAAACATTGAACCCGGTCTGTTTGCAGCGTCGCAATAAATATTCTTATCATCCACTTCGTATTTAAGAAGCCGGTATGGGAAGAGCTTCAAATTGTTTTGCATTGTTAAGCCACAGTAAACTGAATTATGCTTGTTTGGTCTTGGCAGAATAAGCCTGGTAAGCAAGCTCTTGTGGGTCGTTTTCTGTGTCGGGAAGGGCCCTTGCGTAGTGGCCGTGTCCGTGGTCATCACCATAAGAACTGTGCGTGTAGTGTGGATGTGCAACAACCTCGTAGGTTTGAGTGCTCTGCTTGCTGCCCAATAGCTTCTGCAGGCCGAGTAGTCCGGCCAAAAGTAGGGCTAGCTTGCCCACAAGTAGAGCCTTTAGGGCGAGAAGTGCAAGGCCACCCAGTGCCAGAGGAATCAGAGCAGCAGCCTTCAGCTTGAACAGGAGAAGCAGAGGCAGCAACATTTTCAGCTTCTTCTTCTTTCCTCGGGCTGAAACAGTAATATTCAATTAGTGAAGTTCGGAGAACGGGGTGGCTTGAGGTAAATAATATGCTTACTTCGTAGTGAAACAGTGGTATTCAGTTAGTGAAGTTCGGAGAACGGGGTGGCTTGAGGTAAATAATATGCTTACTTCGTAGTGAAACAGTGATATTCAGTTAGTGAAGTTCGGAGAACGGGGTGGCTTGAGGTAAATAATATGCTTACTTCGTAGTGAAACAGTAATATTCAGTTAGTGAAGTTCGGAGAACGGGGTGGCTTAAAGTAAATAATATTCCTACTTCGTCCTGAAGCAGTAAGATACAAGTTATGAAGTTTGGAGACCAGTGTGTATGACGCGGTACAGAATGTGGTGGCCATTTAATGAAAACGACCCTTCTTTATACGTCATATAACCGTGTTTCAGAGATTATGTCTTCTGTCACCCTGTTATTTGTGACTGGTGACCACCTCAATATCTCCTTAATGAACACATATTTTCCAAATATTCAAAATTTTTATTTCATGTTCAGTCGACCCCAATGACCGCACGGTCTAAGGCCACGGTGTGTGGCCGCTGTTGCTACGATTTCTTGTTCGGATTTCGCCGAGGGCATAGATTTCCGTCTCTGTGAGTGTTGTGTGTTGTCAGGTAGAGGTCTGTGCGATGGCTCGATCCCTCGTCCAGAGGAGTTCTACCGAGTGTCGTGTGTCTGAGTGTGATCGTGATGCCTCGATAATGAGAAGTCTCTAGCCCACGAGGGACGAAGTGCCATTAGAATTTGCGGTTTTGTGTGGAATATTTCCCAGGGCAATGCATGTGCCCAGTTAACAGAACACAATACTCTTTTTGTAAAGTGTCATACAATAGCCACCTTTCGTAGTCTTATTTCTCGACGCTCTGTACGTGGCTGTATTCTTCCGACTTGTTTTAAATATTAGCTTCATGTATTAGATACAATACAGTGTGTTTTGTAATTTTACCTGAAGACGGACGCAGAGACAGCTTCCGAAACAATGTGATTTTTTCACCAAAAATGACACCATAGACAGTGTCCAATATAGTTTGTGTATCCCTTTGATAATGCACCTCCGACACACAGCTTTATGCGTGAAATACTTCATGTATGGCTGCAGTTTGAAGTATTGGTATTTGCTACTTAGTTTTGAGTTTTGTGTGCGGAAATCAATATTAACCTGAATTAGATGGAAACTAAAGACGGCTGTAACGACGGTGGCTTGTTTTCCAAAGGTACCTGGTCCGAGTCTTAGCAGAATACCTGTTACCCTGATAGGTTTTTCATAGTCTTCCTCAGTCGCTGTATGAAAATATTGGGATAGTACCTAATTTACACGCACTCCGTTTCCTTCGAAATCTTTACCAGTTCATCGTTCATGTATCATTTTACGGCCCGACGCTCTATATCCTGTGATACTGACAGTGTGTCGCAATGAATTATAAATAATTAAAATTAACCCATTAAGGATTACAACTAACATGAATTACCTTTAAAGATTCAGTTCGTACCGCGCAGTAAACACACTCCGTCTCGGTTATAAAAACCAATCAGTTAATGCTGTATAGGGAAATAATGGCTGTTTGTTCTGAGATCCATACAAAACACATAAATACAGTGTGTGGGCAGAATAGAGAAATCTTTATTAAATCCTAAGCTTTTGAAGGTTAATTACGACGTACGCATTTTAAATAAGTACGCGTTGAATTACAAAAGATTTCAACAAGAAGGAGGCTGGTAGAACCGGAAGTAGAACGTATCTGTCTACGGAAAAGAACCTGCTTTAAGTCGGGCTAGGCAGGGACTTGATTTGCCCTTGTTTGATATCTTGTTTTTACTGGAAGTGGGTTGGCGGGGATATGACATCGTAACAAGTATTAAGGTCACTTTAATTTTAGAGGTTGAAAAGGTAGCGAGGATTTGTCTACTAGCTTATGACACCGCGTAGTGTGGTGTTATTAGACTGACATCTTTAAAGAACCAGTAATTATCCGTCAAAAACATGTACTGGATATAGGGTACCTAGAAACAATTACGCGTTGCAGCGTTTAGTTAAGCCATTATCAGATTGTACAAGAATGTAAAAAAATGCTTAATACAAAACAATACATTGTTTACATTACACATTTTTATACAAATTTCGAAAAATTTGTATAAAAATATGTAATGTACAAAAACACTACTGCCTGATTATTGTTTAACCTTTTAAAGCCTAGCGGTAACTTTACGTACCGCCAGGTTTAACATTAAAAAATTCTACGTGGTGCCCACATTGCGTTTATGTGTTTTGTACGGATCTCAGAACAAACAGCAACTTTTGCCTTATAAAACATTAAGAGATTGGTTTTTATAACTGAAGTGGAGAGTGTTTACAGCGCGGTACGCACTGAGTCCTTATATAAAACAGATACACTTCGTCTTTAAAGGGTTAATTAAAGCCGAAACACCCTCTACGTCTAATATAAACAAGTAGGTAGAAGACAGAAGGACTACGAAACGGAAATCCGAAACATTTGGCTGTTTTCGGGTACACTCTGTCAAATACATTTTTCTTGACGGATACTTATTGATTCTTAATATATTTAGCACAGTGGGACGAGCCACCGTGAGATAACCTGATTCCTTTACTGTACACATTCCTACATGGGGTAATACAAATGTGTTAATTTTGTAAAAAATATGAAGCAAGCGAAAATTAAGACAATTGAAAAATATGTGAATCTGAAAGAGAAGTAACAGAGGGTGGAGGAAGGAGTATAATGCAGAATATCATAATAGTATTTGGGTTATTTTATCATGGGGGTAGAGGTTATATGGTGTGGAAAACTGTGAAATGAATTCAAAATTTGGTTAGGGAAGTCCCATAGGCTGCTTGTGAAATGCAGCTCTAGATAATAACATATTGTTACATCGAGTCTTGAAAGAAATATGCTGTGATCATGTAGACTGGACTAAACTGGACTAGGAAGTCCCAAATACTGGCTTGTTCTCAACACTATTATGAATTTCTGATTTCATAAACTCACGTGATTTATGTATTTGTCGTCTATTAACTCTGCAGGTAAGACTAAACTCCTGCAGCTGTGACGGTTCAGTTTGTGCATTATGTACAATGAACGCACAAAAAAACTGTGACGTAAGAAAGTTACGGAGTTGAATGAACATAAGAGAAAGGAATGTTTAGCGTACGTAACGATGATTTAACATTGCTTGTTTTTTCAACAGCCATTCCATTAACTTTTTAAAGTTGTCGTTTGTTTTTTATTTCTTAAGATTGTATAGTGAAGGTTCTGACGAAAGTGATTGCCAGTTTCACTACTTGCTTCAATGTCTAGGCCAGTCACTTCATTTGTTGAAATGTTGTTAGGATCTTTTTAACACCGGGTCAAACTGAAAACGAATCACTGTATGTACGAATATAATACGAATTGCAAGTTGTCATTGAAAAGAGAGAGTTTCAAACACATATTTGAAAACACAAAGAATTGTGTTTTGTTCCTAGGATTCACTGGGCTTCAGGAAGCCGAGGGTATGTGTGGGGGAGAAGGGTGTTGCCTGCAGGGTTTTGGTGGGAAAATCTGAAGAAAATAGACATGTTGGAAGGCCTAGGGGTAGATGGGAGGATAATATTGAAATTGATGTTTAAGAAATGGGATGGGAGTGTGGATGGGATTGATCTGGTTCAACATAGGGACAAGTGGCGGGCTTTTGTGAGCGCGGTGATGAGCCTTTCTTTTCCATAAATTACAGCAGTTTCTTGACTAGCTGAGAAACTATTAGCTTCTGAAGAAAAACTGTACTGCAAGGAGTTAGATGGTTGGTTGGTTGGTTGGTTGGTTGGTTGGTTGGTTGGTTGGTTGGTTGGTTGGTTGGTTGGTTAAGTGGTTATTGAGCAGTCAGTCAGTCAGTCAGTCAGTCAGTCGGGCAGTTACTCTTGTATGTCACTTGCAAGCGTCTTAAGAACTCAAAACATGACTAGGGTTGGAGCAGCGTAAAGTTGTACCTGGGCACGTGGTGGCGCAGTTTGTTGAGGCACTGCGCTACAAGCCGGAAGGTCACGGGTTCCTTTTTCGATGGTGTCATTGGGATTAACCTTTCGGGGTTAACGTATTGCCTCCATCTTCAGGGTGGACATTGTTGTCGACCTACTAGACTACACAATGTTACACGTTGCGCGATATATTTATGCTTTAAAGTCGTATCAATGTAAAACATCTTTATCTATTTACGGTTCATTTAAAGACTTTTCTGTTGCTTAGACTACGTAGCGTGAAGTTCTGTTATTAACCGGCAAGGATAAGATAAGACACTGTGACAGCGTAAATTGAGGCGTGTCATTCCTATCATAGTACACGATGTAATACTTTTGTAGCCACCTGCCAGACTGTACGGTGTCATAAGTCTGACGTCAACAACGTAAGGTTTAAGCATCGTGAAAACAAACAAAAGCCGCGTTTTTTCCCCCAAAACACCTACTATAAAAATTTGTAGACAGCTTCAAACACAGTGGATGTGAATTTTAAAGTGTAAGCATTTGATTGGTATACCTTCGTATACGTTGAATATTTGACGATATAGGTGAGGATGTAGTGACTGAGCTGTGTAATGTCTCTGAGGTGATTATTTTCAGAGATCGCAGTTTATCTGCAATCAATGAACGTTAAGGCTAGCAAGTTATGCAGAACTGTTAACATGTGTATTTACGGCACCTACGTTCAATCCGTATTATCTAACACCTTCCCAGTTTTGTCAAAGTTTATTAACCTCATGCCTCAAATAATGGGTGCAACTCATATTGTTGTAACTTGCTATAAAGTCAAAGAGAACGCCTTACGTGGAAGTCATTCCTTCTCGACTATCCATCCATCCGTCCGTCCGTCCGTCCGTCCGTCCGTCTGTTTATCACCTATTTTCTAGTCCTTAACGGCTGAAATTCGCTACGGCACACGTAACCTTTTAAAGACGAAGCATATCTGTTCTATATAAGGACTCAGTGCGTACCGCGCTGTAAACACTCTCCACTTCGGTTATAAAAACCAGTCTCTTAATGTTTTATAAGGCAAAAGTTGCTGTTTGTTCTGAGATCCGTACAAAACACATAAACGCAATGTGGGCACCACGTAGAATTTTTTAATGTTAAACCTGGCGGTACGTAAAGTTACCGCTAGGCTTTAAAAGGTTAAACACTAAACTTTGCCACGGAATTCTGATCTTTAGCCATAATGATCCGCCGTGAATTGTGTGTTACTTAAAACGTCTTAAATGTCTATAAAAATCCTTACTGAGATTTTGTATGGTGGTAGGAAGAGGGCTCAGTACGCCACAAAGAACCTCGTTGGGAAATTCGTGTACGGTTTTATCAATTACAATTTGTCCAGTTTTCTTTACTGTAGCAACAATTAAAAGCATAGCATGGATAAAATGCACACGTAAAGTTGTTTGTCCACGCCATGAAGGCATGTAGAGAGAGTAGAAGTGTAGCCACACTCAGTATCACGCGTCGGTCACTTTTTTCCCGGGATACAACCCCGGTACCCATTCAACAGGAAGCTGGGGGGGGGGCCTCAGAGCCCCTCTGGATGCTTTTGGGAAAGAGAAAAAATCTCTTACGACTGCTAGAATTCGAACCCTGGACCGTCCAGCCAGTAGCCCACTCTCTATACCTCTACGGGATAATAATGTTAAAGAACAAATGTACGCATTTTTTTTTCGTGAAACGTTGTAGTACGAAAGACTTAGAGAACAGTGGTTAATACACGTACCTTTCGGCTTAACACTAAAGAAGACAGGGAAGGTACGTACGACGTAAAATTGAAGCGCGTTCGCGTAACCATTTTTGCCATGGAAAAGCAATAAGTATTACATATTCTGAGTGTGTGTCTGTAGCCTTAGTTATCCAGCACGCAAAGCGCATACGCCGTATTATATTGTCAACTGTGGCCTGTCTGGCTGTTCCATATTTTTCCACATTATCTCACAAACAGCACGATTTGCGGAAAAAAGTTATTGAACATAAATTTTGTGTTTTGATGTACTCTACAACTTTTGTCTGAAACATTTCTCATTCTGAGAAGAATTAATCGAGATATTATCATAAACGTACATAGGTTCTCATGTAAAGTTCCCGTTATTCTTGTTAGATTTTAATGGAACTTGAATTTTATCGACCTACTTTCGAAAAACTCTCAAATATAAAATTTCATGAAAATTCTTTCAGTAGGAGCCGAGTTGTTCCATGCGGACGGACGGGCGGACGCTCAGACAGACTTTATGAAGCTAACAGTCGCTTTTTGTAATGATGAGAACCCGCTTAAAAAAAAGGACCTGCATATCGTCCATATATTTTAGGTTACGTGTTTCATAGGGTTTCCACAATGAACAACTGTTACTACCCTAACAGCATTAAGGAGACGGTCTTTCTAATGAAGACGGGCCTTGTTCTTTGTGGGTTATAACTTGTTATTAAAGTATTGATTATTCTTTAGGCCTTGCTGTTAATTAACTGTTGTTACGGGTTTTTTACTCTTGTGCTCCGTGTCTGGTGAAACGCGTTCCTTAAGTTAATTAAATTTATTTTCTGTCTTGAAATAATGTCAGTAGTGTACAGCGTCACAGACAAACCAGTTCCTTCGTTCCACATTACATTGCACTGGTTTAGCACACCTGTCAATAAGCACTAGAAATTGGATCGCGTGTTAGTTCCAAAGAGAATATTGCCTGGAGATGTGTTTTGTTTTGTACCTGCTGTGATCTGCGTGGAACTTCGGTTTTTGTATCTTAAAGGGTCTTCGATATACGGGATATCTTACTGATATCTAAGATAATTATTTCGATGTTGCAGAATTTTATCTAAATATATGTTTTAAACTGTAAATCGTTACGTTAACACGTGTAATTTATAGCTTTATTTTTTGAAAGAAGACGTTTATTTTAATAATACATAAAACTTGTATTTCTACCTTGCACTACACACAGTGTTTCTCCGTCACAGAGAAAACTAGGATAATACTGCATATGGAAATAATCGGTGTGTATTGCGAACGATAAGGAACATATAAATATATTGCGCGAGTGAGTCCGAGTTTTGGATATTAAAGCGCTTGTTATATTGTAGTAAATATTGTTCTTCAGAGGTTTTATTCCCGTTGTCGGGCGTACTTTTTAATTACGACTTTTGAAAAATAGTTTAAATAATGGAGTATAGTCGCTAACACGGTATGTTGCTCTTATTTGTATTGCACGCCTGCTGTTGTGATTCAAAATCTGTATTTCTCTGTGGACGGTATATACCGTCGAACCCCATTATAACGACATCGGCTTTTGCGAAATCTCGTCTATAGCGTCAGATATTCCGTGGTACCAATTAATTCCTTACTGTTAACCCTAACACTATACTCCTCGGTTATAACAGTACTAGTTTATAAGGACACAAATTATTCAGTCCATTTCGTGACGTTATAAAAGAGTTAGACTGTATAATTTCGAGCTCCTGAGAACGTACAATGATAGATGGATTAGTGTGTGTTGAATTGTAAAGTACAGAAGAAATCTGTCTTGTCTTAGTTGGAGGTGATTTTAATAAATCTTCTGGATGAACCACAGACATGACAGCCATTACCTGGGTCAAGATCTGAACCCATGTTATCTTGATTATGAAACAAGAATCCTAAGTACACGACCCTCCTTTTATGGAGATGTTGGTAATGAAGACGAAGTTTGCGATAAATGAGAAGGAGGAGAATTAACCTTTTAAAGCCTAGCGATAACTTTACATACGGCCCGGTTTAACATTAAAAAATTCTACGTGGTGCCCACATTGCGTTTATGTGTTTTGTACGGATCTCAGAACAAACAGCAACTTTTGCCTTATAAAACATTAAGAGATTGGTTTTTATAACCGAGGTGGAGAGTGTTTACAGCGCGGTACGCACTGAGTCCTTATATAAAATAAGACACCTTTCGTCTTTTAAGGGTTAAAAGAAACGAAAACGAAAGTGATGGAATGCGTGACAAGGTACAAAGATAAGGCATTTTTTATTTTCGTAGTATCATACATTTCCACGGTACACATGTAAACTAATCCCATGTATGCCTATAAGAAAGTAATTGCCTTCTGTGCCCTGATTGTGAGGAAACTCACAGGTTCTCGGCATTACATGAAGATTTCTTTCACTGTATTTCACCCACATCGGATATTTATGTCGAAAGTAGGGATAACAATTTATTTATCTCCCTATAGCTTTCACTGTGCCGATTTTCACGAAACTCGTCAGTAATGAGTGAATTTTTGTCGACATTATCTAAACAGAATTTTACCTGAATCGGATGAAAAGCATATAAAAATTGAAGAATCCCTTTTTACGGCATTTAAGTGAAGTATTGCGTCAGCGATATTTATTTTCACGAAATTCCTCCCCACGTAACGGCATTTCGAGAAGATCTCTGCGTGTGAATTTAACCCAGAAGGATGGATAAATATACAAAGTACTTGTAGAAATTTGTTTATCCCCTTCAGTAATGTGTGATTGTCAGTGAGCCGATGTTCATGAAATTTATGTTTTTTCGTTAAGTTTTCGTAAATAACCCTTCTAACGAGGTTCATGCAAAACTGACAGACGGTTTAGTCTGTGATTCCGGGTTACAGATGAATATGATCTCCACACAGGGCTCTGTATTTTTATTTTTTAGTTTGAAAGAACACCTGAAATATTATGATGAAGTGAAGAAGCCGAAGAAAAAGGTGATAAGATGATGTCATAATTATCGTAATGACGTAAGGTTAAATTACGATGGGTATGTTGAAGACGAAGGAGACGATGATGAGCAAGAAGGATAAGAATAGAAACGAGAGAATAATATGTTTCGGACGAAGATTTTGTCTTTAGCAATTCAAGAATCTTGGCATGGTAGATATTGCAGGAAACTGTAACACTGACTCACGCTAAACATTGGTGTCAGTGTGTTCTGGAGACGCTGCAGTGCGCAAGACACGTATTTTATTATTGCGGTTACACACTTGAATGTTCTTACGATGAATCAGAGGGTCAGCACACCTCGTTTTGCCTATGTGACGCTTAGAAACAGGTCATTAATATGTGTGTAAATTTTGAAGTTGTAAGTTGCTAGTATCAAGATGGGATTTAACATCTTGTTCGGGTTGGTACTGCTCGATACTGTTGAAGGAAGCGGCAGGCCCCACCGAATGTTGTGTGACTGACCAATTAAATAACTAAGTATTTAACTACCTAACTAACTACATGGAGCAGAGTCCCTCATTAGAAACTAACAAGTCTTTAGCTAGTCAAGAAATTCCCACATTTTATGGAGCCCGAAGGTTCATTACCGCATTTACAAGAGATCGCCACCTGTCTATTCTAAGCCAGATCAATCCAGTCCACTCCCTATTTGTTGAACATCAATTTTAATATTATCCTCCCATCTACCCCTAGGTCTTCCAAGTACTCCGAATGTTACGTGTTGCTAATAGTTCAGATGCCTATCCTGAGAGCGATATGCGACGTATGCCCATTACTTCTAGGAAACATGTAAATGAAAGCATAATCGGGGTGTCATGTCTGTCTACGCTCTGTCCTTCCAATCGGCACACAGAATGCTGTGAAAACAGGTACTGGGTTGGAATCGCAGATGCGTTTCCGGCTGATCTAATTGAGATGTTTGTGGAGTTTTTCAGGCCTTCCAGACCCTCGATTGTGCAACATCTTGAAATACTCCTTAACGTCTCCTTTATAATCCCTGCTATCTCACAATTTACAATCTACTTACTGTTTAATTTAACCCTGCACAGGCCTGTAACACATGTCAATCAAACTCTGTCCTTAAGTACGCGTCATTCATCGTAAATAAAAATCTAAACATCACACAGTCAAATCACTACCTAACATTCTTTCTTCATACAGTTCTTAATATGATTGGCACATTAAAATACAAAAAAAAGTATAAAATAAAATACAATTTAAGAGAGAAAGCCAAGATAGTTCAGTCACTATAGTGTGTTTGCTACAGGCTGAGAAGCCTAGGAAACGTAGTTCAACTGTCGAAATGGGGAACAATTTTTATTTTCTCTGAATCGTCCAAAGCAGCTGCGAGACCCACACGTCTTCCTAGTCAGCGGATGTAGGAATCATGATGTTATGCTGACCACTCACTTCCATTTAAGAGGTTAAGAAAGCGCGGAGTTATAACTCCACTGTCCATACGTCTTATATGTCGTGGTTCTTAACCTTTCAAAGCCTAGCGGTAACTTTACGTACCACCAGGTTGAACATTAAAAAATTCTACGTTTTGCCCACATTGCGTTTATATGTTTTATACGGGTCTCAGAACAAACAGCAGCTTTTGCCTAATAAAACATTAAGAGCTCGGTTTTTATAAGCGAAATGGAGAGTGTTTACAGCGCGGTACGCACTCAGTCCTTATATAAAACATACGCTTCGTATTTAAAGGGTTAAGTAAGCACGTGAGTTGTTTTGCTGTTTGCAAGGCAGACAGCATTCTCACCAAACGCCACGTGCGAGTAGTGTATTTCGGTTTGCTGCAACATATGTGTAACTGTAATGGATTTCGGGGTCTGTAAGATACATATACAAAATATTCTGCAGTGCTTCTACGATGTGTACTGCATTGGAATGTGTCTTTTCGCGCTTGTCCTGTCCAGTTCTTAAAACCTACAGGATTAAATATCAACAAGACTCCTAAGTGGTTGAAAGAATCTAAATAATTTCTCGGACATATTTTAGAAACAACGTGAAAGTTAAAGGTCACCCTAGAACAAGCCATGAGGGCACAGAGGGGGGGGGTGGAGGTATATCTCTACTTTTTCTTTAACCTCGGCGCTAGATGGAGGTGGGTGGTCAACGCCACGCCACGCCGTGGCCGCTTTACCCTCCCGGAATGACACGGTCCCAATTGTACAGGAGGCTGAGTGGGCACCAGGGCCCGTCTGGACGGGTGCAGAAAATCTCGCCCCAACCGGGATTTTATCCCAACACTGTCCAACCCCTAGCGAGTCGCTATACGACTGCGGTATCCGAGCCGTACATTTTAGTAGTAGGCAATAATAGAAATAATAAAATACATATGTATATATAAAGTAATACACAGTCTGTGTTTATCGTAGAGCGCATACACTTTGCATCCCATAAATAATTCAATTTGTCGTGAGGTCAACATTCCTGTGATAATTACCTGTAGTGTCTGATATCGAATAAAATTGCGTGTTCTTTGTTTGATAGTTCATACATTTTTGTAGTTTTTAACCAACATAAATTACAATCTCCGACAAATATTTTGTAAGCCTTAGCATTCTTTTGACATATTACGTTTTATGGTCTCTTACTGGCGCCATCGATGAAGAACAGCTACAACTGAGTGTGGAGCATGTACGCAATTACATGTTGAATGGAAAATTAATGCACAAATAATATTAAAATATTTGTTGAATAGGGTGCGAAGGTTCGAGTGGCACACGATAGTGGACGCTGTGGTTTATTAAACTGCGGGAAGTGTCTTGAGGAGGTGAGCAACTATTAGCTTCTAAACAGGGACTTTACTCCACGGAGTTAATTAATTGTTTGGTTAATTATTTGTGTAGAGTGTCGTGTCATAAAATATCGTGTCTCCTGTGATGATATTTGTTACATTTAGTCTATATTAATAAAATAACTTTAGTAAAATATGTAGCACAGAAAGGATTTTTATCAGTGTTCGATTGTACGTAAAAAAGAGAGTGTGATGTGTGAATCGAAAAACAGTGTAAATCTTGCTGTTTGTAAGAGCCTTTGGAAAACTATACAAATTTGAACAGAATATCAGTAAGTCTAGCCTTACATAGAAACGCAAGCATGTCAGAAATTATCTTAGTAAAAATAAAATTAGAATTATATTAGTGTGGTAAAAAACTAAATTTTAAAACACATTTTACAAGACGGTGAGAATGCAGGTTGTAGATCAGATTAAATAGTCAAGAAATTATCAAATTATTATTCGCTTATATTTATAGTGATTAGCAATTAGACATTAGTATGAGAGAGAGATTGGATCTGTGTGCTTTAAAGAAGGAATATAGTCGAATTCCTTTGAACATAAAATAAACCTTCGGGTATCATGAAATGCAGGGAATTTCTTGACTAACTGAGAAACTGATAGTTTCTCTAGCAGCATTTTATTGCATGATGGTAGAAAATATTAACCATAATAAGAGCTTTCTTCCCAGAAATGCATTTACTTCTTTAAAGAGCTGTGTGTGCGCATAAAATGGAAATGGTTCTAAGGGCAACAGGAACTGAATGAAGTAGAAAGCCGAATGTATCAAATTCCGTTTCTAGAACCATATATAGTAAGAAGTTATGCAAGAAATAATATTTTGTAAGTTTACTGCGTGTGTTAGTGACAAGGGCGCACCCAAGGAGGAAGCTGCCGTGCTGCAGCCCCGCCAAACTCCCCAAAACTGAAATTTAAAAAACACAGGTTTTGTGAATGTTATGATATCAAAAGTTTTACGTGATTTCCCCTTCAGCTGAAATCAGCTACTGAAATCGGCTGATAACTAGCACATTATAATTTTGGAAAATAAATTAATAAAATAAAAAAACAAGAACGTATTACACTGTGATTGAATCATGAAATATGTAGTTATATTCATATGTACATAAATATAGTTCCAAAGAGTGTTTTGTTGTATTTACTACAGGATTTTTAACATAATTTTTAAAATCTTTCATAAATTATGTGTAACCTCAGGGTCAGCCCCCACCCTTCAGGGAAAAATTCTGGGTTCGCACCTGGTTAGTGGCAGTATTGAACTTCGGACACGAAGAAAGCAAGCGGAAACATTTACCTTCGTCAAGGGTCTTCCTAACTTCGGAGATTGCTGAATCAGGGACCTTAAGTTGTAGCGTGTGGCTCTGCAGGAACTTGGCAACTCTGTCAACAAGCAGCGTCTCAACTTGAGCGTCTTTCTCTTCAGCGTTTTTAGGAAGGCTCGCGTCTAGTTCAGCTTCTGACAAAGCCCTGCCGTTCATTTCTCTTGAAACGTCCAGTCCATCCTGGTTTCTTACCAAGGACACTCCATCTACCAGCTCCAAATCACCAGGTCGCCTCAGTGCTCTGTCCACAAACGTTAATGCCCTCATCTTTAAGCAAAGCGACATTTCCTTATCTCCGCAACTTTCAATAAATCGATACACCGTCTCGACGCCGTCTTCAATAAGTGACGCCGTATCGTCCGCATAAACATCCTGAATTTCTCTAGCTTCATATTCCTCGGATGTTGGGAAGGCGGATGTTACCACTACACCCACAGCCGCGAATAGCAACACCCACTTGCTGACAGCCACCATGCTTTATACGCACACTTTGTGCTGCGACTCAAAGAAACAGACCACCACTGTAAGCAGTTCTCGCTGGCTTCTCGGAAGGTCGACTGTGGCCCTCGTGTTACATGATCGCCGCTTTTATTTCTTTCCCCCCCACATTAAAAGAAAAACCCAACCCAAACGTCTGATCTGCCTTGGCAAAAGTTTTCATTGACTCTGACTTTACTTAGAAATCTGTGTTGATGGTGGTGGTAGCCGTAATGGCGACGATGAGGCATCTGCAATTAAAAAAAAAAGTGTCAAATGATGACGAGAATAAAAGCATGAACTATGTCAGAAAGACAAAGAGAAGAATGCGTCTCGAGGTGGAAGAAGGAAAGGGGACGTGTGGACAAGAGCCAGTAGGAAGAGGGAGGAAGCGTATGTGGTAGGGACAGAACGATAGTGTCAACAGTACTGCTCGTTCAGCCATTTGAGTTCGGTCAGTATAGGTTTACATGCGATAGACCACAAACCTCATTTCTTAAAATAAAAAACAAGTACGTACTGCGCTTACTCAGGGGCACGCAGTCATGAATTACACGAAGGAGAGGAAGAAGATGAAGAAGAGAAAGAATAGGAGGAGGAAGAGCTGGAAGTTGGTCAAGTTAAGAACGGAATCACTCCCGCATAGATAACTTAAATATGGGCTGGTCATATGAACTGGTTCTGCTCTTCTGTTACGTGTGTCCGTCTGTCTACCCACCGCGTCCTTCTCCTCTACGTGTTCACAGTAAAACAGCTCGTACACTGGGTTGGTCTCTGTCAGGAATTCCTCTACCTTTGTCCATCATTTCTTGAACAATTACACACTCCGATTCTTTAGCATTCATCTTACAGCTTACCAGTATACCGTCTTCCCTAGGCATCGTTATTTCTCACTCGTTTCTCGGACATCATTTCCCCTTCCTTCTCGTGATTTGCCCTCAAATCTGTTTTTTACCAACCTTGGCCTTCCCATTGCTGGAGGACTGCTTTGTTGGTAAGCAGGTACGTTGATTTCATTTTCACGAACGTGATTCTACGTATTTATGTAGATTTATCTCTGTGGCGTACTAAGTTTGTGATAGCCCGCGATCTCTTGCTGCTGAAAGCAATATCATGGTCATTTTCATTGAAATACTTTGACTTAGGAAAGGGAAACAGGAAATACATACATAATTTTGATAGAAAAATATGCCACATCGCATACGAATGTATATTTATTTCGAAATTCAATATTAGGTTATTTAACGTCTGTCTTAAAGTGTATTTTTCTTTTTTTGTATATATTTTATATACCGTGCATGTCATCAGTTGTTTAAATTAAACCAACAAATGCACAAACTGTTTGTAACTGTTTGATAATGATACGTACTTACAAACAGTTTGTGCGTTTGCTGGTTTAATTTGAACATGCGTTTTTCTTTATTGAATTCAGTGTCAGAAAAGTTATTTCTAAACAGTCTAATGCGTCTCTAACGTATACATGCTTGTTTGTTTCATATGGGCAAGAAACCAATTTTGAAAACAATAATTTGAAGGAGAAACAGAAGTGCATGCCCTGGACTTACCAAGGTTGTTGTAAAAGGTGTATTACCAAGGTGCTGCGAAGCCTGAATATCGCGTAACCTAATTAGTCCTCCAAACTCACTCTTCCGTAGTAAGTGACTGCATAATGTCTTGACAGCTTTGCTTACGAATTACCGAAACTCTAATACAATGTATGCAGTATACGTATAACGTAACATTGTGGCGTGTTCGTCTGACCATTGTTAAAGTAGAAACGCAACAGTATCTTCTCTATGTATTGTTGTTAACCTACATGTAGCTTCCAACATTATAAAAGTGTTCATTGTTACCATGGAAATGCAAAAATTGTTTTTTTTCACTCTTTTCGAAATACAAAATATTTCGTACTGCTGTGAACACTACCAACCACCTATGTCTTCATGTAAAGTGCCCTACATTTTTATCCGATGTTAAGAAAATGTGGAGTTTCTTGACAGATTTTTTAAAATTTCCCAGTATAAAATTTCACGAAAATCTTTTTAGTGGGAACCGCGCTGATACGTGCGGAATGTTAGACGGATAGACATGACGAAACTCATAGGCGCTTTTCGCGTTTTAAGCCAACGCACCAATCAGTAACCTCAAATGAAGAACAGAGAAGAGAGATGACAGCAGGAAGGTCCATTACATGTCATTAACCTTTTAAAGCCTAGCGGTTATTTTACGTACCAACGGCTTGAACATTCAAAAATTCTGCATGGTGTTCATATTGCGTTTAAGTGTTTCATATGGATCTCAGAACAAATAGCGATTATTTCGCTATACAGCATTAACTGACTGGTTTTTATAACCGAGAAGGAATGTGTTTAGTGCGCGATACGAACGGGTTCCTTATATCTAAAACACACGCGTTTCGTCTTTAAAGGGTTAATGTACCCTGTTCTGGATGAAAAGAAAGACTGTTACTTGAGCGGGAAAGATGAAAACGTGTACGATTTGGTATACTAAATTTAAGTGTTTTCCATACAGGATTCAAGTCCTATGGTATGTGACTCTCTGATCCTTAGTAATATGATGCTTTGGCTTTGTAGCTTGAGGGATAAATGTTTCTTCGAAACGTCGGAAGACACTAACATAGCGATATAGAGGCACATTGCATAAAAACTGTATCCTCAACAACACTGCTGTAGAATGTCACTGTAGCAGGGCTCACAATACCGGTCAAAATCTTCATACCGATATTTCGGTATTTTTATTTTATGAAACCGGGATACCGGTATTCCAAAAACAAACATTTCTTAATAACCTTTGATGTCAATTAGGTGCAATGACGTAAGAGAAAACCAGTAATTACTTGAGTCCATGTTTTAAATCAGACAAAATATTTTTAGATTTGTATAATACAGGAGTGTCTGAAATTGTTCATTAACATGCAATATTTTCTTTTGCTTTCATATGCAACAAACTGTCCAGTAAGCCAAATGTGAGTTTCAGGACATCAGGTTCCCGTTACATTTGTATTGTGTATGACAATCCGTCAGGTGCAAATTCAGTAGTATTAATGATTTATTGTTGTCGATTTTGTAACCCTTATGTGAATACATCATAAATAATTATTTTTTAAATTAGTACCGAAAAATCGGTATTCTTATTTCAATACCGGTGTTTTAATACCGGAAAACGATGACCGGAATCCTGGTATTCAGGATCCCGGGATCACGGTATTTTGAACCCTACACTGTAAAAAACTTGCCAGGAAATTTTACGTAAATCCATGAAACAGAATCCGTGCGAAGCTTACAGTTCCTCATCTGGCCAAGATATCCCCGACATATTACGGGACCCGCAGTTTCGTTACCGTTTCACAACAGCCTGCCACTGGTTCCTGTCCTGAGCCAGATAAATCCACTCCACGACTTCCCGTGATATTTATTGAAGATCATTTTAATATATTCCTCCGATCTACGCCTAAGTCTTCCAAATACTCTCTTTTCCTTAGGTTTTTCCACCAAAACCCTGTACACATGTCTTCTCTCCCCCACGCATGCCACATTCCCTGCCCATCTCATTCTTATTGGACGTTTAACGTGATTCAATGTAAATAACTCAGATGAATGCATGGTACAATGTCGTTAGATGGATTGAAATGTAATCTTATGAAAGACGGTGATTCAGCTGAAGACGTGTGCAGTGGAGTCACGTGGTAGGAGTTATCATTATTTATCGATAGGGAAGCAGCTGGGTGGACGGCAGTTAAGTTGATCCATCATTAACTCATGTTGAGTATTGTAAAGAAATTTGCTGGAAGTAGATCACAATCTATTTTATTCTCATTATTAAAATTGACCAGTACTTATATTAAATACGCCTCCCTATCCCTAGGGGCAGATTTGGTGAATTGACCTCCTTAAGAAAAATGGAGGAACCAATTAAGATCTGTAAGCTTTGGAAGGAGATTGTTATTTATCCTTTGCTGGCAGGAGAAGTTGTGAGGATTGAAGGCACCTGTGGTGTTATGCTTTGTCGATTGCTATATAGACGTTTCGGCGGAACATGTCTCCATCTTTATGATCGAGCAGACGAGGAAATACCTTCCTCTTAGTTCTGGTTGATCCTGAAGATAGAAGCAAAAGGCTACTTCCGAACGTCTGTTAATGATAACCATAGAGCATAGCGTAACGTGCACTGTTCTGTGACCTTTTGACCCTGAAGGTGGAAACACTATGCTTTCCCGGATGTCAGTGACTGTCAGTCGACACAGCGTGAGATCGAATTAGGCTGGAATTTTCAGTTTCAAAACTCGATGGCCCGGAGCATTTTTCTGGCATGAATTTTAAAATTTACAAATTTAAGACACTAACCAACTGCATAGAGTAGAGTCCTTACTAATTCTTTTAAAGCGCAGTGTTTAGTGTTTGTGTCGCCGTAAGGGTCCATAAGCTCTGCATTTCACCCACGTAGTGTGTTTGCGTTTCATATGATTTACGAAACAGCCGGCCGTTGTTTCCCTATACAGCATTCACAGGTTTAGCTTGCTAATAGAAGTATGTTGCGTTCTCTGTGAGGTACGATCTGAATAAATTTAAAGCGATCCCGGGTCAAGGGCATGTAATATTTGTGGTACTGTAGTAGGTCATTTTTCGAGTATTTCGGTTTCTCCTCTGTCAGTACGATTTGACCATTTCAGAAGGACGAGCCGGCGAAATTTCTTTCGGATATCGGGGAACATTAAATAGAAAAAATACATTAACGTAATATAATCTCCAAGTGGTTAAAGAGAGATGAAAGGCGCTCGGCTGGATGAATGTCTGCTTTTGTTTAATAAAACTTTAAATGTTATTGCTGAATTTACAGTAGCTAACTAAACATTCGTCCTTGTTCTGATCTATGTTAGAAGAGTGCACGCCCTCCCTCACGCTTTCTTGAAAATCCGTTTTAATATTATCCTCCAATTTACAGTTATATCTCCAAACAGACTTTTCACTTCACATTCCTTGACCAGTTTTTAGTACGCAATTTTCATACATCCTATGTATGCTACTTACCCCACCCATTTCATTTTTCGTTAATATCCCTCTTAAGAACTGCGGTTATTATAAACAAATGTAGCACGTTATTTACCATTAAGAGACTCGGCATTTTCTCCGAAGACCGTGTTTATAAGTTTCACATGTTTCTGAGCGTTAACAGCGATATTTTTCGCTAAATTTCGTTTACCAATTTGTTTTTGTAATTAAAGTAAATTTCATTCTCTTACGTTATAACACTTTAGTATTATCTAGATCAATAAGATACAAATTTACTCCTCCTCAAAGAGGATACGAGAACCTCTACACCACACGTAAGAGAGCGCAGTGTAACCACGAATTAGTAACACCGTACATGCAAGCCTGCTGTAAAATTGTAAGTAACAATTTTTCCACGCCTATTTGTATTAACATTTCTTTACTTATGAGTTACTAAAAAACTTACAAGGAGCTATTACAATATTAGTAGACTATGCTGGTACATTTTTAGGTACAGATTTTATAAGAAAAGCCCACGCATTCAACTGGGAAGAAAAAACCGCAGATTCATAGAGAAAGTACACCTGGGAATTTAATGTTTGTAACGATAGAAAAAACAAGAATGTATACAATTCATCGTTGTGGAGTATTGACGCTAACACAGCGCATTTAAGAATCATCTACGTCGTATGGCCGACGCTTCATTCTTCGTAATTTTATCTATCTTATATTTACATTTTTATCCTTACACAATTTTTATATTTTTATACAATCTTTTTATAATGTATAAAAATTTACCTGTGTTTGTAAAGGAGAAGGCCTTTCCCTCCAATAACGTAGGGTTTTCTTATTGTTGTGTATATAGAGCCTGGGGATGGCTTCATGAAGCCAAAACCGTTGTAGCTCAATAGTAAAAGAATAAAAAGAATGTTGGCTGTGACTGATTATCTCTTTGAGGGGAAGTAAATTTGTATCTTATCCTTATACGCCAACTGGGATGCCAAATGTCAAGATTCGCTAGATCGACTGCGGACCAGTGAGAACTGAGTCTGTGCTGTGTCAGTGGTGCATGATGGGAGCTTGTATAGGTTTTTAAAAGCTGTAACAGTGCTTTCTCTGTAGCACTCAAATTGTGCAGTTCGTATATATGGAAGGCTGGCGTAAAGAATGGATGGTCCAGACTGGTTGTTAGATAAAGTTATGAGTGGGTCGATGGATGACTAAATGCATGAGTGGATGAACGGATGAATGGATAAATGATTACACTGGATGACCGAATACACAAAGGGATGAATTCGTATTTGAATGAACGGAAGGATAAATGGATGCATGTGTGTGTACAGTGCCAGAAGGACGGAAGGACAAGCTGTTGAGTGCTGCTTGGGTAGCGACATGGATGCAATAACGCACGGAGTTCGTGGGATTAATGGGAAGTGTTTGGGAATTTACAGTGATTGTTACAGAAGATGCGTGTTTCAGCTGTGCTATACATGATCCCTTAAGAAACCACGTTGAGATTATACAACAAACATTAGGCTATTTCATAGGCGTAACTTGGAGGGGGGTATTTGCCCCCAACCCCCCCTCGTGTATTTTCAACCTAGGAATAATTTTTTAGTTACTGAATTCACTAATGGCAAACAAAAAACACACAAAAAAATAAAATGATAAACTTCCGTTTTATGGGACCAATTTTCCCTTCTTTAAAATTTGACTCCTTTGTAACATAAAGGTCCTAATACCCACGGTCAGTTTTGCTCCCTCCCCTTCCAGTGTTATTAGTCAAGTTACGCTTATGGGCAATTTAATATTATACATTTTTTGTGCATTTGTTTTGTGCATTTGTTTTGTATACACAAGTATATTTGGTACCAGCTACTGCAGAGTAGCTGGTAAAAATAAACTTGTAGATATACATACTTGCACTGCACAGTCAACAGCACATTCTCGCTTGACTGTATAGTGCAACCTAGTGTAACGACAACGCAAGGTTTCTCCCTGAAGATGACCCAGCAGGGTCGAAACGTGTAGGAGTGTGTTATAATTGACGAAAAAAAACTCTTTGTGCATTCGTTGGTGTTTAAAGTTTTTTTTGCGTTGTACCTACGTTTTACTTGTCGTACCCATTACTATTCATATATGTCTAACAAGAGACTTGACCACTGAGACCACGTTGTAAACAGATTGGTGCACTTTAGGCTGAGTCACGGGGTGGCTAAATTTCAGGGAATGCTCATTAGCCTCGGTTTCAAAAACCGTGTGTCGCAGGCAGTTTGTAGCAGTTATTTGGGATCTGAGCAAACTCATCATGCTGGGATTCAGCAGGCACATTTTCAAGGCAGCATCTTATCTTCCGTTAGTTTTACATCACCATTATTCGGGTTCTTAAGGGGCTGAATGCAGATCCCATTGGCCGCGCTAAGGCTTGGGTCTACGGCCGTTTGCTTGCTGGGATTGCGGGTTCGAATCCCACCAGGGACGTGGATGTCTGTCATGAATGTTGTGTGTTGTCAGGTAGAGGTCTCTGCGTCGGGCTGATCACTCCTCCAGAGGGGTCCTACCGAGTGTGGTGTGTCTGAGTGTGATCTTGAAGCCTCGATAATGACGAAGCCCTGGTCCACTAAATGCTGTTGCGCTAGTGGGAAAGAAAGAAAAATGACTGCATAAGATCATTGTCCTGTTCCTCGAAACGCCAACGTTTAGGATAGTATCGTCCTTCAGTCGGATGTGTCGTAGGTTATATCACGGAATGACTGTAGAACTTTCGGCTAATATTAACCCTATAAAGACGAAGCTTGTCTGTTTTATATAAGGATTCAGTGCGTACCGCGCTGTAAACACTCTCCACTTCGGTTATAAAAACCAGTCTCTTAATGTTTTATAAGGCAAAAGTTGCTGTTTGTTCTGAGATCCGTACAAAACACATAAACGCAATGTGGGCACCACGTACAATTTTTTAATGTTAAACCTGGTGGTATGTAAAGTTACCGCTAGGCTTTAAAGGTTACCTTAAAAAATTTCCAGTTTGTTCAGAAATACCGCGCTTCTTCGAGTTAATTGAATGATAATTTATTCTTACGATGATGAAAGTGTGTGTAGCCGAAATAAGCTAGTCAGTGCATTGGCTGCGCTGCCTGATGGACGACCAAGGAACCGGGGCTCGATTTCTGGAAACAGCAGAGACTTCTCTCATAACAGATTCTGTTCTGTGGCGCACCCAATCTTCTATTAAATTGGTATCGGGCTGTATTTCGCTGGGTATAATGTTGCCATCATGTGATGTCGACCACTTTAAAATAGGGCTGATGTTAAAAAATGCACTGAAATAATACGTCAGCATTCGCCAGTATATTGTCACATGTCTGCTTAATTAAACATTTGGACGACTTTATCTTACTTAGCAGACGTGTCCTAGCCCAGTAGTGTTCTGTGGTTACTCGTTATTGCCCTTCAACCCCATAAATTTAACGTGAATTTTATAGATGTGAAATCCAGCTCGTACCGCGCAGTAAACACACACCTTCACGGTTGTAAAAACCAATCCATTACTGTTATATATACAAATAATTGCCGTTGGTCTCAGACTCATGCAAAACACATAAATGCACTCTGTGGGCGGAACGTATATTTTTCTTGTGTTTAACGTGGTGTTGCATTAGCAGGAGTCTTTAAATCGTTAAACTCAGCCTGTGAACCAAGGCGCAGCTGCATTGTTGCGCATGTTAACTACGTAACCTCATAAACAGTATTTTTCAGAACGGAACAAAAGACTGTTATTGTTTTTATTGCTTGATGCGCATAAGCATTTCCTTTATAATCAGCCACTTTGTTTACGTTATGGAGTGTCTGGCGGCTGCCAGGTGCTGCGTGTTTTCTAAATACATTGTGTATGTACGGGCTGAAACGGATCTCTTTGAACTACTCGACCTGGTGGCCTACGTACGAACTTGTACCACATTCAGGAGATCGTTTTCAGTCTTGACCCTGTTCATAATCTCTCCGTTAATTTTCACTTTTCAAGTAACAAGAAAAAGAAGTTCTTTTACTTTAGTTTTTGTATAAGATTAGAGAAGTGTGCTGTAAATGAAACGAGTGAGAAAACAAAAAACAAGGACATGAAACAAATGAAAGGAAATAGAATAATAAGGGAACGTGTGAAAAAAAAGTGTAAGAACAATACAGAGAAACGATAAAGACAGTACAGGAAGTGAACACAAGAGAAAAATAAATGATCAAGTGACAGGGGATAAGAATAATTTTCTTTCCATGGTGCAGAAGCCTCTAGTGGGCCACAGCTTCCTCATTGTCGAGGTGTAGCGATCGCACTCAGACACATCAAACTCGGTAGGACTCCTCTGTAGGATTGATCAGCCCGATGCAGAGACCTCTACCTGATAACACACAATACTCACAAGAGACAGACATCCATGTTCCCGCCGAAATTCGAACCCGCAGTCCCACCAAGCGAGCGGCCGCAAGCCCACACCTTAGACCGCGCGGCCACTGGGATCGGCAATAAGAATGATAGATAGTAGAATAAAGGCAGTTCTGTCATGAAAATTAAATACGAAAGTAAAAGTAAAAAAGAAGAGAGGAGACACAGAATATTAACAAATTAAAGTAAATAAAATAAAATGAAGAATGTAGAATAAAATGAAATAAAATAAAATAAAATAAAATAAAGGAAGATGTAAAATAAAGCAAAGGAACGGGAAGAAATAAATAGAATATAAGAAGTGGTGAAGCATATTTGAGTAGATACTGTAAATGGTTTTATAGGCCACCTGTATCAAGGTGACTGTCCCCCGGTATGATAAGCCGTGTAGTCTTGTACATGTGTACCGAGCTTTCGAGGAACCTGGTATCGGCATCTTCTGCACTGCAGAGAAGGCCAGCGTGTTCCTCAAGTACTTGGTACCATCTACCAAATTACACGGCATCACATCCAAAGAGAAAATTGTCCCGGGACTGCTGTGCGTACCTTATTTCAGGAAAATATTTAATTAAGTTTATTGTAAATCTTTCAAGGACACAATTTAAAAAAAAAAGGAAAAGAAACGTTATTCCTTCTTCAGTATTTCGGTGAGCAGTACAGACTGTCACTCACTCACTCACTCACTCACTCACTCACTCACTCACTCACTCACTCACTCACTCACTCACACACTCACTCACACACTCACTCACTCACTCACACACTCACTCACTCACACACTCACTCACACACTCACACACACACACTCACACGCGCACACACACACACTCACACACACACACACACACACAGCCACAGGAACGATGACAGTGTGATCCTTTCATAATGAGAAACGCACGTAGGCTTAATGCCCGTAACTTCGGGTGTTCCTGGAACGTGCCTACGTACAGTCGGTACACTGAAGGGCTGCAGCATGAATATAAGATTTGTAGAACTGCACGCACAAGGAAACATTAAAAACACATAATTATAGGTCTTCGTGCTTTAATTTAAAACTTCTAAACAAACCGTTTTGAGACGTAGGGTTAGAGAAGGTAAAGATATAAAAATAAAATTTAGAGTAGAATGTAGGTATGTGAATGTGACTGAAGCGCTGGAATACAAGAACAATGTTTTGAGGGTTAGACTGTCCATTATGCATTCTCTTTGTGTACGTCATGCACATTGACGGTCGCGAAAATGTCAAATATCGTAACCAGGGCTGTGGAGTCGGTACACAAAACTTCCGACTCCGACTCCTCAATTTTTAAAATCTCCGACTCCTTCATGAAAGCTCAATATGTATTAATAACGGTAAACCTATAAGATATTTCATCACCACCACGTGAATCAACAGGCTACCTTTTTTTACTTATAACCTGTATTTAAGTGTAAGTCTAATGGTTACTGTAGCTATCAGGGATCTGGATGTGGAGTATCTAGTTAAGATTTTAGACTGAGGTCGGAGTCGGAGTCGGTACATTTTTACCGACTCCGACTTTGACTCCGACTCCACCTAAAATTCCTTCCGTCTCCGACTCCACAGCCCTGATCGTAACTCATGAATACTATTAAAAAAGGATGAGATGGGAGGGGCTTGTGGCACGCATGGTGCAGGATTATAAACTTGTAAGAAATTCCAGTAAGGAAACGTGAAGCAAAGAAGACACATCGGACAGCAAGGCGTAAACGTGAGGATTCTATTAAAGTTGATTTTAACCCTTTAAAGACGAAGCGTGTCTGTTTTATATAAGGACTCAGTGCGTACCGCGCTGTAAACACTCTCCACTTCCGTTATAAAAACCAGTCTCTTAATGTTTTATAAGGCAAAAGTTGCTGTTTGTTCTGAGATCCGTACAAAACACATAAACGCAATGTGGGCACCACGTAGAATTTTTTAATGTTAAACCTGGTGGTACGTAAAGTTACCGCTAGGCTTTAAAAGGTTAAAGTAAAGGAGGTGGAAGGGTGTGAACGGGGTTCCTTTGGTTCAAGACACGAACAGGTGGCGGTCTTTTGTGAAAAGGGTAATTGGTAATGAGCGTGTGGGCTCCGTATAGTGCTGGGGATTTGTTGAAAGGCTTAGAAACAAATAGCTTCTCGAGACGGATCTTGTTCCGTAGGGTTAATTAGTTAATTAACTAACCAAAATCGAACTTAGTAATTAGTCAGCCTTTACTACAATAGGACACAGTGTTTGAAGGGGAATTTAAGAACTGGGAACGGAACTTACGTTAAAGTGTCTTTGTGTATATGTCACTGAAGAGTTGATTAGTATGGATGTTGTGAAGTAAAAAAGGTGAATGGGTCTGCTTTGTACCACGGCTAACTGTGCGCCTGTATCAGTAACGCACGTTTAGGGCGATGTACTTTTATCTGGTAGAGCTTTAGGAATTTCATGGCCAACTTAAAAGGTACAGAGTAGGTCAGGTCATTTTGGTAAACAGCCAAAGAGCGCCTTGTGTCTCACAATTTAGATCATATTTCATGTTGAACATATATAACGTCAAATTATGCTTCTTTGCCGCTTGCGTGGAACAGAGTCGTTTTTGAGAAGCTGTTAAACGTATTTGCACTGATAGAAAATAAATTCTTCCCTTATATGGAAATCTGAGGTTAATTTTCGTGTTCACAAAAGCCCGCTGCTTGGCCCTATCTTGAACTGGACCAATGCAGTCCGCACCCTCCCACGTTAGCACTTTCAAGTCAAAATATTCTTCTTTGTACCCACTTCTCAAATACACTCGTTTTTTTTAGGACGGGAAAAGAAATCCGCTTATGGCGTTGAATTTGCGATCTGAATATATTTAGTGATTTTTATGATCGATGGAAGAAACGTGTGTAGTTTTGCGTTCAGTTTTGGGCTAACAACATGTGAATTACCAATAACAAAGGTATAATATAATCTTTTCGGATTGGTTGACACTGCGATATGTTGGTGACTGTTTACCAGTCGACTCACTGTAAAGTTTTAAAATACCCGGATCTTCACCGCATTGGCTGTTAGAACCTGAAATGTTGCTTCATACTAGTTTTTAGGCGCGTATATGTAGTTACGAAAAGTGCCTATTAATTTCGTCTTGTCCGTCTAGCTGTCTACATATATCAGCGCGGCTCACACTAGACGGATTCCCGTGAAATTTGATACTAAAGACTTTCATAAAAGCTCCAAATTTGGTTAAATTCTGACAAAAATACCGGGCAGATTATATTAAGGCCGGTTTACGTTTCTTTTTGTTGCTGGCGAAATAAATTTCTCATAAAAATATTTTTGTTCAACAGTCAGTATTTTTAGATTGTTGACACAGACATGTAGCTCAACAATAAGCACAGAATGCATTGTTGCTTTTACATTGCAACATTGGTTACTCCAAAGCGCCTGAGTACTACATTACATGCTCACTGCTTGTCTTGTTTCGATTGAAGTCGGTAGCAAGTTACATATCCAAATATCCTAAACTTATGTTACCGTATTTTTCGCCTCATACTTAGCATTTTTTGCTTTAAAATATCTGCGACATGAATCCTGCTTCTAAACACCCGGAGTTTATCAACCCTTACTAATAGTTCGCGTTTTTTCTCTTATAGCGTGAGGGGATAAATACTGTAATTTTTATTTAATTTTGATTTCATCTTTACAACAGAATTTATCTTATAAGGCTACAAAGTTTCTAGGACCCAAAATACATCCTATTAGTCCATCACTTTACGTGCAGTTTCGTACAAACGGGGTTCAATACTGGAAGTTGGGAAACCAGACTTATCATCTGTGTCCCAGAACTACTTGTGTGTCCTTTACGTGTCACAGGCCGAGTAGGTCACAGAGGTAAGATACCGCAGTCGATGTGTCATAGCTGATGACTCTGATGCCATTTGGAATGCGTCAGGGCAGAGTATATGGCCAATATGTTTGTAGTTCAAGCTAGCGGTTGTAATGGAATGGGGGATAGATAGTCAGGTTTGTAGAGTTCGCACGGAGTATAAAATGTCTGTTTTGGGGGAATTCGGTCAGTGATACACTGTTACTTGCTGCTTCTAGTGTGAGAGTTGTCTGAATCGTGCAGTACCTTTACCTTTACGATACGCAAGGGGGTTTTATTGAGTTCATTATCTATTGGCAAAAGCAAGGATGTCCATCTATGCATCCTTCTATCCATCCTATGGCACTAGAGCCCGTAGTCAAGCCTTGGTCTCCCATAATCTCTGCCTCCAAACTCTTCTATTCTGCGTAGTCAGCTTCCAGTTGCGAGACAGGAGAAGTCTGGCAGCATCTTTTTTACATGTTCCTGCCATTCATACTTGCGTCTCCCTACTGGGCGATTGCCAGTGAACTCAGAAAAGCAAAGATGTCCCTGTACCTAATTAAGCACTATGCCATAAAGGCTTATAGGAAATGGAGATACAATTCCACATATTCTTAACCTCACCACGAGATGCAGTTGGGCTGTCAGCTTCACGTCACGGCCGTTTTACCTCTGGAGAAAGAGACCGCATCACCTATTGATTATTAGGCTGAGTGGGTGGATTCCAGAGCAGGTCTGGACGCTTTAACCTTTTAAAGCCTAGCGGTAACTTTACGTACGACCAGGTTTAACATTAAAAAATTCTACGTGGTGCCCACATTGCGTTTATGTGTTTTGTACGGATCTCAGAACAAACAGCAACTTTTGCCTTATAAAACATTAAGAGACTGGTTTTTATAACCGAAGTGGAGAGTGTTTACTGCGCGGTACGCACTGAGTCCTTATATAAAACAGACACGCTTCGTCTTTAAAGGGTAAAGAAATGTTTCTTCTGCCAGAAGTCGAAGCACAGTTCCTCGGTCGCCCAGCCCGGAGCGTAGTCACTATATTTACTGAGCTATTGAGGCTCAGTTTAGAGTTGTTTTGGGGTTTTACTTGATTTCTCTATTATTTGTGGCATTTTGTCTTTATCGCTAGTGACAGAACCCACTTCAATTCCCTGAGCAAGCACAGACTCTCTTCTTTTCTTGTTGCAATGTTTGGTGTTACGGACCATTGAAAATGGTCGTTATAATCCGCTTTAAGGGATTGAAAAATGTATTAAAATTTGCACTTGTAGTTAGTCGTAGATGAAATTTTGACATGTAAGCCTACACAAAATTTCACCTCCAACTCGCTGCACAGTATTTATTTCCCTGCTCCTACATGTTTCGGCCACAAGATTTAACCATCTTCAAGGAGCTGCAGACTTCGTAGATTTATACAGTATATGTTGCAGGTAGTCATATGTAAACGGTAAAAATGTATACTTTTATTTGTAAAACGGTTATATGGTTAATGGTAAAAATGTATATTTTTACCTTTTACGTAAGACTACTTGCAATATATAGCCTATGGTATAAACCTATGGGATCTGCGGTGTTCTGGGATATTACGCGAAGTGGAATGGTAATCCTTTACCGACGTTTCGGGACAACGTTCTTGACCCTTGAATATAGGACCGATACGTTGTCCCGAAACGTCGGTACAGAACTACCACTAAACGCTGCGTAACACACCAGAAGAGCGCAGATCTCATCTAAAGCGCGGCCGAAGCCTGAAATCACGCGTGCGTCTATTTAGTTTGTAGCTCCGTGGAGATGGTCATATCTTGTGGCCGAAACATGTAGTAGCAGTAAATAAATAAATAAATAAATAACAAATATGGTGCAACAAGTTGGAAATGAGATTTTGTGTATGTCGGACATGTGCACGGAAGACGCACTACATTAATTTTGAAGTTTTGACACTGACCATTGTATTAGACAAGGTGTTTCAGCTTGTCCCGATGGACAATAACCAAACTTTTAGTCACATATATCGTGACACACAGTCGTCGTTTTCCTATGAAGCTGAATTATACTTCCCATTGCTTACTGGCATCAAGAGGAATTTCTTAAGTTCCTTCAGTTTTCCCCTTCCAGCGTCCATTCCACCATTGCTCCATCCCCTTCTGCCACCGTGCGATATCCCTGACCAAAAAACGGATTATCACATACTGGGTCTTTGATTTAGGGGCTTTAGCTTGAAACCGATATTCGGTCGGTCGTAATAAGAAAGGCAGTTTAGTGCCTGGAAACGTGTGCTACGTCGCCGCACATTTAAAGTGTATCATTGTTTCACAGTGTGTATCGCCCGGTCGCCATAAACACTTTTCCAATCAGCCTATCATTTAAAGTGAGATACGAAGTTCACAAGACATGATTTCGAAGCGTCATATATTATGGGTATGGCCACACACAGGATGGTAGAAATGTATCGACGTTTCACAGTGTCCTGATGCCGCTGCTGAATTAGAAACCTGTATACATAGTACTACACGCAGCAGATTGAGAGAGAGAGAGAGAGAGAAATAGAGACAGACGTACAACAAATTATCTAAATGGAGTAGGAAAGAATTAGTTAATTAAATGAAAGATAAATGAACTGTTTAATCAAGAATGAATTAAATATAGGAAAGGGACGTAGCTGATTCAGGTGGCCGCGCGGTTTAAGACGTTGTTCTGCGGTCGTCCGCTTGCTGGGGTTGCAGGTTCGAATCCCGCCGTTGGCATGGGTGTCTGTCTCTTGTAAGTGTTGTGTGTTGTCTCTGCGACGGGCTGATCCTTTGTCCAGAGGATTCCTACTCTGTGTGTGTGTGTGTGTGTGTGTGTGTGTGTGTGTCTTTTGAATGTGGTGAAGGGCAACAATAACGTCTACACGTGCAATGAGTAGGTAGACAGAAGTCAAGACAAAGAAAGACTGAAAGAAGAAAAAGAAAGAAAGAAAGAAAGAAAGAAAGAAAGAAAGAAAGAAAGAAAGAAAGCAAAGGAAGTAAATAATTCAGTGACAGCGAGAGAGATAAAAGGAGACAAGGATTAATTAATTAACAATGAGAGATTCAAACCCAGAATTTAATTGTTAATAAATGAGTGAACGAATGAACTAAAATAGAATGAATTAACAAAGAATGGAAAGAATACAATAAATGAAGAAAATAAAAGAAAATAAGAGGAGGGAAAAAGAGGTATAAAGAGAAAGCAATAAAGTATAGACAGAATACATAAAAAAGATAAATAAATAGGAGACGTAAGAAAGAGCAATAAGTTGTACATAACTACATATATATAGCACAGAAAAGAGAATTAAATAAAATGTAAGCCACTAAAACACAAAAGCAGAGAACAAAGAAACTGAAACGAGAAATAATTAATTAAGAAGGGAATAGAGATGGAAGGTAATAAAGATTTATTTACGGACGCGATATGTAGTGGGAAAATGTGAAGAAGTGGAAACAGTATGAGCGGTGGTGAGTGAAAGCGGGTGAGTGGGTGTGCGGGTGGGGAGCAGAAAGGGAAGGGGCCTACATATCATGTCGGCCCTCGTGAACCTTACTAAACAGCCACTCTCACACTTCGCCCGCTCTCTGCCGTCCCGCGCCTGATTGAAAGTGTGTGTAATCGTCACTGCGGTGTGCCACTTTGACTCAGCAGCATCCGTTACTCCACATCCATTCAGATTCTGAGGGTCAATGAGTCAATTATGTTCCGCTAAGCCATGAGGCGGCACCATCCTGAACTTCTAGAGCAGTGGCTTCCCAACCTCAGGTCGCGACCCAAATTAGGGTCGCGGAGATCTGACATAGGGTCAGAAGAGGGTTTTATGGGTAACTGGATAATTATGAAAAAAAAAATCAAAATCCGTATGTCCAGTACATTATGAACTTATTCCATTTTAATTGCTGCTTTAACTTCAATGTTAGTAATTTATTTGAAACAAGTAACAATAAAGAATTTATTTAAAATAAAAAACACATGGATTAAATTTTTCAGTCCCTGAAGTTTTGACATTATTGTTCTGTTTAATTTATGTAACGTTCCATATGTTCAGCATTTCAGAAGTTTTTATTTAGAAGCAAGTGATTTGTCTAACCAGCACATATGTGAGTTATTTAAATAAATATCTGTTTCTTGCATGTTTTGGTTATTTAATATTGTCCCCAAAAGAGATTGAATTTGGAAAGTAACATTAAAAATTTGATATTTTTTTAATAAGTGGCAATGTTGTGTAGTGTTCAAGAAATGGAAGCAGGATTAGCTCATTTACAGTGAATATCACTGACCATTGGCTTTTCCGTTGTAGGGTCGCGAGTCACGTACCATTTGCTACTTTAAGGTCACACACATAAAACGTTCGGAATTGCTGCTCTAGACTCAACGGATTATTGATTATGAAAAACATTCTCTTCCACCAGGTGTGTGATACCGTGCAGTCTGGCAGATTTACATAATTTCGGAGGAACCTGTTGTTTTCATATTGGCCCACAGATGGAGGTTAATCCAGATGTTGATATACAGGGTGATTCAGGAGGAAAGGTTAATATTTTGGGAGGCGGCATTATCGGTCATTGTGAGAAAAAAAATTTAGTATGAACGTGAATCTACTTCTGAATGGTTAAGCTGTTTGAGTCTGCAAGTACAAAAGCATTGTGAGTGGTAATAAAAAGGTACGGCTTACTGTTAATTTTATTTTGTAAGTTAATATTTAAATGACAAGTTTGTTACACTTCAAAATAAATATTCGAAAATCCAACCGTCAACCTCAGTCTGAGTTGATATTCAAGTTTCCTTATTCGGGCAGCAGCATCCAAAATGCGGGCAAGGAGTTCGTCTCATGTGTCCCTCCATCTTCCTTTTGTAAACTTCGCTGTTCATACAACCCCACAAACAAAAGTATAACAGACTCCAGCAGCCAGATTCAAACTGGTGTATCTCGTTAACCATTCAGAATTAGACACATATACATATGAACTTTGTTTTCTCACAGTGACGATAATATCTTCTTTTTGTCTTCTTCTTCTTCTGGCATTACAGTCGTTGGTAGTAAATTTAACACGATCCATCCCGATGTGCAAGTGCAGTCACACAAACAACACAATTTCTTCAGTTCAGCAGGACTTCCGTTTAATATCTAATACCTATTCAGACACAACATGTTTCGGTCCTTGGGCCATCACCAGGTGTGCCGTGTAAGACCCTGTACAAGGTAAAAAGTGAAAAATTTGGGAGATCTCACAAAATATCAAATAATCTGCTAGTATTGGGTACAGTAAATGTCGTAACTTGCATTGGTCGTGTTTCTAACATTGATCTGTTGTTACAAATTTGAGTTAAAATAAAAATAAAAATTTAAAATGTAAAACTTTAATTAAAACCTTAGTTCAAAAACTTTAAAATTTATACGTCCTTGGGTCTTGAATTCTGGTAATGGCTGGGTTTGCATTGGGGTCACTCAGGTCGTATGAAGGTTGTCAGCTAAAACTTATGTATGTCCGATTAGATAGTGGGTGAGTAATGGCTGTGTATAACACACGTCGGTATGACGCCTTATATATACTCGGAAAGATTTTCCCTTCCTTTGTTTCGTTTGTCTCGCTGTTATTCTTTTCGGTTATTATTTGGTGTCGAACTCACTGACATCGGAGTTACGTGTCAGCTTATTCCATGGGTGAAAGCCTGTGTTGTTTGCCGTGTGGTCGCTATGATTGACAGCCTGTCACTCATAACGCTCGTACATACACACACACACACGTATATACATACACACACACACAAACACACATATATACATACACACAAACACACACATACATACATACACATACACACATATATACATACGCATGCACACATACATACATACATACATACATACATACATACATACATACACACACATACATAATACATACATACGTACGTACGTACATACATACATACACACACACACAAACACACATATATACATACACACAAACACACACATACATACATACACATACACACATATATACATACGCATGCACACATACATACATACATACATACATACATACATACATACATACATACACACACACACACACATACAAACATACGTGCGCGCGCGCGCACACACACACACATACGCACTCAAGGGGTGCGTGAAGCCTATACGGATTAGGTTCTCCGGAATATGCTAATTCAAAATTCAAATTATCTTCTAAAATTACGCATGTTTTTAGACACTTTAAGACTTTTTAGACAGGCATGAACCCCCTCAAGACACCAACATTTCTCAAGGCCGTAATCTTGCTGCCTTTCTTGTAGGCCTGTTTCATTTACTGTTCGTTGCACAGACCAATTATTGCAAAAGACAGTTTGTTGTAATTAGAACCGGATTTTATATCATACACCAATTGTGCACGAATATTTCTTTAAAAATTTCATTTATTTGGATGTGGTTTCAAGTAATTTTGGTGTTTAACTGAAATTGGTTAAACGTATCTTATAAAAGTATATTTTAGTTAAAATTACCAAACCCAAATTGCATTGAAAACTGTCATGTATTTTACGAGATGAAATATTTCGACGGACAGACAGACAGACAGACAGACAGACAGATAGACAAAGATACATAAAAGACCGTTCTAATTTACCTTCCTTCTGTGTTATTTGCGTAAAGAACGCCTGTCATAAAGAAAACGTTGTACGATGCTGACCTTCTTTCCGAGTTGTCTGAACTCGGCGAGTCTGTTGTATTGTGAGCAGCACCGCAATGTACAGTGTGCAGACCACAGCTATGGCTGCTGCTGTCCTGGCTATGGTCGCCTAGGCAGCTAGTGACCAAGAACACGCCTGCAATTCCATATGAAACCGGTCAGTTGATCGTCCAATAACATGCGTCCTTCATATTCAGCTCTTTTATTGGCAATAACTACCACGTTCTTAACCCAGTTACATATAAAGCTGACACAGGATAGATGACACTGTGCTGTACTCAGCGAGTGTAAACCCGCACGTACTTTTACTCAGTACCTTCAGGCAAGTACTAACTCCTAGCATTACAGACACTTCAGCTTCCTCCCATTTCCTTCACAAATTATGACGGATGTCCTTAATTATTACTTTGAACCAAATAATATCGCTGATAGACCCCGTGGAAAAGAGTCCCTTTTAGGAGGGTAATAATTTCCTCAGCCAGTCGAGAAATTTCAAACTATTTATGGAACCTGAACATTCACTGCCCTGTTCAGAGCCACCCGTCATTCGCCCTGTTCCTAAGCCATATAAATCCAGTCTACGCTGATCTTTTAAAATAAACTTTAATATTACCCTCCCATCTATCACTAGGTCGATATTGGACCTAGTACAGAGGAAGGCGCGGTTGAGTTTAGCTCGACATTGGGCCAATAAGGGAAAAATATACTGAAGATAATGCAGTGTGTGCTCTTGTTAGTGATGTCTTCGGTTGGCTTTCTTCAGACATTACACGTCTTTACTTGCTGCTGGAAAAAATCTAAATAAGTGTTTTATTCCGTAATAAAATTCCGACGTTCAAACTGTAGAGTCGCTGGAAGCAGAAGTTACAGAATCTGCAATTAAGACATGAGTAGTAGTTAACATTGTTTTTTATTGAGAGGAATTAATTTTATTATAAATTCAATATCACATATAACAAGAAATACCAGAATAAAAAATAACTTAAATATGAAAAAATGCATAAATATGAAACTGTGCTCATAATACCGATCTTTACGAAGTATTTCAAAATACAATAAATTATAAGATAAATATGTTTTGATATATACAGATATATTTTATATGTGAATAAAAATGTCACTTCTCAAAGTTTATGAAAAAGCTTTTCACTTCAGAGGTACAAGTACAAATGTATGGGATTTAATGTGAGATTTATGGTCAACAAAGTGACACGGAGGCGGGCTCTATTAGAGTAATATTACTTTTGTCTGCCTATCATTACCTTACCAACACTCGTATATATCTTCACTACATCTGAAGGGGGCTGTAGCGGCATGTCCCTATAACTTTATCTGTTAATTCGAGCTTCATTTCACATCTGGCAGTAGGCTACATTAAAGAAACGGTATTGACAGTTACACAATAACCCTGCCAACTACTCATATATGGTTCAATTTTAGTTTCTTATGGGATTATTATACAGGGTGTTTTCTTATGAGATGTGGTATAACATATTATAGTAAAAATGTACCAAAATTGCAACAAATCTTGCTTCCTTCATTGTACACCCTGATGATGGAAGCAGCAAGGTTCTCTGAAAAGTCAGGGTTTCACATCCCAGTAGATATCAGACGTCAAATTCATGTGCAGATTAAGAAAGCTTAGTCAGCCGTTATGTGTCGTCGCGCCATATGAATTTTTTAAATTGAATTATTTATCAATTTCTGAAGAAATATATAATCATTTTTAAATACACATTTGGTTATCAGACAAGTGATTGAGCTCCTGTACAAGTGCAATATTTGCAATTTATTGCTTACTTATGCTGCCATCTGTGTAAATAATGAAACAACGTTTAATCTTTCGAAGTATTAGACCCAAATATCTCTTTGTATTTCGAAGTTAAACTTTTATTAACAGCTAAAGAAAACTGAGAGATAAAACATTTGTTAGCGAGTGATATTTAAAGATAGTTGCATAGCTAATATTATTTATTAACATTTTAACGCACAGTAGTTACTCTGCGTGTAATGTAGTCTAAAATGAAAATAGTCTCGTATTTTGTCCACAATACATATGGATGACTTTCACACGATTCTGAAAACAAACAGTGATTATTTCCTTATAACAGTATTAACCGGTTGGTGTTTGTAATGAGAAATCAGGATGTTTACTGTGAGGTAGAATTCGAGTGTATTAATATGTATCATTTAGATGGAATTTCGTTAATACGTTGGCTTGAGCATTGTTCAGGTGCTCCGTGCGCGAAACTACCTTAACAAACCGTCTGTCTTTTCCTCCCCCCCCCCCCACCCTCGCCAGATGACAAGTCTTTGTGTTCGAGCCTCATAGGGTTAATATGGGAAGAGCCTGACACATTAAAGCGTGGGAGAAGTGGCTTGGAGCGGTTCTCATGACGGGGCGTAACTGCTGTAAGCCAGCAGATGAGGATCTTGCAGGCTGCGGCTGGCCGCGTGACCAGACACCACTTGGTACGCCGACTCGTGGTGACCACCCCCGGAACCTCCAAGCAGCTTCTTCAGTCCTATGATGCCTGCAAGGACTAGGGCCAGTTTGCTGACGATAAGTGCTTTACCGGCGAGGAGGGCCAGACCTGCCAGTGCTATGGGGATGAGAGTTCCTCCTATGAAGAGAGGAATAAGCAGCAGGCTCGAGCCCTTCTTCTTCTTCCCCCGACCTGAGACAACACAGACAAAATGGTGTTATAGGTGGGTTACTTCCTTAAAGTCCCTATAAGTCTGCTTCACGACCTTCAGCGCGATCGTCACTTAACTGCCCAGACAAGTACAAATTACACGTGACGAAATGAGCAGTAGTGCTCATTGTAACAAAGTTGCCAACAACTGCAGCTCTTCAGATTCTTAGCAGTGTGACTCAATTGACGGCCCTCCTACTTGTCACGTGGTTTTAATTGTTACACTTGAAAAAGCGGCGTCTTATGCTAGTATCACCGCCTCTCTGACTGCAGAAGGACTCTGATCTATGTGCACGTGACTTCGTGACTCTCCTGGTATCACCCAAGTCTCGCAGACTAAACGCCAGGGACTTTATGAAAATAATCCCAGTGCACGTCATATTATCACTTATCCCCTTTAAAGTAAGGTGATTTTCGTATGTACGTCTGCTTTAACAATAGAGAACTCTTGCATTTTATCCAGACAAAATGTTTGTGGGTTCGTTATGTATCCTGTAACAAGAACGCATTGTTTGCCTAACCATTATTAACTAACTATTATTTATAATGAAGACATGTTTTTTCTGTGGTAGAAACTGTAGAGTAGGAGAATTTATTTAAGCATGTTACTATCCTGAGTACATTAGATGTAGGTGTAGTTCAGTGTCTCTTACGAATATTTTTGTAAATATTTAGCTTTTGGAACATTTAGTTCTTCATATTTAGATATCGCATAGATTGAGAATGTTGTAATAATGAAACAAACAGTAATTATTTGCAACTTAGTTCAAGAAACAAAAAAGAACAGTCCAATTAATATAGGCACGAAACACAGGTAAAAATTACTAATTCTATAAAGATACTGTACGTTATAAAACAACGGAAGTGTAGGATGACGAAAAATGAGATGGGAAGTTTCTTCCGCACATCTGCTCCTATTGATCACTGAACAATTCCGTGTGACGTAACACGCTGACATGAAGATAAGTAGTGCAAAATGGGGAAAAGTATGCTTATATTTAAAATACTAACAAAAACTGATAAGCAAGTCAGGCGTCGAATAGAAAAGTGATAGAAAAGTGACAGATGAGATCAAGGTAAGAAGCAATGAAATAAAGAACATATAGGACAAAAAAGAAAAACGAGAAATTTAAATATAGTGAGAGAATAAGAACAAAAATACAGTAGTAGAAATTAAGAAGTGAGAATAACAAGGTTGGGTTAAGAAAAGAACTAACGGGAGGAAGATAAAGAGAATGAGGAGAACAAAGGGAGGATGATGAACAGGGCTACCAGGTATGTGAGCAATGAAAATTAATGCGAAAGAAAAGTAGTATGGTTGTTCTTTATGTCTGATTTTGTACTCCAAACTACCCAGACACTCACGTTACTTTAAAAGCGTGGTTGTCAATTCGTATCAAACATTCAACTGAAAAGAAGAAACGACTTTAACTGTTAGACTAAACCAGAAATGTAACACCTTCAAACTGGGTCACAATCGAGACCCACTTAAAACGGGTATAACCTACCGTAATTTGTCACTGAAATTAATTAGCTTCCACAGAAACTGGTTTTAAAATCACCCAGTTACTGATACGTGTTCTCCATCTTGGTGAATCTGTAATAATTAATTGTCACAGCCAACCGAAATTTTAAATTTCGGCCATCTTGGATATGACGTTTCGGAGAAACCAGTTGCCTCAAACTTGAAGACAGAGGTAGTGCGTTATTCCATACAGTTGTCTCCTGTCTACCAAACAACACGTTGTAACATACCAGAAGACTGTACTGTAGTACCATCGTGAGAAACCCAAATCTCGAAACTGCATTTCAAGAAATCATGGGAGTGAAAGACAATAAAATCTGTCGTTATGGAAACATGACAGTGTGACGCTACCTAACTAATTAATTAATGTTACATCTTAATTTTATCCAAGTTCAACGCTTTCTTATTTAACGTTAGGTTTCAGTTTCTTTTTTTTTTTAAACGGAAGGTGTTATAACAAGTTGAAAATCACATTAAATAGAACTAATAGAATTTCGAAGACTAAGTCGCTTAATTCTTAAAAATTAGAGTAAGAACCAATTACGACTAAATACGTAACAGTAAGTAGAACCCAAGATTAAACACAGTTATACCAAAGCCTCAGAACGTCCCACAAGACACAATCCTAAGAAATTTCTGCAGAACTTCCCACAACGCATTTCACTGATACTTATATTAATGTCAGTCTTCCATTTCCTTCTTGGTCTTCAAAGATTTTTCGAACAAAATTTTGTGTGCACATCTTTTACTCGAATGCTTTCTACATGACAAGGCCTTCGTAGCTTCCTAATTTTACTATCCCAAGAAAAATGTATAAATACACATCATATACACAAGTACATACTACAATGTATAAGTAAAGATATTTCTCGTTATGCGACTAATGCAATTTTTTATTTAGACTGAGATATGCTCATTTTCTCTACTGTGTTTTCAGATGCATGCATTTCATGTTATTAATTGTAGGCATCAGCACAGTAAGAATATATATATATATATAATTTTTTTTTCAATGTCTCGACAGCCCTAGTGGGCGTGGGCCTCCTCATTGTTGAGCCTTCACTATCAAGAACGTATTACAAAATAATAAATAAGAAAAACAAATTACCCTCTTCGGCCAGGCTGCGCTGCAGTTCTTCTGCAGTTGGCAATTTAAATTGAAGTATATGGCTTCTGAAAAATCCTAGAATTTTTTCCATAATGAGCTCATCCAGTTGATCCTCCTTGTCTTGAAGTCCACGTGGGAGACTTGCTTCCAGCTCCTCTTCACTTATCGGTTTCTCGTCAACATTTTCGTCACTAACCGCTGAGGGATCACGGGCGAAAGTCACGCCTTCAAACACCTTGAGATCTGCTCGACTTCTAGCTGCACGGTCCAAAGCTGTTACCAGTTTCATCTTTAAGCACGAACTCATGTCCCTCTGTGAGCAATCGTTATATATCCTAAACAGAAACCGGATATCCGTTCCTAGAAACGAAATCGGAACATCTTCGTTGTCTACTAAATGCTTCGGTTCGTCCTCTGAAAGCGCATTTTCATGCAGGCTGTCTGCACTTCTTCCAAGAACACTTCCAGTAATTAAGAGGGTCACTGACCATATGAATAAATAACCAGCCATGTCTGTCGAAACTGAGACGCGCACCTTCCCACAGCAAAGCTTACGAATGACTGAGTTCTAATGATCCAACGATCCATATCTTTATATGAGTACCCTCCCACCATCTTTTCATTGACTTGCTTACTTCCGAAAGCCCCGTATGTAATTTCTTTTACTATTTTTTCCCCCCCTCAACGGTGGCGCTATATAATAACATCTTGCAAGACTTGAATCGTCAGGCAGGACCTACAGTAAGTGGAGCATTACAAAAAGTTACTAGAAAAGAAACAAAGTCGAGTAGAAAGCATTTATAATAAACATAACATTCTTGTTTTAGAAAAAGTCACTAGAAATAGTTTATTGTGCGTAAATGAGAGTTAACGTTAAATCGTATTTCCAATACAGGTATTAATTTAACTGCAAGTTATTGAGATCTGTTAGACAACGATGACAGATCGCCATTAAAGACGTGTTTTATAACACCCTGCACTACATTTTACTGGGTCTTGTACTTTAAATTCTAGTTTAGGTGACAGAATTTGGAACAAAACGTTTAGTGACAATGGAGATTTATAATCCTGAAAGTAGATTCACGTAATATGTTGTTACTGGAACATACATTTATTGCTAAGGAAGATTTTGATACATTCTTTACCGTACAGTGGAAGACCACGTGGAAACAAGTTTACAGGTGTTCGAGATATGTATCATTGAAACCTACATTCAAAATATACAACCGTTAGAGTCCACAAATGCGTAACGGCACGTTTAAGTGCGTAAGATACAGGTCTTTTCCATTATGTGGACATAAATGTAATCATTAATAAGTCCACGTTTTGGCAGATAAAGATAAAACAACCCAGACAGTAAATGTCAAGCGAGGTTATAATCCTCTGAGATGTGACGCCGTGTAGTTTATAAATACGATGTTACTGATCTAGCAACGTGCACGATGCCACATACCAGATCATAAGCATGACACGGTAGTGGCAAACACGGGCTAAGCAGGCGGGGTTCGGTCGGCATTCCTCTCTTTGTCACGACAATAAAATCTGGCTCTGCTGTATACCATATCTCCAGGGCTATATTTTGAGGCACTGAGCTACAAGCTGGAAGGTCGCGGGTTCGATTCCCGATGGTGTCATTGGAATTTTTCATTGGCATAATCTTTCCGGCCGCATTATGGCCCTGGGGTCGAGTCAGCCTCTAACAGAAATGAGTACCAGGAATATTTCCTGGGGGGTAAAGGCGGCCGGTACGTATGGCTGACAACCTTACCACCTTCATGTGCCGATTGTCTAGAAATCTGGGAGCCTCAACCTCCTGGAACCCTCAGGACCTGTCCAGGCCTGTAATGGGGCTGCTTTACCTTTACCTTTACCTTTACCTTTACCTTTACCTTTAACCAGGGCTATATTGGGCTATAGTTGGCTCAAAACTGTCCGGACCGCCCGGGGATCCGGATAACGGAGGGCTACTCTTATTATTAGTGTCCTTCGGGTTGTGATGCCGTGTAGGTTTATAGAAAGTTACAAGCATTTCGGAGGAAAATTTCACCTTCATCTTCAGGATAAAAGAGTTCATTCTTATATGAAGCCAGAAGGCTTATCCTAAATGTTGATCTACCAATCTACACGACAACAGCAAGCTGAGAACTGAAGTCCACACCTTACAAAATGATGTCCTGTTGTGTCTCAGACTTGCCCACTATATAGTCATTTCGGAATCCGTGCGTATAATTAACACGCGACTTGTTTTGAAGTGGAAATCCGAACATATTTTCTCCGCGGCACACTCGATTTTGCCCACCAATAATAATTCCACCAACAACGCACACATATCACGGTTGTATTTTATGTGATAGGCACGGTAAGTTAGTACTTGATCAAAGCTTTATCCCTGACAGTACACTTGGCTGTATTCAATACATAGAAGTACTGCACCTTGTACAGGTAAAGTTGTTCCTGTTCATACCATGAGCGCATTTGGACAGAGGAGAGGCATAGCTCCTTTAATTCTTAATCTTGGCACTAAATTCAGATTCACGATCCGGCCGTTTTACCCTTGGGAAAGACTCGTTAAATATGAATGTAGGTGAGAACCAGAGTCGGTGTGGCCATTATGGGATAGACGAAAACCCCCTCTCCCATGCCTGAAATCAAACCATAATTATCTGGTCGTCCACCCCATAGCCCAGTTGCAATAACGGCGGAGCTACTGTCACTGTCATTATGCACCTTTGTTCTGGTGTTTAATGACTAATATGTTTTGATCATCACAACGCCCGCAAATCGCGCACGATATGTTTACGGAAACCTCAGTATGTTTAGACCTTAATCATACACACTCAGACGGCACACTTTTAAACACAAAACAGGTATACTTTACACAGAATGTGGTATCAAGTGGCATCATAGCGCAATGTGTTCGTCAGTACATTATACCGCCTGAGGATGGTCGATTAAGGTCATAACATCTTGATGTTTTCTCCAACTTTCTGTAATGCGATTTACTATTTCGTGATGGTGGTAGTTTGTTAACAATTAAGTGAATTTGAGCTTATAAAAGGAGTATATAAACTGAAGTTTTATTGGTAAAAGGTCGAGATAGTTCGGCCTAAGAGTCCCGACAAAATGTCGAGGTACGCTAATCGACTTAAGACGCCCACAAAATATCGGGAAAATTCTCCGTGAGACGCCCGGCAAAATGTCAGGAAAGTTCAACGTGTAACGCCCGACAAAATGTCAGGAAAGTTCAGCGTGTAACGCCCGACAAAATATCAGGAAAGTTCACCGTGAGACGCCCAACAAAATATCAGGAAAGTTCAGCGTGAGACGCCTGACAAAATGTCAGGAAAGTTCATTGTGAGACGCCCGACAAAACATCGAGGTAATCGACGTTAAGACGCCCAACAAATATCGAGAAAATTCACCGTGAGCTGGTTTTTCACGGGGTTTCAGAGGACGAGCAACGGAAGTCTCTGTCAGGACGGGCATATCCGTTGCCCCAGCACAGATTCGAATCAGGAACCTCTAGTATATGTGAGATGTGTTACCGCTTGGGGCAACTTGCTCTCCAAAACACGATGTAAATAGCACAAAACTTCGAACTACTCTTGTGTCAGAACGTTAAGTGGGCGTCATGATAACCGAGTGACCAAAGTCTATGTGTTTAACTCGACACTGCGTTCCAAAGGGGTCGCGGATGCCAACCGTATCGTCCACAGCACACACCGTAAAGCCTAATTACTTCGCGATGTGTAACGCGAATTTGCTGTGTTGGGTTAAGTCATTTGGTAAGCCATAATGGGGAGGCGGATTGAGGATGTTATTGTTTAGTTTTCCATCATTGCAGTGTAAATCGGAAAATCTAGAGGCTGAATAAATTTTTACGTTTCAGTAGGGACTTGTAGGTAGACTTTAGTCGGTATATCATAATGGGTACACTGATTAGGCTACGGGTTTCATATCCAAATCATCTTGCTTCAATTCCCGGCAAGGAAAAGAAATTTTCTATTCTCCAAAATGTTTAGACCGGTTTTGGCGCCCACCTAGTCACCTGCACAGTGAGTACGGTGGGGGGTGTCTCTTTCCAGAGAAGGGAGATGGCCGGGAGTGAAACTGCCCGCTTACCTCCTATCTAGTGCCAAGTTTAAGATACGGTGGAGGTATACCTTCACTCCCCATATGTTTACATGGACAAGAACAGCTTTACTTTTATAGCTAATTATAGTTTCATTCTCAGGTTGTGACGTCCAATTGACGACGTTTCGGAGTAACATTCCGTTTATTTCTTCATGATTTCTATCATATTTGAAATTCTGACGGCTGTGAAAATGTGTGTTATGGTCTTCCGATTTATGGCGTATTGTATTATTGTTGGTAAACATCAAAGTTTCTTGAGGAACTGGTGTTCTCAATACTCAACCCTGAAAATGGACTCCGCAGTGTGCTCTAACCCTGCATATGTCAAGGTCAGGGTGCCTATAAAGTATTCAGACGTTCACTTTCTTTCTGCAGTCGGCGAACCATCCCATTATGACGTCATAACAGTCAAGTATAAATGGAAATGGCTGTATCTAGTACTTGATGAATGGCTTATTTAACGACGCTATATAAAGCGCGGATGTTATTTAGCACTGCATGAGGCGACACGATGGTTTTAGCGTTCATTAGTTATTTAATGACACTTTCTCGACCGAATAGCCTACATGGCGTTCCGTGGTTGAGTATTGTGAAGGATATGGAATGCGAGGTTTTGGCATACTTCGCTGTTCTATACCAGTGTTTGTCAGCTGGGACTGAGAACTATCTTATGTATGTCTTTGCTTACTCGTTGTATCGAGTCTTCAGACTTAAAATCGAAACTAAGCCTGTTCAATGCAAGGTCAGGGTTGCTAATTGTTATGTATCAGCGTTTCTTGACTTAAAATGTATGGCAAATAATACAGTCGTGAACTGTGCAAAGAGTTGCGACAGTTGAAAATTATCCATGCTCCGTGCAGTAAAATAAGTCACCATATACAGGGTATATATGTATACATACACATATATTTATATACACACACTCGAACTCGGTTATAACGTCACGAAAGGGAGTGAATTTTTTTTGTCGTTATAAACGACTGTTGTTATAACCGAGGAGTATAGCGTTACGCTTAACAGTGAGGAATTGATTGATACCACAGAATATCTGACGTTGTAGACAGCATGTCGTATAGACAGATGTCGTTGTAATCGCAATTCGACTCTGTGTGTGTGTGTGTGTGTGTGTGTCTGTGTGTGTGTGTGTGTGTGTGTGTGTGTGTGTGTGTGTGTGTGTGTGTGAGTGTGTGTGAGTGTACATATATGCTGTTATTTCCAGGGTATTTATCTGGGGTGGGTGAATAAAATAACGACATGCCTGTCAGGATATATTGTAACATGGGTCGAAAATAGAGCTGCCCGCCTCTGCCGAGAGGGGCGCTAATGTTTCTGCTGTGTGGTTGATTATAAACAGTGCAGAGTTTTTTTATTAATATTGTTTAGAAGAGCGTTTACAGGTCTATAAAGTGTCGTCTTGCTACTCTGAACTGAACATTCCGGTGTCACTGATGTTTAAATTCTGATATAGTGATTGTGTCTTTGTAAATATCGCTTTGCATATGAATTCATTCATACTTTTGCCTCGATTATGTCCCGATACAGAAGTTAAGTATGAAAATTTGAATTTTTATGCCTTCGTTTCTAAAACCTTTTTTTCAGCAGACGTACGTCTTGGGCTGAGAGTTGAAATTTACGTACCGAAAGCCGTGACATATAAACCGTCGATCACAAAATAAATGTTGTCAGTTTTTGGTGACACGTCACAACATGTTTCGGCCTACATAAGGCCATCCTCAGGTATCATAAATACTTCGAGAAAATTAAATGCAATAAATTTTTGTTATGAAATTTGTTGTACTTAATTCTCCATAAGTTTTTTTATTGTGGTAACTGAAGATGGCCTTATTTAAGTCGAAAAGTGTTGTAAATTGTCATAAAATAACTCACAGTATTTTGCTTGTGATCTGTGGTTTTATGTTTTACTTATGTACGTGTCTCAACGGAATGTATAAACTAAAGACGATTTACATAAACATATTAATAAGTGACTTAATTTTTATTATGAACTTCACAACATGGTACATCCTTATAATTTACATAAATTTTATTTATGTGAGATTTGGGGTTATCACAGCGATTAGGAGGAATATAAATAAATGTCTTCCGGTACTTGATGACATCCACAGTAATAGACAGAGGAGCAAAAAATTGAACGGTTCTACTTCCCCCCCCCCCCCCGTCTTATAGGTGTAATTCAAAGCCACAGTCCTTACAAATGGCGAAAATGAAACATTAATGTTTTGGTACCAGTTTTCTTGGAAATTTTATGAGGCTTGTTTATCAAAGAAACTACACGGGTGTAACATCCCAGAATATACTCTCCTCGAAACTTTATTTAATTGTTCACAAAAAAATGCACAAAATGAAGTTGTATAGATCTTTTAGGCTTTTTGGGCCTGTATTTGACACCGTATAAAATATACGTAACGCACCCTTCACCAGAATGTAGATATCCCCTAGGTGCAGATGTACCCCCAACTGTGCCTTAGAAAACTGGTTTAGGGTGTTTCGGAAAAGGTGCCGCACAGAGCACTGTCCTACCTCTGGCAGCATGGCACAGGAGAGAATCTCGGAGAGGCATCCATGCTTGGACATGCTTTCAGATGCCAGTCCCTATATTCATTATGCGTTTCATATTTTTCCATTATATATTACGTCCAGCCCGATATTAATATGCATTTCATGTATGAATATAATATTTATATTGACTAGGATAACGTAAGAAATTTTTAACTTAGTCATACAAAATTATTTTTATGTGTGTTAAAGCCGTTTTTGCACTAATTTTAATTTGTTCTACCTGCCTCTTTGGTCACGCATGCGTGAAAAAAGAGAAATTGCTTTATGGTCAGTTGGATTCACTACAGACATTGAAACCAGTCATAATAAATGTTCTTCTTTCTTTAGGATATGAAGAGTGTAACAGGATACACCCTTCATACCTCTGTCCTATCTCTTAGCTGTTTCCGGATGTTGGATTCTGAGTCCAAACTCCGCGTATATTTTAGACATCCATTTCTAATACAACATTCAAATCTGAATAAATTTGTAAAGGAATGTAGGAAACGAGTTAGGAAAGAAGAGTGATTCATCTGCAGTATCACCGAACACACCATGCGTATTATTCCAACACCTAACTGAAACTTTAAACTGTAGAGTGAAGGCTAACAAACTTCATGAAGCTAAGTCCTTCTTGAGAAGCTAACAGTTCCTCATCTAGTCGACAAAATGCCGGCCTTTTGTGAAACAAAAATTTCCTTACCATCGGTAATTTCAGGTATCCGCCGCGATTTTGTCCCATCTTCAAGGGTCAAGAAGTCCAAGAAGAAAAAAGGAGGGGACGAGTACGTTGTCCCGAAACGTCGGCAAACGGTTACCGCTCGACGCTTGCCACTTGTTCCTATCCTGAGCCAGATCAGTCTACTTCACGCCCACATATTCTACTTTTATAGGACCCGTTTAAATATTATCTTTCCATTTAAATGTAAGTCTTCCAAGTGGTCTCATGCCTTCAGGTTTCCGTATCAACACCCCATAGGTATTTCTCTTCTCTTCAATAAAAGCGACACGCCCCGTGCGTCTCATCTTTATTGACTCCATCGACTTCATGTTTTGTGGTGAGGAGTAGAAATATTGGAACTTCCATAATGAATGTTTCTTCATCTCCTGTTACATTTTCCCTCTTAGGCCCAAATGTCAATTATATTTATATCAAATTTTAAATTTGTCCATACGGTGTGCGTACTCATTATAAAAATATGCATTACCTCTAACTGGTACACAATATTGACGTACAATGTAACACACTTTGTAAGGCTCCCGATATATTTCGGTGTAAAATCACGCCATCCTCAGGGGAGACACAGAGAACACCTAAAAATGTACAAGCCTATTTGGTTAGGAATTCATTAAAAAAACTGTTGTTAAAACAGTATATGGCGCCTTATGTTAAAATGTTACACAAAAGTTGCTGATGCGTTGCAAATTGTTTATCGACGAATGTGCCAAGAAATATAGTGTAGCAGAGAAACCTGATGCTTGTACCCTTCTACACTACATTTCTTGGCACATTCGTCGATAAACAATTTGCAACGCTTCAGCAACTTTGGATAATATTTTAATATAAGGCGCCATGTGATATTTTAACATGTTTTTTAACGAATTCCCAACCAACTAAGCTTGCGTATTTTTATGTGTTCCATGTGTCTCCCCTCAGGATGGTGTGATGTTACACCGAAACTTGTGGGGAGTCTTACAAAGTTTATTACGCAGTACTTCAGTATAGTGTACGTGTTGATGGTACTACGTGTGGTTACACTGATACTAACTTGCAGTATTTGAATTTTTGTACTGTTTTACAGTGCCGTTGTTGGCGACTCAAGTATTGTTGGACGTGACGCTGTATGAAGTGACAAATAGTTACCGATATCGCGTGTAATATTTTACCAATCGATACAACGTCATATTCCAGGAAGCTTTGACTCTTCAACAGAGCAGCGGTAAGAAATTTAAAACCTCTCATGACCGTTGTTCTTACAATATTTACATTTTATTTTCAGGACTGTACGAGACCACGAAGCCTTCCGTCATCCGAAGTAAGTCGTCTTACTGGTGAGTAACAATCAATAAAATATATAGATATGTTATTATTTGTGAACGCATTGGTTTTATGTTACTGGTGCCAAACGGCAATACGCTTTCAATAGAAAATTCTCGGGCTGGCGTTAGGTGTTGAATGGAGAGGAAACCAACGTTTGGAGCACCATCTCTGTCCTCATTCTTCACAACGGATAGCTGCGGTCGTGGGGTCATTATAAAGTGTACAGTAAATAGTACGTTAAAGAAGAAGCAAACACTAAAGTAACATATTGATATTTATTAATGTAATTAAAATAGGACGCATAGTACAGACTGACATTTTATATTCACCGGAGGAAAGAATCAGTTCCCGCAATGTTGTGTGGTGTGGTATAGTGACAATAGAAAAAGTGCAAATAAATATTAGAGATGAAACTTAACGTTCAACCATTGTCAAACACGTAGGTGATTCACTTAGCTGTATTATTCCATTTTAATTTATTGTGTCTAAAATTGTAAAACTTGTCTACAGAAGAAAACTTCGTTTGTCATAAAACGCATCTTCTCTTCTTCTTTAAAATTTTTGTCTGAAATGTTTTTTGCTCCGATAAATTATTAGCAAATTGATAGCGAAAGCCACACAGAAATGCACGTGAATTGTCATGTATAATTTCTGCGCCAATTTTAACAAAAGAGAAAAGTGCCGACAAATGTCGGTAACACTCCCAAAATCTAAATTTTATTAAAAATTCTCTCAGCAAGTGTGTACTTGTTTTATATGCGAATATAAGACTAGCCAGGCATATAAGTTTGTATTTCTTTTCTTTCTAGTCTTATCTGTTACTGTTTGCTGTCTTTCTATCTTATACGAGTACATTTCTCTTTTCTCACATTCTCCCCTTATTTTATTTTATTTATTTATTTTTTTGCTTCCGTATTTGCTTTTTGTTTGTTAGTTTGCTTGCATCGTTGTTGGTTCTTATGCATGTTTCAGCTTCGAAACTGCTAAGAAATTTCTGTTAATTTTGTGGTTTTGAGCGTTTCAGATAAAAATATATCATATTTATTATGTATTCGAATTAGCTTAGGACCCGTTTTAAGTAGCGAGAAGTTATTGATTTTCGCTTTCTACCAAAAAATTAGATATGACGTAAAGTATCAAATATGTGAGCATGCTGGAATATTTTTCGATACAACAACAAATGCTCAGTGAAAGACGCAAAATTAACTGTTGTATGCTTATTCTTGTGCCTCTGCAGGATGCCAGTTAGGTGACCTGATAGTCGATTACAAAGCACACGAAAATTAGCTGTCTCTCAGCGTAATCCTTTCCGGTACACCTTGTACTACAATGTCACGGTATTCTTGTTGTGACGCCATGTAGTTTTGTATATATGTACCAAGACCGTAATGTGCTACAGTGAGAAACTCTAGACTTTATATCTCATATCCTTTGCAGTGTTCACTTTCCTGTGAGGTGCATATTAACCCTTTAAAGACGAAGCGTATCTGTTTTATATAAGGACTCAGTGCGTACCGCGCTGTAAACACTCTCCACTTCGGTTATAAAAACCAGTTTCTTAATGTGTTATAAGGCAAAAGTTGCTGTTTGTTCTGAGATCCGTACAAAACACAAACACAATGTGGGCACCACGTAGAATTTTTTAATGTTAAACCTGGTGGTACGTAGGTTTTAAATGGTTAAAGTAGCCATGCCAGTCCGTGTGTCCATCCTTCCGTCTAGTCTCTTTATTCATTAATGAATTGACTCCGAAACGGCTGAACGGATTTTCATGGAACGTTATACTCGGAAATTTAAATGAAATTTATCGACTCTTTCAAATTATGGTTAAAAGGGGATGACAAATTCGGACGCTTCTTACTAATGGCTGCGCGCATTCTCTTGTGCGCATCTCTAAACTAACTCGCGCTGAACACTGTGTTTGTCAGAGCCTGAAGTATTTGGAATTTTTGCAGCTAAAAGTAAAGTATACGTTCTACTCTCAACACATTAATTCCTTAAGTCTTGCGTTTAAACGGAAGGGAACGAACGGGCCAAAATTTTTATGCTGTGCCTATCCTTACCCGATCGACCGCAGTTTCCAACACGTGTTTCAGTCTGTTTCGTGACACGCATCTTGAATAACCGTAGATTCCACGCAGGTGTCGGTGCGTTTTCAGTACTCACTGAGTAGCTTTCACTTGACTGTGTCGCTTCCCAGTGCTGCTTTCGACATTACGCTGTACGCAACTTGTTATACGCTAAGTAGGTAAGATCGCGTTGCTCCCGGATAAGTTTAAAGAGACATTAACTGTGTTTTGGGAACGCTCTTATTTTGCGTTAAATTTTTTTTTTTTTGCTCACTGCTACTTCAGTCATGTGTACCTACCTGATGTTTTCACATCAGGTGACAGTTTCATTCAAGAGAAATTTAGAAATTTGTAGGTGAAAGATCTCTCTAAACTGATATACCAGCACCCTGAAGACCATAAAGGACTGTTTGATTTTGCAAACTGTCCTTCAATTTATATGCCACGTATTACAATACAGTTGTGTTTTAAAGTTTCGTGTCTTCTGGGCTGTTATATCATGTCGCCTGGTAAATAGTTACCAACGTTTCGAAGGATCCTTGATGCCTTCCTCATTAGGGGGCAAGTGCTGTAATTAGAGTGTGCTTCTTGGAGTGTTTGATCATGACGATAAAAGCAGTGTTTCTTCGAAACGTCGGTAACTTTACCGGTCTACACGTCATAACATCTCAGAAGATTTCAATCTTCAGCAGCACCGCTGAGAGAACCTCCAGTCTCAAACACTTTTTTTGCCGAAATGTCAAGACATTTTTTTAAGTTCAGAACTATCATCTTTCCCTACCTTTAACCTTTTAAAGCCTAGCGGTAACTTTACATACTACCAGGTTTAACATTAAAAAATACTACGTGGTGCCCACATTGCGTTTATGTGTTTTGTACGGATCTCAGAACAAACAGCAACTTTTGCCTTATAAAACATTAAGAGACTGGTTTTTATAACCGAAGTGGAGAGTGTTTACAGCGAGGTACGCACTGAGTCCTTATATAAAACAGATACGCTTCGTCTTTAAAGGGTTAAAACACATATTTGGAACACTTCGTATAAGATAAGATCTTGCTGCTGCATTTTGAATGTTTGTAGCCCCCTCGTATGGGAACGAAAATCCACTACTCTGGGAAACAGGAACGTTTATTCCCATTTCCAAAAGATGTCGCCATTGGCCCCTCACTCGGGGCAACTAATCCATTGTACATACGAACTATCTGTAGAACATTTCAGTGTTATTCTCCCGTTTATGCCCGGGTCTCCAAAGTTGCCAGTCGGGATAGCTCACTTGTTCTAGTGACTAGGTTACAGGTTGGACGGCCAAAGAAACTTTCGATTCCTGACAGTAGTAAGGGGCGTTTTCTTTTCTCCAAGGCGTCCAAACCGTTTCCGGGACCTGCCCAGCATCCTAATGAATACCCGAGCAGTCTTCCACGGGGACAAATTTGCGCCCTCATGAACCGCAATTTTCGCCAACCAAAATTTTCGAGGTTCAGAATGACTTGAACTGTATCTCCACTCCTCCACGACTCGATATCCCATCATCGCATCCACAGGGAAAAGTTTACTTTTACCTCCAAGTGTTGTCCTCCCTGCACGTTTTGCGACAAAAATTTCACTATGCGCTTTTCTTTTTCCCCGTGCGCGTTTTGCCGCCACGTTACGTAGTTTGATAATATGGGTAAATAAACCAAGAAACACTGAAAGGAGGAGGAGTCGGAGTACTGCCATAATAAAGCGAATGATGATAAATAAAGTGGCATATCAGTTGAACACAGCTCCTTCTGTTGACGTACACATGTTTCGACTAAACTTAGAAGCAGTCATCAGGCCAGTTAAAATACATACATTGAGGAGTTACTTTGTCCTTTTCCTAGTAATGGAGCACCGATGGAATGAAATTGACAGGGGAAACCCGAAGTACTCGGGGAAAAACCTGTCCCAGTGCCACTTCGTCCACTACAAATCCCACATGGACTGACCCGGGATCGAACCCGGGCCTCCGCGGTGGGAGGCCGGCGACTAACCGCCTGAGCCATGGCACGGCCTTACATTGAGGAGTTATTTAAAACAATACGTTACAGTAAAGTTCTGGAGATATCAAACCCCATTACTATTCACACACACACACACACACACACACACACACAGTCGAACCCGGTTATAACGACATCGGTTTATACGTCACCTCATTTATATTGTCAGATATTCTGCGGTACCAATTAATTCCTCACTGTTAGCCGTAACATTGTACTCCTCGATTAGAACAACACTCGTTTATAACGACAAAAAATATTCAGTCCCTTTCATGACGCTATAACCCAGATCGACTGCATATATTTGGCATGCAATATGTACAATTAATTTGTTTGAATATAATAATCATAATATAAAATATATTAATTAATTAATTGTACGTTGCTTTATTTATACATCATTCAAGTATTAGTGTTGGAATTTGTTGCATGAAAATTAGTCTATGATGCCATTTTATTTAACTCTTATTGTAAGTAACAAGCATTTAATGAAGTTTAACCCTTTAAAATGTAAGATTAACGTGAATTATATTCAAATATTTAGCTCGTGCCGCGCAGTAAACACTCCGGCACAATTATAACAACCACTCAATATACTGGGAAATAATCGCTGTTTTTTCTGAGATCATTACAGAACATATAGACGCACTTGCGGGTAGAATCTAGAACTTTTAAAAGGTTAATCTTTACAGTAAATAAAGTACCCATTGTGCTGTAGTAAGTTAAGTTTCTTTTCGTCTTCTTAGAACGACCTCGTGTTTCGACCTTCTGCCTAGCACTTTCACGTCATCGCGACAGCCCGTGTCTGGAGAAGATCACTGTGAAGTTCATTACCGCTCCATTGACACGCTCCATGACCACCATTAACATGCTATTGTTACGGGAAATGAAGATGCCATATGCTCATCCTAAGCTTATTTCAAGTCGCTGCAAGATGTTATAGTAAGCTGATACAGAACTTGCTCCTTATTCCCGTAAGCCCTTGGATTTGGGTTCCGGAGTTCCTCTTTCAAATCCCATCAAGGTCATCCAGTAATCGGAGACTTTTCGTCGTTATTTTTTCAGCCCTTTAAGCCGTGAATCCGTCCTTCCAGATTCTTTACAGTTTATAAATCATCCCACTTTTCTATGTACCGGTATATATACAGAGTCGTAAAGCAACTATCAACTTTTTTTTTAACTACACAAAACATTTTCCTTGACATCTTCGTGGCTGTTATATCCTATTCTTAAAAAAAATAATTTACTATTTAATTTAAGACGTCTGGAAATTAAAGCAACCAAGTTTTTCTATTTTAATGTAAGCAATACATTTGACACACTTGTTAAATACAAATTATCTACTGTGTATTTACATTCTGATTTCCGTGAAAGCCATAGTTATGACAACCATACGTATTTTCATATCGCAGTTCCGAATCGCAGAACATATAAATACTTAAATATTACATTGTGTCTTCATAATTTGATTGTGGATTGTGTTTAGGAAATTGTACTGTCACTTGTTCATTTGTACATGTTACGTGGTATCGTTGGGTTACCAAAATGCAGGGTCATATGATGAGCAGGGCCTATGGTTATCACAGGGAGGCGGGGGGGGGGTATGTAAGGGAATTTTCGTGGAGAGGTCTCTTGGAAAAGTTCAACTTGCTTTGGATGTAAATGATAAGATAACATTAAGAGTGATCTCATGGAGGCAGAATGTGAAAATGACATGTGATATGTGAATTATTTACAATACTGAACTTTGGTATGCAGGCCGTTGAACTTTGCTTACTGCCACCGCGTAATTTGTTCCTCAATTTAAATGTTCATAAAGACTTAAGATTATTTAGAAAGTATAAATCAGCCAGAAACGACTATTGCTTTTGTAAGTCCTGGATCGTGAAAATACTCTATGTATTGGGGAAATCCAGTTGTTATAAATTTCTGTTTATCCGTTCTTTCCGATCTCGTTATCTCTGCATTGACAGGTGGATTAGTTTCATCTGTAAAATAACGCTTTGTGAATGCACCTCCATTAGTGCCGCCAGCTCCGTATACATCTCCTTGCCCATGCCCACTGTATTCATGCTCTGCTCCGTCGAAATTATGCACCAGGTGTGGCAGGCCATGGCCTAAATGGTGTATGCCCATTTCGTGCTGAAGAACGTGTGTCCCCTTGTGATGTCCGTTGGAGTTGCCATGCTGCAACATTCTGCGAAGCCCTGGTTAAAGAGAAACAATGCGAGAATGTAGCTATAATTTGAATCAAACGAGACGTTGGGTGAGGAATTTTCTTCTGATCAGAAAGAGGAAACGATGTAGTTTCGATGTTACTATTTCCACTCGAACTTGTAAATGTAATAATGTAATAAATGTAATAATAATTCCATCGTATTACAACTTATCGACAGCCACTATTTTAATGGCTTCACCTCATATGTTACCGTGTACAGTCGAACTCGGTTATAACGTCATGAAAGGGACTGATTATTTTGTGTCGTTATAAACGAGTGTCGTTATAACCGAGGCGTATAATGTCTGGGTTAACAGTGACGAAATAATTGGTACCACAGAATATCTGACGCTATAGGCGAGGTGTCGTGTAAGCCGATGTCGTTGTAACCGGGTTCGACTGTATTTATCCTGGTTAAATTTGTCCTTGGTGGGAAAAATCATTTTCATTTCAGACGTCCTGCTTTTCCTGTCTCCACAGTGCCACTTGCCAACTTAATGTACCATAAGATTTAAACACACTGAGTTTGTCTGTCCTTGTTTTCTTGTGACTGCGGCAGGACGGTTTTGCCTCTAAACAGTCACGGTCTTAGCTATCCCGGATTATTTTAATTGCTAGTAACAATGTATTTTATGTACGTATTTTTGGCAACATACTGAAACGTGTTACAATTTGTACCCTCACCTTACATATACACATGTGTGGAATTCATGGTATTTATTTTAACATTATTATGTATCTGGTGCGGATGGAATAGCTCAGTCGATGTAGCGACTCGCTACCGGTTTGACAGTCCGCAATTAGAGACCCAATGGGAGTAAGTTTTTCCGTAACGGTCGTGACCGCCCCTGGGACCCACCCAGACTCCTCTACAATGGGTACCGGTTTTTCCCGGAAGTAAAGCTGCCGAAGCCTGGCGTTTACCACCCACTCATTCTAGAGCCGAATTTAAGAGTGGGTAGACCTGTACTTTCTTTCCTCACTGTTTGCCTTCATGGCGTGTTACAGGCTGGAATTTAGTGTACTTTACTGAGCATCTGGTGTTCCATAAACAAACAATAATTTAAAAATACTGAAATGTATTTCGGTGTTGTTTATGGAGCATTAAAATAAGCTATTTCGCCATAGAAGGGGTGTCGTACGAACTTACAAAATATCCATTGTCTGAATGATAAAGTTGTATATGAACAGTCTACCGTGCCCAAAACGTGAAAGAAATGTTAAATTTACTTTATATAGTAAAATCTGTTATGATGCTGTTTGAAAGACAGTCCGTTTCACCTAAACAAGCGTTTAAATCTGTATACGAAGAGAAGTAAGAGTGATTTGTCATTGAACTTCAGGTACATTGATAGCAGGTGCTGTTGGCATGGTTTGTGTTGTGAACCCGATGTATTATATTGCAGTACCTCCCGGTTCTCAGTCGGCCATTTGGCAGTAGAGTGGTTCAGGTAATCATACCGATAAATCCAATGATGGCGAGTGCTGTCTTGCCAGCCAGAAGCCCATAGAGCGCCACTGTACTCATAATGCTCAGTATAACAGGGACGAGCGAGGCGACCTTCAGGATCACCCCCATCAGGAACGGCAGGAATAGTTTGCCCAGCTGCAGGCCTAGAAGAAAGCGATTTGTGTAATTACAGTGGCAACAGTTTGTCTTCATACCAAGAAGAAAGCATGGCCGTGCCATGGCTCAGGCGGTTAGTCGCCGACTTCCCACCGCGGAGGCCCGGGTTCGATCCCGGTTCAGTCCATGTGGGATTTGTGGTGGACAAAGTGGCACTGGGACAGGTTTTTCCCCGAGTACTTCGGTTTTACCCTGTCATATCATTCCACGGGTGCTCCATTACTAGGAAAAGGACAAAAAATAATCATCGTCACCTTCATCATAGGGTTACACAATAAGCCTCCAAGGCTGCGGTGCGTCCGTAGCGTCTGCTGCGGGGCCCTTCGCCACTTAAAAAAAAGAAGAAAGCGTTTGTTGTGATTTATTAGAAATAATTTGTCTTGCAGTGCTTTTATGAATTTTATATTATTTGCCTGAAGATTGCCATATTGGGTCGAAACATGCTGCCAGAATACAGTATATAATTGTTTGACAGTATTAATTTCTTCATTATTAAAAAGTTTAGTTCCGTTTTGTAGTCCTTCCCTCTTCTACCTACTCACAGCAGGTGTCGAGGTTGTATATTTTCACTTGATAACACTCAGACACACACCACAGTCGGTAGGACTCCTCTGGACGAGGGATCAGCCCGACGCAGAGACCTCTACCTGACAACACAAACGCTCACAAGAGACAAACATCCACGCCCGCGGTGAGATTCGAACCCACGATCCCAGCAAGCGTTCGGCCGCAGACCTACGCCTTAGACCGCGCGGCCACTGGGATCGGTCATTATTAAAAAGTTACTGGGTTTATGTGGGTGCGCAATTTTCCCTGTTGTTCTAAGTGTAGAAGACAGTCATCTTGTATGATCAGAGAGTGCTGACTAGGATAGGTGCTGTTAAGAGAGCTTGATAAAGGGTTAATGGAAAATATTACATAATTCGAAATGTCGTGATCTTAGAAGAGACTTCCATCATGAATATGGAGACATCATGTTCTTATGAAACCCTAGTAGTCACGTACGTAATTTTACTCCGGCACAACCCACAACACCATAATTTAAATATTTTCAGATCCCTTTGATGAATCGAAAATTGTATGCACGTACCTCTTATGGTTCTGCTGTTGGGTAGTTCAATTTCCAGTCTGTGTGTCTCGAAGATATTAAACAGTTTGTTAAGTATCAGGCTGTCTAGAATTCCTTGACGAGTTTCCAGATTTCTTGGCAGCGACGCTTCCAGAGTGTCTGCTGTTAACATATGTTCTTCTCCTGAAAGCGATCTACCCAAACTTTTCTCTCTACCGACAAGTTGAACACCATTAATAAGCGGAATACGTTTTTGATGTACCATCTCGTCCATAAGAATGACCACATGTGTACTAAGACATTCCTGTACAGATTTACTGACCTCTTTCCCCACACATTTGTTGTACACTTTGTAAAGTGGAGAAAGTCCCAGAAAATTTAAGCTCTTTTCCAATGAAGACGTTTTGTAACTGTCACCCGCCATTTTATAACTGTCATACGACATTTTATAAACGTTATCCGACATTTTGTGACTTTCATCCGACATTTTGTAACCGTTACCTGACGTTGTGTGACTCTTATCCGTGATTGTTCCACTGTTTGTCGACATTGTTACACTTGTATATGCACATATTACAATGGTTTGAAACAACACATATAGGCTAACACCCATGTCTTTTTCACATATAAGCTTCACTAATGTAAAGCCTTGCTGATATGTTTTAAACGCGTGACGACACAATACGTCTGTCTTCTTTGCTTCTAACATTCGCGTTTTATATAAGATTTCATTTTCGTTTGGATATTGGAGGTGGTAAAATCAGAAGTGCTTATGGTTGAATATATGGAGCATGACTTCCAACGTGTGTGTGTGTGAGTGTGTGAAAAAAAATGTAATTACAGGCTTGAGTGAGGGCAAAGATATTTAGAAATTAGCGTTAGTTACTTCCGTTGCGTGGTTATATGGCTGCATGAACATCTCAGAAACGTGATGACATTGTTGCACGTTTTAGTGTCGTTATATGCTCGTGTTGCTTTATTGCGGAGCGTTATGCACCAATTTTGTAACGAAATGCATGTCCGGTTCGCAGTAATTAAGTCTTCTATAACTAACTGATAATTAGCCAAGTCATATATGTGTGTGTGAATAATTAATTACTATCATTTTGCATATATTTATGTGGTGTCTGAACCGTACAATTATATTACTTAATTTACAAAACGTAGTAGCCCATATTATGTGTATGTTTAGCTTAGTTTTAAATTAAGTACAGAGCTCAGAGCTTTCAACGCCTAGCTCGTTACACGATATCTTGATTCTTAGGATATGAAAACCTGTAATTACTAGGTACCAGGGCGTAACCGTGTATTTTTTTGTAAAGACTACTCATCAAATGTTGTCACTAGATGGCTTCCTTACAAACAAAACAGCAAAAAGGGACTGATTCTCTCCTTGTGACATTTTTCTCATAATTTGTCTTCTGTGCTCCGTAATGAATTACCTGGAGCGGAACATTTCTTAAGAAGCTATGTTCACCTAGCTAACGAAGAAATTTTCAGCCAATATGGAACCCATCCGTTTCACAATATTGCACAGCTCTCGTATCTACTGTGAGATAAGTACGACTTGATGGAACACAAGCGCCACATACTGTATGGTGGGATGGGATTAAATCCAGGCTCCAGCAGTGAGCGTCAGGCCACTAACTGCCTGGGCCGTAGCTCGGGCAGTTGTTATCATCTTGTATTGTGTAAGGCTTACAAAAAATGCTCTCAACGTCAGTATGTGATCTGTTGCCCTTTACAATCTCTTAAAAATATTTTGCTGCGATGAAAGATTAGCAAATTACGACGGAGATGCGTTCAGAAATGTATGTGGGTCTTCATATGACATGTCCGTTATCCTTGGTGAAATGTCTTAGTTTCAAGTTTTAAGAACGTCCAGTCTAATGGCCACCACCTGCGACATTTCAGGCTTCCGGCGAGGTGAAGATGGGTATCAATCTTAACCTTTTAAAGCCTAGCGGTAACTTTACGTACCACCAGGTTTAACATTAAAAAATTCTACGTGGTGCCCACATTGCGTTTATGTGTTTTGTACGGATCTCAGAACAAACAGCAACTTTTGCCTTATAAAACATTAAGAGATTGGTTTTTATAACCGAAGTGGAGAGTGTTTACAGCGCGGTACGCACTGAGTCCTTATATAAAACAGATACGCTTCTTCTTTAAAGGGTTAATTTGGGTCATCCCGGTGTGTTATTCTAAATACAGTGATAATAAACACAGACACACCACAGTATATATATATATATATATATATATATATTACGTTAAAACTCAGATCCTTAATCATATAACATAAATGGCGTAAAAATAGTGTAAAATTATTAGTGAAACTTCACCAGTCCACTGTTTTTGACTGTAAAACCATTCCAAGGAAAACTGGTGTAACTTAATCGTAAGCTAATATAGTGATTAATCCAACATCCATCCATATGTCGGGGGTATTATCGATGTATGGGTAGTTACGCAGCGTATGTTTGTCGTTGTTTACCGACGTTTCGGGACACCCTATCGGTCCAGTCTTCAGAGGTCATGGACTGCTTGACCCTTGAAGATGGAAACGATAGGCTGTACCGAAACGTCGGTAAACAACTGTCAACAATCAACAAGAACCAAGAAGACCGGAGGTCCGGCTGTTTATTACATACGGAGAGACAGACAGACAGATAAACAGACAGACAAATAGATGTGGCGAAATTAATACATGAATTTTAGCAACTTTTTATGTACAAACTGGCACAGAAAATATTGATGCTCACCGCAGTACACAGCGGAAGTCATCGCCGCACCAGTGTGTCTGGAAAGGTTTGTAGAGATTTCCGAAAAGCAAAGTGTTAGCAAAACGAGATCAAACCAGGTTATCATTGTTCCTTAAGGCTGCCATGTGCTGTTACGCAGAGTGGGTCGCTAGCACTTAGCAGCCAGGCTACGGTTTTCTGGGTTACTTGTCGCACACGCGTGCACACGCACTAATCATGTGGGTGCGCCGTGTACTGGCAGACTGTCCCGATGATTTAGGTAACACGTGTGTTTGTCTTCTTGTTCGTTTAAAACAAACAAAACGTTTTGGAAGATCTAGACCAAGTCGAAATTTGATTCACGGTAGACGCGTGATTTTTTCCCCTTCACAGTTTCCATACCAGCCTTGAAGCTCAGACAGTCTCGTAGATTATTATAATAAAAAATAATAATAATATAATAAAAATAACTCATCAATAGTCCCGATTCAGTGTCTCACAGTACACAGACAGTATCTGACCAAGAATGACACAACAAGCGCATTACAGATGACTGCATAAAACAATCAACACTACGGCCGAACACATATGAACCTACTTCAACCCATGGATAGACGATTGCACGACTGTGGCATAGTTATCCTCTGTGTATTGTGTGGTGTAAATAATTGGATTTTTAAACTTTTAGAGATTTTAACATCTTATTATATTCATACTGAAGTCAGATCTATCAAGAATTCAATTTGACACTAATTTTATCTACTTTTTTTTTAAAATATGACGAGTGTCTTGTGATAAGAAAGTGACAGTCCCCTGAAGATGATGCGGACAAGCGTCGAAACATGTCAGGATAGTGAGTGTTAAATAAAAATGATATCCTAGTGCAGTGGTTGATGATTATTATTATTATATGAGAAAATGCACAGTAAATGCAACGTAAAAATGAAAAAAAATCTCATAGATATTTTGAACCAGGGTCTCTTTCCCCTGGGTGTAAAGCGGGGTATTTAAATCGACCACTCACCTCAATCTAGTATCGGTGATAAGAATGCGTGGAGCTATACCTCGTTCACCTTTATATGTTTATGACATGATACTCGATTAATCTCAGGGTCTACTTTACATTTTACATTTTACTTGTTATAAAATTTATTACTGTGTGTATAATGGATGGAGCTTAGCTTATATCTTAGCTCAAAGATGCATAAATAGCGGCCCGCGGGCCACATGTCGCCCTTCTACATTTGTAATGCACACCGCGATCTAATTTCGGAAAAATTCGAGAATGACATTCAATTGTGGGAATTTCACTTGCGCTCGAATAGTTTGGCGCCATTTTTCGATTCTAAAAGCCGAAAAGCCTACAGACTTTAAGAAATATTTTGTCGTTTCCGTTATTTTGTAAAACATGAGGCCACTTACATCTGCTTTCGGCGCCGCTCTACGTACATTTCTAGACTATTTCTGGATGAATTTCAATTGCAAAATATAGATTTAGGGTGGGTTGAACGCCTAAGAAGCTAACTTATTCGTAGCTCACTTTTGTATATTTCCACAAACTCTGTTTAACCTACGTTAAGTTACCAGTTCTGAGTAACTGTGCAGCACAAATGATAAGCCTCTTTGGAAGTAATTACATTTGTGAATTTTTTTTCGAAGATGAATATTTTGAAGCCGTCATACAGTAAGAATTTATTAGGTAAGAGCAGTTCCAAATATTGTAGGATTAATAATTCAGTTTTTTAAGATTACATTCAAATAAGATTTACGCCCCAATGTTGGTACTACTGATTACACGATAGTATCATTGATGATAGGTAATTAAACAATACGATAGGTAATTAAACAATCTCTAATGTAGCCCACAAACGTTTTTATCTTAATTTCACCCTCGTGCCCAAAAGGTTGCTCAGCGCTGTGTTAGCTCAATCTCTTGGACCCAGTGGAATAAGCTGCGTAATCGTTGTTCTTCCACCTGATGATGGAAGCAAAGCCGGACTCCGAAGAAAATGTTTTGTAATATAGGCGAGACGACAAAGACAAACACGCGTGGTACCTCACTAACACAGCTTCAGAACTCCGTACGTTGTGACCGTGTGAATAAGCGGGGAGCCTGGAAGGCCCGGTCGGGGGGGGGGGGGGTTGCTGCTGCGGCATTCATCGTTCTTATAATTGCTGTTTATTTCATTATATATTTCTGTATTTGTTCTATCTTGTGCTTTCTGTATTCGCCCATTCTTTCTGCTTTTTTCTTCCTCCCTTTTTTCTTAATTTCTTCTTTCCTTATGTATGTTTCCTACTTCTTTCTTTTAACCCTCTGATTCCGCCTGAGGTTTAAGTTCCTTAAGTTACTTGTGCTGCCGGTAGAGGTGCTGCTGTAGTCTGAAATTCAGCACCGTCTAGTCAAGTAAAATTTACCAACTTTTCGGAGAAAACTTCTGCTTGCTTCTTCAGGACAATGGAGTCTTGCCTTCCTTTTTTCTTTTTATTTTCCTTCTTTGTATATGCTCTTCGTTTCTTCCCGTCTTTATTTTTCGTACTTATTTTTTCCTGTGTTTCTTTGTGTACTGTCTTAGTGTTAAATTTCCTTCTTCCTCTTTACTTATTTTATTTTATTTTATACATTCCCATTTTCCCTACTTTCCTACCTAATTACACTTGTTTCTGCCTCTCTTTCTACGCTTTCTTTCCTTTATCTTTCTTTCTTTCAATACTGTACCTTCTCCTACCTTGTTTTATTCTCTTTCTCTCGTGCTTTCTTGATTTCCGTTCTAGTGTTCTCCTTTTATTAACATGATCTTTAATTCCTTTTCCCACACCTGGTAAACATTTTAGGCGCCTTCATATACTCACGAAAGGCGCCTATTACCTTCATCATGTCTGTCCATCCGTACGTCTATCTTTCTGCATGCATCAGCTCATCTTCCACTGGACAGATTTTCGATGTTGGACACTTATTTAAGTCTGTAAAGACATTCATAATTCTGATAAAGTCGGACAAAAATATTGAGAAATTTACATGAAGACCTAAAGACATTTTATTGTTTCCGGCGACATTAAATCGCCATAACAGCGCTGCTGACAGTGTCATGTGAACATAACAATGAAAAATGGACGCTTTGTTGTACTTCCATTGTTGACATCGACATGTGTACGTCAACAGGATTAACAGAAAACATTGTTACCACAAAAATCATTACATAAGAGCCCCCAGTCTACAGTTGGAGGTAACACATTCGTGTTCGGACATTCGGTCAGTTACGGGAACGCGCCAAAACTTTACGTGATAAGTACATTTGTGTCTTGCTCTTTGGTCATTTGCTGCTGATGCAAAGAACACGAATATATTAAACTGATAAAACGAAGCGATAGTGGCTGATTCGAACAATACATTTCGGATTTTGCCTAGAAGAACATAGTTCAGCGACAGAAGGCTTCGTTGTGGTTAATCATTATTTCCGACGGACATTCGAATCGTGTGTCTGCTCAAAAATTGGTATGACATTCGACTTCATTTTGTTTATCGCCGCCAACATCAGCATCTGCCGACACATTATACCTCGGTTTCACAAAGAAATTACCTGACGTAGAAGCTTAAGAAATATATGGAGTTTAGAGGACTATATATAGACTATCTCACGCGGTGGCGCAGTTGGTTGAGGCAGTGTGCTACAAGCCGGAAGGTTGCGGGTTCGATTCCCGATGGTATCATTGGAATTTTTCTTTGACACTATCCTTCCGGCCGCATTATGGCTCTGAGGCGACTCGGCCTCTTACAGAAATGAGTACCAGTAATATTTGTTGGGAAGTGAAGGCGGCCGGTGCGTAGGGCTGACAGCCTTGCCACCTTCATGTGCCGACTGTCTTGAAATCTCGGAGCCTCAACCTCCTGGAACCCTAAGGGTCTGTCCAGGCCTGTAATGGGACTGCTTTACCTTTCGTTCGTATATAGACTATCTGGAACGTGAGCTTCCGTGCTCTTTTCCTGTACAAGTGGCACATGAAAACAGTTGACGAATAGTAGCATGTGATCGGCTTTACAGCCGCGTTTCTGCACGTCCTGACCTTCCATCCCTATCAGCGTGTTAGTGGCCATGTGTAAACCGGATGACCAGCCTGAAGGAGCTTTGTGTTTGTCTTGTCCACTTAAAGTACGTACACGCACTGATCTTCATAGTCATAGTCATAGTCATTAGAGAAACGTGTTTTTTTGGTAAAAGAAATACAAAAATCGTAACAGATTTCAACTGCCAAACACGCAAATGCCTTAGTCAAGAGTAGGTGCAAGGAAGAATAAAGTTAAAAGCATAGGACGAAGGAATATGGGTAACAGAGGACAAGAAAGAAACATAAAAAATACGAAAAATGTGTTTTTCTTTTTGTAAAGATACTTAATTCATCAATATAGTCCTTATACAGTGAAAATCCACGTCTTTAAACGTCTGTAGTCAGACACTTAAATATTACTTCATATATATATTATCAGAACCAATTCGTAAACAACTCCAGTCACAATGCACCAAGTTTCACCGAACTCTCGACGTGTTTCGGTGTGAATTCACGCCGTCTTCAGGGGAACGAATAGAACAGTTAAAACACTTAAGGTAACACTAGCCTGGTTGTCTAAAAGTTCGTTAAAAATCCTGCTGTCCGGATGACGCACTGCTGAATTTACGTCGTCTTGAGGGGAACATATAGACGCCTAGAAACACTTAAGATGACACTGGCCTAGATATTTAAAAGTTTGTTAATAAACTTTTAAACAACCAGGCTAGTGTTATCTTAAGTGTTTCTAAGTGTTCTATTTGTTCCCCTGAAGATGGTATGAATTCACATCGAAACATGTCGAGAATTCTGTGAAGCTCGGTGCATTGTGTTTTGAATTGTGTGCGAGTTGCTTCTGAGAATATATGTGAAAACATAGGTACACGGTATGGACAGTTTTAAACTTAAATATTACTCTTAAGTTGTCTCGTCCAGTTGTGCTAATTGTGTAAAGACCAGTAACCACCTGTCAGACACAACATATATCTATTTATATAGAACTAACAGCTACGTTATTTCGGCTTGTAACTGAGCCGTTATCAAGCTGTAGAAGATTCTGTAAGGAGACATACGTGCAGCGATGCGAGTAATGTCATTATAATGGGTTTGTTATAAACCAAAAGATGTAGCTGTTGGGTCTGTGTAATAAGAGAGAGAGGTTATGTTCTGCAGATACTTACTGATTTTTATAACCAAAGAATGACGTTTACATGAATTCTTCTTGTCGGCATTAAAGATTTTATATCTGACGCGGCGCCTTTTTTTTTGTAAGATGTTCCTTTTTGAAGAAAATAATAAAGCTCTATTCCAGATTCATTCGACTTTGGAGTTACTGACACGTAACAAAATACGTGTATAATCATTTCTGTAATACCTATATGAAATACATGAACAGGTCTCAAAATTGTAGCGTGTGATCACGTAGATACATCTTCGCTCATCAAAGGGTGATGCACCATAGATCAGTTGGTATGGTGAACAGGCAGTGGGGTTGGACAACCCTGGTTCGATTCGCTCAGCGACAAGTGATATTCAATTCTCGAAAGCTTCCAGATCGATTCTCGGTTCGACTGAACCTCCGTACATTTGTTACCGGCTGCTCACTACCAGTTGGTAAAGCGGTCCGAGTGTAAGGCTCACCATTTACCTCCACCTTTTACCGAGGCTAAGAATGAGTGGAGATACACCTCCATCCCCATTCACCTACAAGAGAAGTACCCAAAAGAAACTATGTAACAGAATCTTGGGGTTTTTGTAACGTTTAAGTGAGGTATGTTTTGTTGATATCATCCCTTAACATTTTAAAGCCTAGCGGTAACTTTACATACCGCCAGGTTTAACATGAAAAAATTCTACGTGGTGCCCACATTGCGTTTATGTGTTTTGTACGGATCTCAGAACAAACAGCAACTTTTGCCTTATAAAACATTAAGAGATTGGTTTTTATAACCGAAGTGGAGAGTGTTTACAGCGCGGTACGCGCTGAGTCCTTATATGAAACAGACACGCTTCGTCTTTAAAGGGTTAATGTTAAAGCAGGTTATCAGTAACTGTGTTCTTAAAAGTGGTGGTTCGTGTGTATCATGGAAAGTGTTACAGTTTTGCTGTATTTTCTTATTTCATGTGACAGTGTAATCACTTTCAATTGAGATGTAGCCTGGCGTCTGAATTGTAACAGCTTTTATCGTTGTTGAATAATAGTAAAAGGAGGAGAGAAATGTATGGAGAAATTGATACTAGACACATCCAATAGTAATAGAAAAGGTATTCGTAAGGGCATGGCAGTCCGGAACTGAAACTGTGGCAGTAGGTAATTGGGGCAGCCAAGTGGAGCTGGGCAGAGCAAGTCCGGAGGGAAAGTAACCCACATCAGTCTCCGACGAGGGGATTTCTAAGGGATTAACCTTCTGTTAGCACAATGCTAAGGTTGGACATGGCTAATACCAAAGCTTACCATTGAAAATAGCTCTGAGCTGTATCCATCAATCTCCCATCATCTCAACCTATTTTCCTGAGATACAATCAACACTCTCAGAACATAAACCGAATTCTCAGCACGGCTGGTACCCAATTCCGCCATTGGATACGATTGTAATCGAGGTCCTTCCATCTCACGTGACTACTGTTGCCGTGGATAAACGTAAGTATTAAATGTGTCTCTATTAGTTATCAGGCATCCAAAGCTAAGAGAGATTGTGTGTGTGTGTGTGTGTGTGTGTGTGTGTGTGTGGCGTTTATGTAAGTTTGTTGTGTTCAACCTTTTAAAGCCTAGCGGTAACTTTACATACCACCAGGTTTAACATTAAAAAATTCTACGTGGTGCCCACATTGCGTTTATGCGTTTTGTACGGATCTCAGAACAAACAGCAACTTTTGCCTTATAAAACATTAACAGATTGGTTTTTATAACCGAAGTGGAGAGTGTTTACAGTGCGGTACGCGCTGAGTCCTTATGTAAAACAGACACGCTTCGTCTTTAAAGGGTTAAGTGCTACATGTGAAACTACGTAAGCGTTTTAGATCATGCGACCATTGTATCATAAAATATAAAACTTTTTTCTGCAGTAGTAGACGTACATATTCTAATCAATTATTGGACATTCGAATTGTTTATTTTTAACTTTTCGATGTTTGAGCGTGCGTGCCTGCCTGCCTGCCTGCCTGCCTGCCTGCCTGCCTGCCTGCGTCTTCTTGATTTACGCAGTATCGTTAAACGCTTCTTTTTGCGCTTGCTTGGAACTCCTTCATAATGGCCCAAGACGGCCGAAACACATAGAAGACTGAATTATAGACAACTAGCAAACTTACGCTATATACATAAAAAGGTAAAGCGGTCCCATTACAGGCCTGGACAGGCCCGCAGGGTTCTAGGAGGTTGATGCCCCCAGATTTCTAGACAGGCGGCACATGAAGGTGGTAAGGTTTGTCAGCTCTACGCTCCGGCCGCGTTTACCCCCCAGGAAATATTGGGTTATGTCAATGAAAAGATCCAGTGACACTATCGGGAATCGAACCCGCGACCTGCCGGTTTTTAGCGCGGTGCCTCAACCAACCGCACTACCGCGGCCCCCAGATCATTGTAATATTAAAAGCAATGCGCGTCAATGCACGAAGTTAACAGTGTTAAACTACAGTTGTCAGATAAATTAAAAGCCCCCTATCGTGGTATAATTATAATTTTAAAACATTGGTACAAGTTGTAATAAATTAAATCCAGAGCATTAATGTGCAAGGGCATTAACGATGATACTGAGACGTAAACATGTATCTATACAAATACCGAGTGATCATGTTAACTTCTGGACCGCTACAGGCGCCTCCTCCCGGCAGGTTGGTAAACTACATAGTTACGTGTGTTCGAAACCAGAAGGCCACGGCGCCTCTGTCTATACGGACTGCTCCTGTTGCACTGTGCCACAGAGTCGTCAGGAACTGGGGGTGTCCTTTACAGTCCACCTAGTATGTCCGTGTAGAGGTGACGTTCCAGAAGTCTGCCAGGGCGGACGGTGTCGAAACGCGACCGTGTTACCCTTTATCTGGCTGAAGTTTGTCGTGAGTTTGGCCAGTCCTTTCAGACGAATCTCGTCAGGATCGCATTTTTAGCATTCCAGCTTTGTATTCGGATATATCAGTTGTCAAATTAAGTACGAAGCTTATGCATTCATACTGGCCTATTGGCACTCCTTATATAAAATTCTTGGACGGTTCCTTGAAATATTTCATGGCTGCTTTGCAAAATTTCGCTTCCCTTAAGCTACGTCAGTCTGCAAGGAAGGCAAAACTGTCCTTGGGAACACCATGATGGCATATGGTGGAGTCAAGTGTAGCTACACTCAGGGGTGCACAAATCCCTGGTGCCAGGCCGCATTGGCAACTAAATTTTGTACATTTTATAATGTTTATACCTTGCATCGTCGCTGATGAGAACACACAATATTCAAACCAAAAAAATGCATCTTTATTATTTATAGATGTTCTATATTACAGTATCTGGAGATTAACGCAACATGTTTCGGTCATCAGGGATTCGTGCAAAAGTAATAATTACACAAACATAACTAGCAATATACGTAAATATTAAAAATATATGAAATGTGTAAAAGATTATCAGTTAACTGTAGACGGTTTCGTAGTGGTTCCCTAGTCTGCTTTGTGCAGAAGAGTTGGCTGTTTATGTGTGGATGGCTGAGACATGTGTCTTTAAGTTTTGTACCTTGGCACGTAATATTTGTTGATCCTCTGTATTGAACTTGCTTCGTGTCACCCTTCTGACGCCTAACATTTTGAGGTAGTTCCCACATTTTTGAAAAATTGTTATATCCCTGACTACACGCTTTTCAACCTCAACCTTACATGGATAGGAGTGGTCAAATTCACACTCCGTCCGCTTTACCTTAGCAGAATCATCCCCCACTTCTCATTGAGTAGGAGGATGAGTGGGCTGCAAATCATGTCCGGAAGCTTCGGTCAAGAGAAGAAAATTTCTTGTACCGCAGAGAATCGATCCACGATTACGTGGTTGTCCAGCCCTGTCCTAATCACTCTATCGACTGGGCCATCAGTCAGCAGCACACGTGTCGTTATTTAACCCTTTAAAGACGAAGCGTATCTGTTTTATATAAGGACTCAGTGCGTACCGCGCTGTAAACACTCTCCACTTCGGTTATAAAAACCAGTCTCTTAATGTTTTATGAGGCAAAAGTTGCTGTTTGTTCTGAGACCCGTACAAAACACATAAACGCAATGTGGGCACCACGTAGAATTTTTTAATGTTAAACCTGGTGGTACGTAAAGTTACCGCTAGGCTTTAAAATGTTAGCAGCAACAGGGAAACTGTGTATTATTGCACGAAAACACTATAATTATCTTAAAATTTATGAAAATAATTTCTAATGCTGTACGAAAATTTGTTGGTCTTTGTATAACATGAAGATTTAGAAAGTAGCAGAATTTACTCGAAATGTGCACGCTTTCTTGCTGCAAACCATTCTACACATACGTGAGTTGGGTTGCCTACATACAAGGCAAAGTTACTTTCTACACCTTTTTATCTGTCAATTATTCAATATTGATGTAACTCGAAGAGGATCTGAGTTGTCCTGTAATGGATATATCATTTGGCCAATGTTGTACATAGCCATTTGTGTCTGTCCGTACGATGTATTTTATACATAACAAAATTCTTATAAGAATAACATGAAGCCTGTCAGGAGAAAACTTGGCTTATGTAATGGTAGGCAGCAACAAAGGGTCTGTAAATTCTCCGCAAAATACCCGTTTTGAATGTCCGCTGGAACACGGGCTGTTCTGAATTATGTGATTGTGATTTTAATACCTCAGGCACGTGTGGGAATGTTACCTAAAATAGATGACGGCCACTCCTTATAAATCTCTTCCAGTTCAGTATTAATTAGTTATCTTACTCTTGAAATACATGACCTGACTATCTGATGTTGTTACATAGAGGAACTAAGTAAATAAATAAATAAATAAATAAATAATGGGTCTATAAAACGGGGTTTCCATGACTTTTAAGTCTAATCGAGTCATATTAACATATTAAAAGCAAGAAATGATGGGGGTATGGAAATGCAGCTTGTAAGAATGAACAGAAATTCATAGACACTTTGTTGAAAATCTCTTGAGAGAGGTAACTTGAAAGAAATTAAGAGTTACAAAGCTGGAAGAACAAATTTACAAAAATCGTGAAATATGAGGTAGTCAAAACTGGCAGTTTTTTTTTTACTGAGAGTAGCAAGAGAGTTTCTTTTCTCCGAAACCATTGAGACCAAATCTGGAGCCCACCCAGCCTCCTATTCGATGGGTACCGGGGCTCTTTCCCCCCTGTAAACCTGTCAGAGCGTGAAGTTTATCACTGACACTTGTCTAGTGCTGAGGTTAAAAATTAGTGGAGCTGTACCCCTACTTTTCCTGTATATCTTTATGACGTTGGTAGGGAAAATTTTATATGTACTGCTCTGATACAAATTTCCTTTTTTCTCATTCACATACGTTTTGACACGTATTCCTACGTCATTCTAAGCGAAAAGTGAAAAACAATGTTTATGTCAACACAACTGCAAACATAACGTGACCAGCAGTCCAGTACTACAATTCGCCAAACGCATGTGAAACCAAAAATAACTTGAAGCGCACTGAAGATGACACAAGTATAACCGTAGAAATGCGTGTGACTTAGAGAAAACTATGAAAAGCGGGAAGCTAGGTGGAATTTCCAATCAACTCTGTATCAAAAATACCTTAACAGTACGTATAAAATGAAGAATAGTGATTTTACGGAATGTTCGTATAAAATACGTACTAATGAACTGACTCCATTGAGTAAATGCCTTCTTTATAAACTAATAGTTCCTAAGTTAGTTAAGAAAATGCCCGCACTTTATGTAATCTGAACGTTTATTACAGCTGTCGTAGGAGACCGACATTTGTCCGTATCATGAGCCTGATTAACCCTTTAAAGACGAAGCGTATCTGTTTTATATAAGGACTCAGTGCGTACCGCGCTGTAAACACTCTCCACTTCGGTTATAAAAACCAGTCTCTTAATGTTTTATAAGCCAAAAGTTGCTGTTTGTTCTGAGATCCGTACACAACACATAAACGCAATGTGGGCACCACGTAGAATTTTTGAATATTAACCCTTTAAAGACGAAGCGTATCTGTTTTATATAAGGACTCAGTGCGTACCGCGCTGTAAACACTCTCCACTTCGGTTATAAAAACCAATCTCTTAATGTTTTATAAGGCAAAAGTTGCTGTTTGTTCTGAGATCCGTACAAAACACATAAACGCAATGTGGGCACCATGTAGAATTTTTTAATGTTAAACCTGGCGGTACGTAAAGTTACCGCTAGGCTTTAAAAGGTTAATCCAGTCCTTGCCCGCCTTTCTTTTTCTTACCTCACCTTATTACTCCTATAAAAAGTAAAATAAATTTCGCCCTAGAAGAGGCCATGAGGGCACAAAGGGGGCGTCGAAGTGCAACTCTACTCTTTCTTTAACCTCGGCGCTAAATGGTGGTGGGTTGTTAGAGCTACGCTCCGGTCGCTTTACCCCCGGAAAAGAGACCCCGTACCCATTTTACAGGAGGCTGGGTGGGCCTCGCCGCCGGTATGGAGGGTTGCGGAAAATCTCACCCCCACCGGCATTCGATCTGCGGACCGTCCAGCTCGTAGCGAGTCACTATACAAACTGCACCATCCTAGCCACCCTATGTTACTTCTGTGCCTAAATTATTCCATAAATGTGTGCTGGAATCGTGGGCTTAAACCTCCATTCATTCTAGATCCCGTCACTAAATGAAAGCGGATTACCACCCTCGTGTTCCAGTCTCCTTACCCACAAGGAAATAGATCGGAATAGAAGGTTTTCTCTGTTGGTAATCAAACTCAGGTTACATGTAAATAAAACAAATTAAATTTGTATTTATTTAATAAAATATATATAACAAAATGTATATAACAAAATGTTGAAAATGTGGACTGTCTTGTGTGTCTCCTGTTACTGTACATTTGGTTTAGTCTTTGTCTTAAAATCGTGTCTTCTTTTTAAACTTGTCAGAAGTCTGTGTTGTAGCATTCCAAAAGTGTTAACTTGCTTCCGCCTTATAATTTACTGGAACAGTATACAATTTTGTACAAGTTACAACAAATCTAACCATGTGCTTTTAATAAAATGTTACATATTTCAGAAAGCTTCAAGACTATATAATACGTAAGTGGGAGGTAAAATCTTTGGTATTTTCTGTTAAGTCAGCATGTATCCTTCTGTCGGTCCATTTAAATGTAATATCTGTCTTCGAATACGTCCTACTGGTCCTCGAATCCTTACTGCTGTTCTACCTACCATCACTACTTGTCCACACATACGTCCTATTGGATATATTTTCGATACTAGCAATAGACCTACCAGGATTAGTGGCTCATACACACACACACACACACACACACACACACACACACACACACGCGCGCGTACATTTATCTGTATTCCTTTTTACCACAAACGTAATTGTGGTCCTAGTATTCATACCACTTCTCCTCCTGCTTTCCGTACTTGTCCTCCTATGCATACTACCAGGCACCATATTCGTCCTACTCGTCCTTGTGCGAGTATGGCAATTTAATATATGCTTGTTAGAGGTCTTTAAATGTCCACTACTACGCTTTGTGATGGGTCCTGCTAGCAGTTTCCTTTGCATTACTGATCTTGTTATGTACGTTATTGGTCCTTGCGTCCTAAATGACACATTCAACTAAGCTCTGTGTATATAATATTAGCTTTTGTGCAAGCTCGGCTGGTCAATTTAAGGTGGTAACAATTGATATTTAACTTTTAGTAACAGAAATAGACGTGGTACAAATAGCGTTTGGGGTTTGTGTTAGTATGAATAATTCTATTTATATGTCGCTTGATTTAGAAACAGGCAACTTCTTATGTGCCGTATTGAAAATGAGAAGTCACAATTAAGGCAGTAGCAGACTAGATTTAAGACAGAACATATGTCCATCTCGAAGATATGTCTAATTTGATTCATTTAAATGAGAGTTGACACTGAAAAACTGTGAAGGGCTTCCAGTACTATGCTACTGTTAGGCAGCCAAACAGTACACAGCACACACAAGGGGATTCGGTATTTTTCTTTGATGACTTATTTAAAAATCGGATAGATCAAAGCTTTAAATTTCTTCTTGTGTCTAAATGCCGTATCATTAAGAGGTGTCACATCAGTGACATGAGTTTCTTCAATTTTTGGTCACATTATTCTCCGACAGTGAGCCTCCTTTAGCACTTAAGACCACGGAGAATCGATTCCCAGACGTACAGACCTTAGCTGTAGCTGTATCGACTGAGGTTTCGTGCCTCACTAATGTTGTATTACTGAAACTTTGAATGAGCAAAGGGAATTTTACTTATTTTATGCCATATTGGAAATGTTCAAAGAATTTGGTTTAATTATAGTAGTCTAAATTTCTATAAGACAAGTGATGTGTAAGATGTGTTCCAAAATAATTTTGTGTTCACGTGGTGTCAATCGTGCAGTTTACTGTGCTAGTCGCAGTCCGTCGTCATAGTGTTGGTTTGTTATGACGTCAGAATACGTAAAAACGTGAGTCATGTCAGCGTTTGATAAAAGTTAATAAATATTATTGAAAAAAAGATATTTAACAATAAATTATATTAGAATAAAATTATCTGTACAGTATAAGAGTATTTTCGGTACTGGTATTGGCACGTGCGGGCCGTCAGACTCAAATTTCGCGGTGTCTGCTGTCACCCAGAGCCGCCTGATGACTGCTGTGCTCGCTTCCTCTTATAAAACCCGCATAACTACGTGACCTGCAAAAAATTGTATATAAATGACAAATGTTTTATGGGGTACAATAAAAAGCCATAGTGTGCTGTTGGCCTGCAGTATTCACATCCCCTAAAGTATCTGCAAAACCACACAACACATAAGGCAGTGTAAGAATGGTGGTGCTTATTAGGCTATATAGGAAGTGCGGAGATTTAAATACAAAGTGTATTGCAAGTGATATTAAAATGTGTATTGATAAATACTTTATAACACTGAAATGAAACACAGCAATAGTAAAAATTTGTAGTTCATTTTAATTTATATACTTTACTGCAGTCATTTTAAAGAACAGGCAAAATAACATAAACCTGTCAGAAGTAATTAAATCAAATATGTCGTCGTATTTGTTTGAAGGTGAAGGTAAAGGTCACACCGTAACATGCCATCAAGGCATACAGCGGGACTAAATGTATAGCTGTACTCATTCTTAACCTGGCCGCTAGATGGGAGTGGGTGATCAAAGCCACGCGCTGGTACTGCCACGACCGGGCCCCGGTACCTGCTGCGCCGGACGCCTGGTGGGCCCTAAGAGTGATCTGGACAGATTTGGAAAAGAGAAAATCGCTTGTCCCAACCAGGGTTCGAACCCCGAATCGTCCAGGCCGCAGTGAGTCAGTATAAGGACTGCGCTGTCCCTGTCCCATTTTGTTTGGTATAGTCTGTAATTTTTACAGCTTACTACTAATAAACAGCCTTGCTTTTAAAGTTGGCGGTTCTATTTTCGAAACTGTGCCATCTGAAGTATAAATGTGTAAATTAGTTGTCTGTTTTAAGGACAAATAGGATGGAAGGACCAGCTTCATCTTGAGGGACAAAGAACAGGCACTGTGCCTGACACTGCACGGCTTATGATGAAGATGATGATGATGATGATGATGATGGTGGTGGTGGTGGTGGTGGTGGTGATGAAGGGAAAATAAGAATTTTAGCAGTCTTGTACACTGAAGATAGAAAATAGTTTTCACTTAAAGTTCTGTTCAAAAAATAATTATCCATTATAGGCGTAACGTGGGGGGGGGGGGGGGTTGAAAGGGGGGCCAATCTAAGAATTTTTTGGCTAATAAGTTGAATTGGGGCAAATAAAGATATATAAATATTTTCTAAACAATTATTTTGGTGGTGTAGAGACAAAAAAATGAAAACCCCCACCTTTTACGGGACCCAGAATAGAGCCATGGCCGATTCTGTGCCCCCTAGCCCATTGTCATTTGCCAAGGTACGCCTATGGAAGAAATGACGCCTGTCTCATTTTGGTGACCTTTTCCGCTAGTATGATGTAACGAGTACATGTGTGACAGGGCGGGTCTCATGTCTTCCTTTTGCTGGTCCAAGCCAGGTTTCCCAATCCCCGCTGTGGCACTTACATCTAAGAAGCCTGTGGATATCCGCGGTATGCCAGCTGCTGGGCATCCACCGTACTCCTTCCCCACCCGCCGTGTCCACCGCCGCCGCCACTGCTACCATAAGCACCAATATCCGAGCTGAATCCACCCCCTCCAGCAGAATATGACTCATGGTGACTGCTCGTGTGGTGCGGGTGGCTCACTATCTCGTACGTGACCGTCTTTTGCTGCGACAACAGCTTCTTGAGGCCAATAATGGCGGAAATGACGAGTGCTATTTTGCCTATTAGCAAAGCTTTACCAGCAATCAGCGCAATGGTGCCCAAGAAGATAGGGATTAGTGTGGCTGCCTTCAGTTTCAGGGCCAGCAGAAGTGGCAGTAACATTTTGACCTTCTCTGTAAAATAGAAATAAACCTTGTTAAAGTTTGTTAATTGTGTAAGTATACTGTATTAATTGCAGATATTATTGGACGTCGGCTGATCCCGGTGGCCGCGCGGTCTAAGGCGTGGGTCTGCGGCCGCTTGCTTGCTGGAATTGCGGGTTCGAATCCCGCCGGTGGCTTTGATGTCTGTCTCTTGTGAGTGTTGTGTGTTGTCAGGTAGAGGTCTGTGCGACGGGCTGATCACCTGTCCAGAGGAGTCCTAGCAAATGTGGTGTGTCTGAGTGTGATCGTGAAGCCTCGATAATGAGGAGGCCCTGTCCCACTAGGGGCTGTGGCGCCATTAAAAAAAAACTGAATGTCGAGTGGGATGGTAGAATGGCCTTTCGACAAAGAAAAAGGCTGGGATGATCAGTCTTTGGACTTTCTTCGCCATCCCTTATTTAACCCTTTAAAGACGAAGCGTATCTGTTTTATATAAGGACTCAGTGCGTACCGCGCTGTAAACACTCTCCACTTCAGTTATAAAAGCCAGTCTCTTAATGTTTTATAAGGCAAAAGTTGCTGTTTGTTCTGAGATCCGTACAAAACACATAAACGCAATGTGGGCACCACGTAGAATTTTTTAATGTTAAACCTGGCGGTATGTAAAGTTACCGCTAGGCTTTAAAAGGTTAAAATAGAAATTAGATTACGACATCTCGGGGACAGAATCGGTCCCCATCCTCAGGCAAAATACTGTGGGAAAGCTTTAATTATTTCGGCCCGGTAGGGAAAGCAGTTTTTTTATCATTGGGCTTTTCCGTTCGATCCCATCTGAGAAAATCTTTTCTTTAACCCTCTGCAGTCCAAATCATTAACGTAAATTCGAACAGTCTGGTCGAAATTAATTTTCCAGAACGTCTCTAGATTTTCTAATTTAAAAAGCAGCCATTATGTGGCGGGAAGTTAGGAAAAATCAGCATAAAACACTGTAAAATAACGTGTCGATTTGAGTCCCACATTGGACCTGGTACGACGGAAAGCGTGTTGAGTTTAACTCGACAATGGACCAGTAAGTGTGAAGCGTGAAGGCTTAAGCAAATAGTGCCCCAGTTAGGTCTTGTTTTAATTTTTATTTTGAACACGTAACAATAGACAAAACCTAAATAGTGTTATTCCAACGTGTTATACCATAATCAGAATTCTTGTAAAAACTGATCCAGGAAAGTTCGTATCTTCCTGCACAGTACTCTGTCAGCTTTCGCTGGAGATAAATGAGAATTTTTATAAAAGGCTTCAGCGTAATCTGTGCACTTACTCTTTCAGTTATTTTAAAGCTCGTTTAGAAAGGTAAAGGCTACAAACCACCCTCTCTGTCTGCGTGATTTTTTTCACCCACAACCAAATGTATATATATATATATGTATAATATACATATGTTAATGAATCAAGTGCCTGTCCGAAAACTTTAATCTGTATTGTGTTTTCCTGCTACATGAAGTTCTTACAGTAGCTATATGGTAGATTCCGCCTGAGTCAGTTCTCAAAATTAAACTTCATTTTTTGAATGTAGGAGAGCCCGCCCGGAATGTAATTATTTCATACGCAATGGGTTCGAATCCCAGCGGGGGCATGCATGTTTGTCTCTTGTACGGTGTTTGTGTTGTCAGGTAGAGGTCTCTGCGACAGGCCGATCCCACGTCCAGAGGAGTCCTAGCCACTTTGGTGTGTGCTTGAGTGTGATCAAATGAAGTCACAAAAACCCTCTACACCTACTGTGAACAAATAGGTAGAAGAAGGACTAAGAAAGAGGTGTATTAGCAGTAAATAAATGCTGAGGCGAATAAACAATTAAAAACTTCGTAGAAATTACCGATAAGTATAATTATTTGTATTACACCATCCTGTAATATGGTACTTGGGTGCCAACCCTGAAGATGGAAGCAGTATGTTTATCAAAACTTTAGTAGACACCTACGGAACTGGACGGTGACGTAACCAGGAAAACCAGTGAAACCTTAAATATTGCATTCCAGAAAAAAAATCCCATGCGGGATTTGACTTTCTCACAGCGGTGTTGATGAAGACTCATGTCTTCTGGGATGTGACGCCGTGTCTTTGGGCGAGTAATTCCAGAGGTGTCGAAGGATTCCTTAATCTTCAGGATCAACCATTCCAAGAAGAATTTTTCTCTCACTGCTTGATCCTCAAGATGAAGGCCCAACGGTTCTTCGAAACGCCGCCAGCTGCGCCCGCAACGTCTCATTGTCACATTCCAAAAGACAAATCCTTAAAAGAAGTGCATGTTTGCATTCCTGTCTGAGATGCAATATTTTAGCATGACAATAAGTCGAAAAGAATTTCCTTCAGCGTGACGGTAATTCTAAAGGAATTCTAACTGACTTCTGGAGCAGGAAATAGTGGTTCCTTGACAAGAAAGTGACCTTGTAAATCGGCCGCCCGTATTTCCGCCAAACCTTTTTCTTTTCTACTTACAGTACATCGCTATGCCTACTGGCGCGTTCTTTAAAGTGTACATTTGTTATATCTTTACTTTAACAAAAATTTAGGTTATTCGTCTCACACTGCACACTTGTCTTTCAATGAGTTGTTATATATGGTACGTCCCTGTTCTTATTGACGCGTTCTTTAAAGTGTAAAGTTCTTATATCTTTACTTTAACCAAAATCTAGTTTGTTCTTCTCACATCGTCCAGTTGTCTTTTTTTATGTGTCGTTACATTTAGCATGCAATGAATGTGACCGACTTAAAGTATGCATTTCGTATTCTTTGTTACACAAAACGTTCTTTGAAGGTTACTGGGACCTAGGATGCAAAGACGTGTACACGGCATAACAAAGTACATTGCTCCAAAAATTGGTTGATTTATGACAGACTGCGGGGCTTCCTGCTGACATCAAATCTTACAAAGGAGAATCAGTGTCGGCATCTCCTAGACCTAATTGTCTAAAAAATTTTACTGAGTAATATCTTACACGAATTTAAAATTAACCAAGCTCCGTGCAGTAGGATGAATCATCATATATATATATATATATATATATATATATATATATACTACACTGTAATTAGAAACAGTGGTGTACAGACATGTGGTAAACCTACGTGTTTCGGCCTTTCTCAGCCGCCTTTATGGAGGTAGTCAACAAAGAAAAACACATTACTGGCTAGTTATAACATAGATGTGCAATAATATGGTTAAATACGAAATAGTAAAGTAGTCAAAAATCTCATAAAAAATGTGGTATAAAATATATATAGTACTAGACGGCATCAGAATTGCTGCACACTTTGTCACTGTATCTAATTATAGTGCAGTTGTTCGTACATATACGGTGAATTTTCTTACATGTTTTGACCGCCTAAAATGATTGATTTCCACTGGCTTAATGTTGCGGTTAACGCCATTCCACGAAATATTATTCGACTTATAAAATCAAGGACGATGAGGTAGGTAGACCATGTAGAACGCTTGGAAAATGTGAGAAATATGTACAGGGTTTAGTCGAAAATAAAGAAGTTGTAAGGAGCGCTGGTTGGTGTTAACATTTAGAGTGGTCTCAAAGTAATAAGGTGTGTGTGTGTTAGTGGATTCATCTTAGAGGGACAAATGTCGGTCACTGCAGGTGCAGCGGTAAGATTTGGAGTTCCGTAAAAGACAGGCATTGTTTCGATGACAGTGAGGGCTACCAGCTTCTTACACAACGCTGACGTATACCCAGCTCGTGAGTGAAATTTTGGACGTCGCCCATCGCCTCGGCCTAAGTGACTGACAAAGGTTTCGGAGGCCGTATGTGCTTCCTTCTTCAAACGGAACAATGAAAAGGAAGGGGGTCGATACTAGCCCTTTCAACCGATCCTGCCATATTAATTTATCCCCTTTCTCCTTCCACCTGAAGAAGGAAGTAGATCGAGCCACCGAATCGTTGTGAGATTTTTAGCCTGCGCCTATTGACAACCTCCAGATCTCCACCAAGATTGTGACCATCTACCGTGGCCAGAATCTAAGTTTCTGTGCCAGTAATGCCGCATATGTGTAGGCCAGGGGTGTCCAACCAGCGTCCCGCCAGTTTGTGTTACGCGGCCTGTGACCACGCTTGTAAATTATGCATCTAGTGTAAAAATTATACAATAGTTTGGACACTTAGGTGTACTAATTATTATGACTTTTATATGTACGACCCGCAAACCAGCCTACAATAACTACTGTGGCACATTACAAAAAAAGTTTGGACGCCGTGCTGTGTGTTTACTAATGGCGTTTCGAAGATCCTTACTGTTTGCGTCTTCAAGAAGAGTCAAACGGACGAGTCCTCACTGATCTGTAGGCTTGTGCTAAAAGTAGGGTAAATGTGGGTCGTCAGTGAACAGTCGCCCCGTTATTACCCTTTTAAAGCCTAGCGGTAACTTTACGTACCACCAGGTTTAACATTAAAAAATTCTACGTGGTGCCCACATTGCGTTTATGTGTTTTGTACGGATCTCAGAACAAACAGCAACTTTTGCCTTATAAAACATTAAGAGATTGGTTTTTATAACCGAATTGGAGAGTGTTTACAGCGCGGTACGCACTGAGTCCTTATATAAAACAGATACGCTTCGTCTTTAGATTGTTAACATTAGACAATAAAATATTCCTAATTATCAGCATTGTAACCTATAGGCAGTCCTCAATTAACGTTGCCCCAAACACCGTTGATTAGCTTTGACCCTGACAAATCTCAGTGACCAAATATAAGATGACCTTTGCGCCGACTCTGAAATAACGTTGCTTTCTGGTGCAGCTGGCGGTATCTTCCAACGGCCAAATTCACCAGCGTTTTTTATTAAACTTTTTCTAATTGTGTCAGCCCATTGTGTTCTGTAAATGTCAATGAATTAGAAACACAGACAAACACAAGCACAATCTCTACAAAACAATACTTTGTTGAACAGTAATATTTTGTTCTCATTATGCTGCATGTTTCGCCCTTAATTGGCCATTATAAGAGTCGAAACGTGTAGCATATTAATAAAAAAATATTATCAATACAACACCCAACTCATGCACTGAATAAAATACACTCGTAAGCTGTTATGCGAGTAAAATGCCCTACATGTTTCAGCAACAAGGTGTTCGATACAAAGATATGTAGATCCAACACACCAGTCTAGTTATTATGTCGTATTGGATTTACATGCCTTTGTATCGAACGCCCCCCCCCTTGAAGATGGCATTTTGGTGCTGAGACATGTAGGGGTTTTTATAATAGCTTACGAATGTATTTCCTTCAGTAAATGTGTTGGGTGATACAATGATTGTAGCAGGATGCACGGCATGAATAATATGAACATTTAAAAGAAATATTGTTTTTTAATAAATTATAGCTGTTTTTGTCGGTGATTTTAGTTTATTGACATTTTTGTCAGTCCTTATAAGAATAAATGCCGCGTTCTGCGGTTATGTCACTCGACTTTGCGATTTTCGGGAACGCAACCCGCCAGCGTTCAACACGGGTACTCTACTTACACGCAGTGCGTTGGCTGCTGTCGCGTGTTGTGATGATTAACTTCGCCGGCTTCTAAATGGGGCCAGAGGAAGAGGCAACTTCCCTAAACAAGAAATCTTCGTGTATGGGGTCCAAATGTCGTGACTGTCTTATTCCGGTTTCCTTTCAAACTAGTTCAGTGTGGAAGAAAGAGAGCAGTGCGTATTACGCGAGGTTTGAAGTTCTCACGCCCACATTGATGAAGATTCGTTTCTGAGGATTTTAATGGCTCCATCTTCAGGGTACTTCAAGAAGTGTATCATAATTATGAAAACAGGAGACTCCTCCGAAACGTCGTCAAATATTTACCATCGTTCAGGGTGTCACATCCTAGAGGACTTGAACTGTTAATGGATATATTTCTTGCCTACTTGGAGAACACGTAACTTAACTTTTCATAGTTTCGTGGACTTAAAACATTACACTTATTTGCCAGTTGTGTCCGGAATAGCTCAGTCAATATAGTGTCTAGACTACAGACTGGCCGACCGAGGGGCCTTGGTTCAATTTCAGACAGGGGGAAGATATTTCTGTCATTTACAAAGTGTGCAGACCGGCTTTGGCTTTCATCCAGCCTTCTATGCAATGCTTAACGATTGCTGTTTCCCCAGGGACACATCGGCCGGAGCGTAAAGCTGGTCACTCGCCTCTGTCTAGTGCCCGGTTTAAGACTGAGCGGAAACATGACTCCACTCCTTCATATCACGGCTCGCGCAGGAACACCTTTACTTCCCTACTATGACCTTGACTTGTCCTGTTGGTAATTTATAGCAGTGCTTGACCCTTACAGATAGGACTGATAGGTTGTCCCGAAACGTCGGTAAGTAACCACCAATCTACGCTGCGTAACATCCCAGAAGAGCGAAGGTGTCATTTACACCGGGACACCCGAATTCATGCATTTCAAGTTTGTATTGTCACGGAAACACGGGCTAAACCAATAGAAGTGTGTAGTTAGAAAGGAGAAGTGTGACTAAGCATTGCTTTGTGAATCATGATTCGTGATTAGTTGTTTGCTTTCTGCCGGTTTGCTTTAACTGTGTATATAGATGTCAAGTTGTCTTTTGTTCGGTTGTCAAGGCCTACAGCCAACTTAACGTTGTTACTGGATTCATTGTAATTTTTTATCCGCCTGTAATGCTGCTTCAGTTGGTACGCGCGTTTGCAAAATTGCGATAAGCGACTACTAGCTTCGTCATGTCTGTCTGTCTGTCTGTCTGTCTGTCTGTCTGTCTGTCCTTCCACATAGAGCAACTCGGCTTCCACTGGACGGATTTTCATGAAATTTGATATTTGAGCGTTTTTCGAAAATCTGTCGAGAACATTCAAATTTCATTAAAATCTATCAAGAATAACTGACACTTTACATGAAGACCTGTGTACGTTTGTAGTAATATCTCGCCGAAGTCGCCTTGGAATAAGAAATGTTTTAGACAAAATTTTAGAGAAAATCAAAACACTTATTTTATATTCAAAAACTTTTTCCCAAAATCGTGCCTTTTATGAGATAATGTGAGAAAATATGGTGGAGCCAAACAGGTGTTTTGTATGGCGGACATCTAAGGCAAGAGTATAAACATATGATATTTAGTACTTACTGCTTTCCCACGGCAATAATTGTTACGCGAACGCGCCTCAGTGTTACTTTATACACACGTTGCTTGTCTTGTTACTGTAAGATTTTGAATGTGTCAAGTAACTAATTCCGTGGAACAGAGTTATCCTTAGGAAGCTGTTATGCCAGTTTTCTTGTCAAACACTATTAAGGTTTTCGCCGTACCAGAGGAGATATAACCATTATCACTGAGTTCCTTCACTCTGCCATATATTTAGCCACTTGAATAAAGTCCACACACTCACTTCATACATATTACTGTTATCTTCCCATCTACGTCTAGGTCTCAGGATTATCTTTTTCCGTTCAGAATTTCGCATGAAATCGTACATTAATTTCCCACCTTGCCTTGCATGCCCATTGTCCGTGTGTTTGTCCTAATTTGTTTTAATTATCCAGAGAATATTTGTTATTGTATATAATGTTGTTAGATATTTTAATGTTTTCTTTATTATCACCTGCTTTGCCTTACTTGCGATAAGTCGTGTTGTTTCAATTTGCGCATAGCTGCTGTGTTGTTCTACTTAATAACAGATGTGTGTCTGCACGTAGACAGCCATAACTTACCATAAAATGGAGATGAAAGCCTGAAACTTTGCCATTGGTTTTAGGATGAGTATGAGACGTGCCTTTCCAAATGAAATTAAAATCAGTTCACGGGATTTGACGCCGTGTATTCTGAGTGGCTTCGGGTATGTTGTGGGATGTATATAATGATGCTACAGCATGGTGTGGCATTGTGGAAACAGAATTTCAGCTTTCTGCCCTTTTCCCCCATAAAATGACAATCTGTCATCTGTCTGTCTGTCTGTCTGTATATCTATCTATCTATCTATCTATCTATCTATCTATCTATCTATCTATCTATCTATCTATCTATCTATCTGTCTGTCTGTCTGTCTGTCTGTCTGTCTATCTAATCTGTGTGTCTGTCTGTATGCCTATTGATCTATTGATTTATCTATCTATATGTCTGTCTGCCTATCTAACTACCTATCTACCTGTCCACCTATCCAATTATCTATTTCACAAACAATTTGTGTGTTTTTGTTCGTGGCAGCCATAACACATCAGAAACTGAAGGTAGGAGATTGAAATCATTGTACGAATTGACGATGGTTGTGAAATGAGCCTTACCAAATATCAACAAAATCGCTCCAGAGGAACAGGGTTTTGTCCCATGGAGTCACAGGTGTAAGAAAACTAGTTGAAGATGTCTGACAGAGATTTATATATCTGTGCCTAGTGCTGAACTAGGCCGCTGCCTTTACGATGGCGTGGTATCATCTGAAGGAAAAGGGAGGTCAGATGCATTCGGTTACGTTTTTTTTCCATAGAGAGTCTTTGCCGGAAATGATTCCTGTAGATAGCAGCGCCTCCTAGGATATTTAGTCGCTGTATGAAGTTTGGTATTTTAGTGTGGAAGTATTTGTCTTTCCAGAAATTTGCAAAGTGCTGAAATTAAGTATATTTAAATAGTTTGTCAGTAATAATTTCCTATTAAAATCTCAAAAGGCCTTTTCTGGTCACAAAACATGCTTTGAAATAACACAGACGGGATTATTAATTTCACATAAATCAGTGCTTATCCTATATTTAAACTTTAATATATTAAATTTCATTACTGGAAACTATGAACGAGCAATTTTTATTTTCAAATTACAGCCACTTACTTTTCTTTCCCCTCTCTTCACCGGCGTCACGGCTATCCTCCAACTCTTCCTCTTCTGTCAGTCCGAGGGTATCAGCGACGTCACCAAGAGCTCTCCCCGCAGACGTGACAGCGTTCAACACATCGTTTCCCTTAAGATCGACCTTCAATGTGTGTGTTTTCAGAAACCTCTCAACTCTGTTAACAATCATACTCTCAAAATCTTTACTTGTTTCTTCATTTTCTTCAGCTATGGCCCTTGGTGCACCGTCTCCCGATACTTCTAGGGGAGAGCCTGCATTTTTGACGACAGTGACACCTTCTGTCAACGTAAAACTGTCTTTGCTCCCCAACACCTTGTCTACAAAGGAAAACAGCTTGTATTTTACACAAGAGACTGAATCTTTCCTGAGGCAGTCTCTGTAGATGCTGTCCATAAGGTCGTCACCAGTCTGAATCGCATTGCGACTGTGTTGTTGTAATCCTCGTCCTTCCTCAGTGTTGCCGGTGGGAGACACTGCAGGTGGTCCCTCCTGGTTTGCTACACTCGCAGCCGGCAAGGCCACCGATATGCTAACAGTTAGGACCGTCAGCACAAGCACTCGACGCCAAGCCATGCTGAACGTATGTTGTTCAAAGATCGGAAAGTCGTTTTGTGAAGGGTAACACCAAAGAACTTAGCCTTATATAAAGATGACCCTCCTACTTTGACCCCCCTCTCCGCGAGTATTATTCCACATATGAGTGAAAACACATGTATTCTCATTACTTGATAAAAAAAACAGGGACGTCTTTTAAACGAGAAAAGGAGCGGTGGTTAACTGACGGGAGTGGAATGGTGGGAAGGACATTCTGTTGCTTCTGTTTGCACTGGCCAGTGCAGGTGCGTGTAACCTCATGAGGAAATTACTTCCTTCCCCTCTGCCCCTCCACGGACAACAACCTGGTTCCTTCAGTGCTGCGAACCTGGACCAACTTTCATCTGCTGCCGCACGAGTAACCTGGATACAAATAACATTTGTACCCTAAATGAAATTGCCCAGAAGGTTAGATCTTTCTCTTACAGTTGTTTGTCATGTTTCTTTTACGAAGTGTGGTCATACGCACTGTGTGACCCAGCTTTAATTCTGGCTGTGAGGAACCAGAATGTAAGTAATGTCTTATCGAGTACCAGGGAAAGTTAAAATGTTTATTTGGTTAAGATTTCCTACTGTATGCGGAAGTGTTAAGACGCTTGATTAGTATACTCATATTGGTGCAGCAATACATATTCGGAAAATATTTTTTTTTGAATCCCGACCTACATGACCTGGGGCCCAGCCGTCCTCCTATTCTATTGAAACCGTTTTTTTTACCAAGGATAAAGCGGCCGGGACATTATTCTGACCACTCACTACCATGTAGTGCCGATATTAACCCTTTAAACATGAAGTGTATCTGTTTATATAAGGACTCATTGCGTACCGCGCTGTAAACACTCTCCACTTCAGTTATAAGAACCAGTCTCTTAATGTTTTATAACGCAAAAGTTGCTGTTTGTTCTGAGATCCGTACAAAACACATAAACGCAATGTGGGCACCACGTAGAATTTTTTAATGTTAAACCTGGTGGTATGTAAAGTTACCGCTAGGCTTTAAAGGGTTCAGCATGAGTTGAACTATACCTCTGCTGACTCTGTAATGGCGTGAAGAGGGACAGTATGTTTACCCGCCACTTCTCTTCCATGGCGCAACAGCCCCTGGTGGGCCAGGGCCTCCTCATAATTGAGGCTTTCTCCATTATCACACTCAGACACTCCACACTGTGTAGGACGCCTCTGGACGAGTGATCAGCCTGACGCAGGGACTTCTGACAACACACAAAACTCGCAAGAGACAGACGTCCATGACGCTGGCGGGATTCGAACCCACAATCCAAGCAAGCGAGCGGCCGCCGACCCACACCTTAGACGGCGCTGCGACTGCCATCGATATCTACCTGCTATACTAAATTAAATCTTTATTGAGATTTGGGGTTCTTACGGCAGAAGCTGTGAAGACGCAATCTTCTGGGATGTGACGTCGTGTGTCTTGGTGTAAAGTTATCGCCGTTACGAAAGAAAATACTGCTACCGTCAAGATTGGGCAGCAGAGCCATCAGCCACATTTATACTTCTCCCCAGAATAAATGTCGCAAACCAGAAGCCGTCATCCTTCGATGTCTTTCGTAATTTCCATCGGCCGTGTAAATTACGTGAGAGAATAATTTCTAAAATGAGACCTCAGTTACGTTCTTCAATATAATTTCCATTTCCCTACTCACAGTGACCGAGTTATATAGAAGCAGTTTCCTTGCAATGCTTCATGTAGTTGAAAACCATCTTTAGATAATACCAAGTAAATTATCTTAAATAGCGTGATGTGGAACCTTCAGTAGGCCTAATTGTTGGTCCATCGCCCTCGTATTCTGAGGGTCATGGGTTTTAGTCTCGGTTGGCGGTCCTGTTATTCTGACGTTCTTTCGGTGTGTTTAATCAGGCCGTCTAGAAAGTGATAGTAGGGGCTTCTAAAATAGTCCACGGCTGTTGAGTGCCATATTTCTGCCCAGTGTGTGACTATCAATATGTTTGTTGTCTGTGTTTATGTGAATTGGTATAATTAAACAAATTTAGTGTGTTACTATAATTATTTAATTTACATACGTAGCAACACAGTGCTCTACACTGAAGTGTGCACATAACGTACATATGTAAGTATAAGTTTAAATATGATTAACCTACGTACAGCATCATACAATAAAGACAGAGAAAAATATTTTGTGGGGGATTTGTTGAAAGTTTATAACTTTTATATTAAACTTCTCAATACGTTTCCAGAAGATAAAGATTTAGAAATGCATTACCCAATTTCATATTATTGATATCTGAGTCTTAATTCATAAATTATGTGTTATTTAAATTATAAAGTTTAAATCTCTCAAGATGTTTCTTCCAAATTTTATGGGTCACGAACATTCCGTCTGTCATTTCGTTTTCCAGATACATTTCGTCCAGTCGTTGCATCCACACCTACAGGAGTACAATAGACCCTCCCTACAAGACCAATCGGCCTGTGAGATTTCGCTTATACGACGTGCCCAAATCAATAACTTTCATTCGATTTTCAGGAAAGTGTTTACTTTTACCGGCACATTCCTGTCACAAAATGGTCGTTGTTCCCACCTACTCTTCTCACATATCGCCGGTTGCCGAAACTTCTCGAATGCGCAGAATGTCGTGGCATTCCTGAGCGTTCTGCGCAGAAGCAGCATCATCATCGCAACGTCTTTCATTGTTCTCGCAGCTTTGTTGTGTGTTTCGCTTCGTCGTTGTTTACTTTGTCGATTAAATATTGGTAAATTGTTGTGTACCATGTTTATAGTAAGAACGGTGACCGATATGTAAGCACTTTCCATGCAACTTTAACCCTTTAAAGACGAAACGTGTCTTATTTTATATAAGGACTAAGCGCGTACCGCACAGTAAACGCATTCCGTCTGAGTTATAAAAACCAATCCGTTAATGTTGCCTAAGCCAAAAGTCACTGTTTGCTCTGAGAGCCATATAAAACACGTAACCTCAATGCGAGAAACACTTAGAATTGTTGAATGTTAAACCTGGTAGCAAGTAAAATAACCGGTAGGCTTTAAAAGGTTAATGACGTAACTCCTGTTCATGCGTATGTTGATGCGTACAGATTTTATGTAAATGCAGTAGTTGCCTATTATGTTTATTTTTTATACTTAGGTAAGGTTACGTCTTGTATAAAAGTAAACTTCTTATTATTGGTGTGAAATTTTTTATGTCTGAAAGGAATTAAAATTTACAACATGAAAATAACTGGAAAATTAATTTTTTTTTCAAAGAGTTTTCATCTTACGGGCAGTCCTCAAGTTGAGAACTGACCTCTTAAACCGAATTGATGCTGTATATAACGAAATATATATATATATATATATATATATATATCAGAGACTTAATATCTGAGACAATCCAAATTTCTCACAACTCTTGGTCCTACAATTTAACTTGGGTCTTTCACGACCGATTTTTTCACAGTTCTGCCCTTTCCACATTTAAGTTCTTCTTTCTGAAGTATTATAAGAGTAGCTCTTAGATGGGAACCAGGAAACAACTAAACAATATGATGTGTATCTCGTGTCATGGGAACAGATAGTATCTTCTGTCATTTTTGTCCCCCCTGTTCCATTGCTAAGACCGACATTCAAACTATGTCCTGCTTCTCCGACATGTCATTTTATGTGCGTCTACGTACAAATACAGGCTTAATGCTTGGCCTGCTTCTGCTGACATCAATAAACTATTCACACAATTCTCAGGACCTTTCTTATTTCTGCACTTTAGAATTACATGGTTCCATTTATTGTATGCATAATGACAGTAATAATACAGGTTATTATTTACAGAAATGGTTAATAAAAGAGGATATACCTCCGGTTTTACTAGCTAAAATACTTTTTATGCTCTAGTGAACTTAAAGTGAGTGCACAAAATACGCACGGCCTAGAAGAAACATTTGTATTTTGTATGGTTTAAGTGTCTCTAACGCTGACGTAAGGAGCTCTGTTCCCTTTACTATAGTGGAGTTTGGTATGTGCCTTGTGTGCACAATGCTGTCGTCATTTATAGGGACTTATTTTGTGCGATTCTGAAATAAGGAACTCTTGTAATATAGGTAATAATAATAATAATAATAATAATAATAATAAATATTATTGCACGTGTACAAATTAAGGCAGAGTCAAAACCCCTTACAAAATTAACAGCAAACTCAAGAAATCAGAAGATCGCTGTGAGTGAATTGTTATTTTATTGACTACTTATGCGTTAGCGGAACGCATCCCAGCGGATTTTAATGTATTTTTATGGGATAATTGGTCTCAATTTGCGCGAATATTTGTTTACTCGCACGCGCTTCAGGAACACAACCCACACGTAAGGTACCATTCCACTGTATGTGGCCTATTCTGTCAGCTGTGTCTCTCTCTGCAGTTTTGGTCAATAACTACAAAAACATTTGTCAAACCCAATGTCATCGTTCTAAAAATTGAGGCTGCAGGTTTTTTCTGAAGCGTTGGTTAGTAGGTACAAACTACATGACGTCATATTTCAGGAGATATCATCAGGTAAACACAGTTATAAATATTATTTCATACTCTTTCTTTTAATATTCAAGTCAAGTTCCTCTGCCACTGCCATTGCGTGTGGGATTTGTGTTAGACAAAGTGGCATTACTGGAACAGTTTTTTTAATAGTTCGGCTTTCACCTGTCAGTATCAATACACCAATGCTCCGTACTCATTCAGTCATCTGTCACTGACGCAATGTAATCTTAGCAATTGGTGATGTCGTTAAATACATTTGAAAAAGCAGTTACCCTGATAAACATTGTACCTCTTGAAGGCACGCCGGATATTTTTACATATTATCCCGTAAGCCTACCTGTTTAACATAAAAAGCTCCACCTGTTTTCCCAGCGAGTGTGTTTCTTTTTGCTAACTCCAACTACCTAACTGTATGGAGCAGAGGTCTTCTTGAAAAGCTAACAGGTCCTCAGCTAGTCAAGAAGTTCCCCGCATTTTGTGGAACTCGAAGGTTCATTACCGCATTCACAAGAGCCCGCCACGTGTCCCTATCCAATGAATCAGTCCAGGTTCGAGGCTTTGTAAGGTGTTTCGTAACATAAAATCTCTTACGGTGAGGAGTTGTTAGCACCTCGCCCAACACCCAAGCTGGAGGACCACCCCTTGTCGGCTGCCCTCGACTGCTTATTCAATGTATTCGAAGCTACTGTCCATGGAGGCCGTTCCTTCATCCGCAACCTGAGGACGCGCCACGCCGTGGTGACGGGGAGCCACTTGTTTTGCTTCATATAATATTTAGAATAAATAGCCAATTTCTCCCTAAACGTCGTGAAAAAACTGATCTTTGTCAAGCACACTTAAGATGTATTATTATTATTATTATTATTATTATTATTATTATTATTATTATTATTATTATCCCCNTATTATTATTATTATTATTATTATTATTATTATTATTATTATTATTATTATCCCCTTTATGCAGGGTATGTACACTTATATACCTGAAACAAACCATGTTCCTAGGGTATAGAGTGTCGCAGCTATTCTGCGCGTACTGTTAATGGTGCATATAGCGCTGTCTTCAATATTAAACTCTTTTGTGCTTCTACATGAGCACTTCCCGCAGTGTGTGTGCTGTGCCCAATATAGCTGTTTTCTGCAGTTCCTTGATATCGTGCTTTCCCGGTACGCTGCTCAGGTATTTTCTGAAGGATTTTTAAATGGTTCCAGTTGCTCCTATTATTACTGGCGTCACCTTTGTTTTTACATTCCACATGCGCTGTATTTCTATTAGAAAGTCTTTATATTTGAGAATCTTCTCGGCTTCTTTCTTCATCACATTTCTGTTCCCCGGGATTGGTACATCAATTAGCATACATGTTCCTTTTTCATTATCCCGGATTATGATGTCTGGTTTATTGTTGGGGATGTTTCTGTCGGTTTGCACTTGTTGATTCCATAATATGGCTACCTTGCCCACTGGACTTGTTTCTACTGATTTCGGTACATGCTCATACCACAGTTCACGGTCTAATTTTACGCCCAGTTCCTTACATATATTGAAGTACAGTTCAGCACACACTCCATCATGTCGTTTGATGTATTTTTCTTTTGCCAGTATTGGGCACGCTGATAATGTGGTCTGCTGTCTCCTCAAATTGGTGATATAATCTGCATCTGGTGTCTTTTTATGTTCGTATTATTATTATTATTATTATTATTATTATTATTATTATGTAGTTCTGTTTTAATTAATGATATTATTATAACTGATTCTGCGTTAATCTGTCACATTTTTAAATTAATTTATTTGTGTCTTTCCACTTTATAGGGGTTTTGCCCCAGTACTTTTGTGATACTTACTGCAAGATTGGTTTTGTTTTGTCTGTTTAGTATTTTGTTTTTGTGTATTTGTTTTGTTTTGTTCTGTGTTGTATTTGTGCTCTTGTGCTGGCTTTGTAAATGGCGCTTTGCTGTTAAGCCAGCACATTAATAAAAACTATTTAATTGAATTGAATTGGATTGAATTATTATTATGAACATTAGGCTTCAAGAGATCATGTTATCCTTCCATCTACGCCAAAGTCTCCCAGTAATCTGTCTTCTAGCTGGTTTTGCGAATTATCCTGTGGTTCAGCAAAACAGTTTGGGATCCAACTACTCCACACAGGGCTGACATTAGCTTCAATAAACATGTGTTTATTATAAAATACAATAATCTTCTAATGCTGACTGAAACTACTGTATCTGGATCATAGTCTCCAGGAGCTGAATTTTGGGTGAGTTTAGACTTGTGGAATTGCAACGAAAGGTCTGAACTTACTGCCACACCTCATGTTTAAAAGGGGTGGGGTGGGCGGGGGGAGGGGAGAGGGTGAGGTGCTAGAAAGTCAAACCGCATATTTAGGGCGCAGTATTTGCCCCTCATACACACGGACGTACGGGGCACGTGCTGGGGGATAACCTGTCTTGCTGTGAGCTGATTAGTGTCACACCTTTCTGCTAAGTACTTGCTGTCTGTCGCAGTGTTTGCTGCAAGTGCTACCTGCTTTAACACTTCACGCTCTCGTTTTTGCTCATACATTCTATTCGCGGATTTCACATGACGTAGATCAACATGTATAATTATTCCCTGACTAGAATTAATTTGTTGTTCTTTGTAATGGATAAACTGTTTTCTGTGAGGTAGGTACTGGAGTTTTAAATATTATGCGGGTGAATTTGACTTCAAAACGTTTAAACCCACAGATATTTATTTAATTAATGTAGCCCTTCTTTCGATCGTATAATAGCCACACGTCTGCGACAAACTGTATAGACTACCATCTTGCCGGACGTGATGCCGTGTAAGTTAATACAAATCTAACGACCCTTTGAAAGAACCTACTACAGATAGCACAGTAATACCATCTATAAATATTAGGATTATTGTATTCTTATTTCTACAGTGATTTTCGACTCTGTATATCGTTATACTTTTTCAAACATTTGAGGGATTTATCAACTGTCTTTACATTATAACTTTTCCTGCTCTTGGCTAATTATGAGTGACGATTTTCTATGCCCTGTATCCAAATTAAAGTATTAAGTAGTATCCTACTGACTTCGAAGTAAGTACTTTGTCATTGTGTACATTATTGATGCTTTCTTTCCCCAGTTAACTTCGTCTGGCTATAACAAAAGCCGCTGTGTCCTGTGAACCTTTTAAAGCCTAGCGGTAACTTTACGTACCACCAGGTTTAACATTAAAAAATTCTACGTGGTGCCCACATTGCGTTTATGTGTTTTGTACGGATCTCAGAACAAACAGCAACTTTTGCCTTATAAAACATTAAGAGACTGGTTTTTATAACCGAAGTGGAGAGTGTTTACAGCGCGGTACGCACTGAGTCCTTGTCTAAAAGAGATATGCTTCGTTTTTAAAGGGTTAAATACCATTATTTCCTGTTTTTATTCATTATAAATTGTTTATATATCAGTGTTCATCGTCTTATATTTAATTTTACGTTTCGTGACAGAGAAATCGTGTTCCTTATTTCTTTATATTCGCTTATTAGGGCATGTGGTCAGCTGCATAGAAGCCAGGACAAGGTCAAGGCAAAGCATGGCCTCTGGTCCGTCTAGTTCAGGAACTTGGTACAAAAAAATGAAAGAACTCTGACAGTACTTGACTTTCTATCGAGGTGTGTACTAATTTCTTGTACAGCCGTAACAGGCCAGATGCCAGACATGACCAATGAAATTAACCCTTCAGTGCCATCCTCGTTGCACTGTACGGACCTTTGTCGACAACTGTACACCATACGTGTGTGACAGCATTTAAGGCACTATGAATTTAAAATCCCTCCTCAGTGGACATATATTGCAATTTAAACCCCAGCGTTATTGAAGGATTCAAATGATAACATGAAATGCTGTACCCTCCCACATTATTTACTAGAGAACTGCGTGGAGCATGGTCTAACTAACTAACTCCATGGAACAGAGTCCTTCTTGAGAAGCTAACAGTTTCTCAGCTAGTCAAGAAATTCCCCGCATTTTGTGGAACTCGAAGGTTGATTACCGCATTTACAACAGCCCGCCACCTATCCCTATCCTGAGCCAGCTCAATCCAGTCCATGCCCCCATCTCATTTCTTTAAGATCCATTTTGATATTATCCTCCCATCTACGCCTGGGTCTCCCAAGTGGCCTCCTTCCCTCAGGTCTCCCTACCAAAATCCTGTATGCACCTCTCCCTTCCCCTACGTGCTACGTGCCCCGCCCATCTCATTCTTCTCGATTTGATCACCCGAATAATATTTGGTGATGAGTACAGGTCATCAAGTTCCTCTTTATGTAGTGTTCTCCAATCCCCTGTCGCCTCGTCCCTCTTAGGCCCAAATATCCTCCTCAGCACCCTATTCTCGAACACCCTCAGTCTTTGTTCCTCCCTCAGTGTCAGAAACCAAGTTTCACACCCATACAAAACAACAGGTAAAATTGTATTTCTGTATACCTTAATCTTTGTGTTTTTGGATAGCAACCTGGACGACAAAAGATTCTGCGCCGAATGATGGCAAGCATTCCCCGACTTCAGTCTGCTCTTAATTTCTTCATGAATGTAGTTTCGATTCGTTAGGGTTGCTCCCAAATATCTGAACTCTTCCACCCTTTCAAAGAATTTATCTATCTTTATGTTGTGAGTTTTTCCTGCAGGCTGATCTCGAGACGTGACCATGTCTTGACAAGCTAATAGTTGCTCAGTTGGTCATGTTACTCCCAGTATTTTATGGAACCTGAATGCTATTTTTTGTCCCCACAAAAACTCGTCGCTTATAACTGTTATGAGGCGAATTAATCAAATTCAGAATTTCTCATCTTATGTCTCAAAGATCCCTCTCAATTTTAATGCTTTATCTGGGTCTAGTTTTCCCCAGGTAGTCTCGTCACTTCGGATTTTGCGACCAGAATATTCAACACGTGTATCTCTCTCGTACATACTACGCATTTTACACTCTTTGGTTTGACCATGCTAGTAATATTTTGCAACGAATGTATTTTGTAAAGCTCCTGACTGTGCATTTTGCTCCATTTCCGTATGCTTTCTCTCCCTTTGATTTTAATATTCCTTTCAGCACCCTATTCTCAAATAACCTGAGCCTATTCATATTATTGAGAGAGAGATAAAGTTTCATGAACTTTAAAAAACAACGAAAATTGCATTTCTTATAGTTTAAATCCTGTGTGTCCAATGTCGAGTTAAACTTGACAGCGCTTTCCGCTGTACATACCAATTCCGCTGTCGAGGCTAGGTCGACACCTTGTTTTGCGATGTTTTATTTCGGTTTTTCCTAAGCTCCTGCAAGCTAACGCCTGCTTTTGAAATTATAAGCTTAGAGGTTTTCTCGAAAATTAATTTAGAACAGACTGTTGGAATTGTCGACAATAACTTGGACTGCAGTGTTTTAATACCCTCAATTAGTCCGTAAATAAGGAAGACTTTTATAATGTGTAGATTAGCCTTTTAAAGCCTAGCGGTAACTTAACGTACTACCAGGTTTAACATTAAAAAGTTCTACGTGGTGCCCACATTGCGTTTATGTGTTTTGTGTGGATCTCAGAACAAACAGCAACTTTTGCCTTATAAAACATTAAGAGATTGGTTTTTATAACCGAAGTGGAGAGTGTTTACAGCGCGGTACGCACTGAGTCCTTATATAAAACAGATACGCTTCGTCTTTAAAGGGTTAATTTATAACTGTGGTAGTTCAGTCGGTATAGAGACTAGTCCCCAGGCTAGAAAAAAGAGGGACCGTGATTTGATAACTGCAAAGTCAAGAAATTTTTCTCTTACCCAGAGGGTCCAGGCCTGCTCTGGGACCCTGGGAACTGTGCATCATTCTACTTAATTCATAATGGACGCTGTTTTACTGTCGGTAAAGCAGCCTCACCCCATGTAGTGCCAAATTTAACAATACGTGGAGTTATAACTCCACTCTGTCATACGTTTTTATGACGTCGTTCTCAATTAATAACGGGGGATAATTTGACCTCCACCTCACATGAATTTATTACTACTTACATACACTAAATAAGAAATTATGCACAAATTTGTTAAAATCTCCCTCGAGGCTGTGAAGTAAGGTGTTAGCTTCGAATCGTGTGGTTGTGAATTCGTCTGACATATAAACGGCTGGAATGCTTTGACAGGCAGCCGTCGTCATATCCAAAGCAGACTGGGCTGCCCATTACATAAGCCATTGAAGCGAACTGGAACCGGAATTATATCCGAGCGGAATAACGGCAAAGATCTTATTAGTGGGACAGCGGAGCAGTGCTATAAAATCACTGTCCCCAAATCGCGTCGCGTTTTGTGTGGGTTGGAAGCCTACATCTTCACATTAGAGATTGTTATATTTATTTCTGGTATTTTGTAACGGTTTTCAAAATAAATGAGACACAGTTTTATTGTGAAACAATTCTGTTTCACATATATTTGCTACTTATTTCATTCATGGTGACCATCTTTAGAAGAAGCCGTTGCAACAATGCATGAATCAAGGCAAAATTACCAAAGAGAGACGTCTCTTTCTTACAATCTGTTGTCGTACTGGTGTATATGACAACAATTACTCCTAGTGGCGCAGTCTGTGATTGTGTTTATCAGGAATCTGTCTTATTTAAAACATGAATTTCTGTGTTAATATTTTTTGTGAATATTAAATTATACGAGTGATCAGAATTGTTAAAATTCGTTCAGTTCTTAACACGTGACATTAAAAAAGTAACTTCACATTAAGATAAGAATAACTTAACTTCATTTATTTGTTTGTTTGTTGTATTTAAAGCCTTGTAAATGGTAACAAAGGATCTTACAAACTTCATCCTTCTTACTTCGTTATGTAACGTTATTAATAATTGGGTTCAGAGGAGGATTAAGTAATTGCCAGAGTTCCTGTAGCTTTCCGGATGAATGTCAAGAATTGTTTTAACATATAACTGTTTTTTGACCTTATTTATATTGAAAACTGTATCGATAACACAAAGGGATGTCTCCTCCAAATATTATCTTCTAGCAGCCTTATTTTTGTCGAAGATGTTTTTAGGCTATTCTGTAGGCCTGGCAGTGAAGTTTCCTCTGTACACGTCATGAAGACATACAACATGGAGGTATAGCTCCATACATTTTTAATCTCGGCATTATGTATGAATGAGTGGTCAGTTTCACACCCCAGTCTCTTTATCCCCCGGTAAAATGTCCCGGAATTCACTGAATAAGAAGCTTGTTGCGCCATTGACGCAGTCTGAAAAATTTGATGAAGAAATAATTCTCTTGCCCTTGCCTTGAATCGAGCCACGACTTCTTCTATATCCAGTTTGTATCCTAGTCGCCACACCGACTGCCTCACAGTGGGCTACTGTGAAATAGATACATTGTGTTTACGTTGGATGATAGTAGAAGTTTCCCGTTAGGGTGTCCCCAGCTTTATACCAGTTTTATTACAGTCTTTGATATTCTTGTTATTGCTATATGCGGAACGCTCGGTTTTCACTGAGTCTGGTCAAATTAATTTTCCTTTCTTGTTAATTTCAGCACAAAAAAACCATACACTACCCAGATGCTTAGTTGTCCGGACATCAATTGAAGACGCGTCTTTAAAACATGGTTCAAAGTAACTAACTCGACCTACTAATGGCCGCCATATTTAGATATGAAACGAATAAATTAAAACTGTAAGCTGTGACGACCTCCATACTGGCCAGTTTGTCCAGTTTCATCTTGTCTTTCAGGGCCAGAGAAAATGTTAGTGACTTTGGACTTTGTGTGACAGTTTACAGTTCTTTTTTGCATTTCTTTCTTTATCAACAGCATTTTTAGACGAAAATGAAACTTCTTATCCAATGTATATCATGGAGGTCCGGTTTCGATTTAAGGTCAGTGCAGCTGAGGTTTTTAGTGGACCAAGTCGCACTTAGGCAGGTTTTTTTCCCCCGAGTATTTCTGTCTTCCCCTGTCAGTACCACTGTAGCAGCGCTCCGTACTCTGTTTCCTTAATCTATCGCCTAATCTGTCAAATCCTACTACCTGGTAGCGATGTTTAATGAAACACTTCTCTGTCTCATGACAGAGGCGTGTGTCGAATTCATATATGGTTCGCAGAGGTCAAGGGATAAATTTATTCAGAAAACCGAAAAAAAATCAATGCGGGGCATCCCTAGAGGAGAGATAATATTAAAATATATCCGAAGCAACAAGAAATAAACGTATACCCTGTATTTGTCTTGGTCAGATTAAGTCTGTTGTGACCAGGACAATAAACTTTTGTGTTTCATAAGAGGTCATTCTTGAAGAGGTGATGTACTATTAATTTTTCAAAACCGTTCGTTGGAGTTGTCCATATAAACTACTCGGACATTTTATAACTCTCCTGTAGAATACCAGTATAAAACCAATTCAAATTTCAATGAGACAATTTGAAAGTCCCTCGCTCGTTAACTACCATTTGCAGAGATATTCCTTCCGTGTATTCTGTCGTATTGTACCACTTGAGGGATATTATAATATCTAAAATTGACGTAATATGCACGACATGACCTTGGAAATTCAGAGAAGTAGAGCGTGATGAAACAATTTATGTTCCTACTTTAAGCTACATGCTACCGGCACATGTCGGATGTTGCAGAACTGACTGAAAAAAAAGGCCTACCTCTCGCCTGTCTAGTAACAGATACTGTCATCTGACACGCGTATAGCAAGCATGAGTTGCTGTATACAGCCAGAACTGTAACTCTTGGGCTTCTGTAAGGGGTGCACAAATTCTGGGCACAATGCAGCCCAGGCTACTCTTGTATGGGGGCGCCGAATATTGGCGGGTTTCGGTATGGAACTTAAAGTCATGTCACTCTCCTGAGTCACAAAGTTTTAAGTGGCTCTTAGATTTTTGGAAAATTTGTGGCTCACTGATGTATATATACGGAGGCACGCGGTGGCACAGTTGGTTGAGGCACTGCACTACAAGCCGGAAGGTCGTGGGTTAGATATCTGATGGAATCATTAGAATTTTTCACTGACATAATCCTTGCGGCTGCACTATGGCGCTGGGGTCGACCCGGCCTCTAGGAGAAATAAGTACCAGGAATAGTTCCTAGGGATAAAGGCGGCCGGTGTCTAAGGCTGACAACCTTACCACCTTCATGTGCCGATTGTCTTGAAATCTGGGAGCCTCAACCTCCTGGAACCCTAAGGGCCTGTCCAGGCTTGTACAGGGATTCTAGTGCCGACCCATTGGTATTTTCTCCTCATGCCATATCTTTTCCAGAAGAGGCTGTAACAGTCTCCGTATCTATTTTCATGACTTCAGGTACAATGTTGTCTACCCCTGGTTACTTGCCTTTATTAACCTTTTAAAGCCTAGCGGTAACTTTACATACGACCAGGTTTAACATTAAAAAATTCTACGTGGTGCCCACATTGCGTTTATGTGTTTTGTACGGATCTCAGAACAAACAGCAACTTTTGCCTTATAAAACATTAAGAGACTGGTTTTTATAACCGAAGTGGAGAGTGTTTACAGCGCGGTACGCACTGAGTCCTTATATAAAACAGATACGTGTCGTCTTTAAAGGGTCAATCTTTTTAAGAGCTGCCACTGTTTCGGCAGGGTTTGGTGTGTGGAAGCTGATTTTATGATTACTGAGGTTGCTGTCTGCCCATGCTCCCTCACGCACCTCCATGTTCTCTCCTCTGTTGAGAACTTCGGCGAAGTGTGCCTTCCGTGTAAGCAGCTGTTGTTCCTGAGTTGTTAGCAGGGGGCCATCTCTATCGCTGACTGCTTCACTCCTGTTGAAGCTCTTTTTTGAGAGCATTCCTGTGACGCCTTATTGATCTTTTGCATTTTCCCTCGAAGCTCTTTTTACGGCTCTTTCTGCTTGCTCATCCATCCTCCTCCTCTTGTCCCTCTTAGCACTCTTGTTCGCGTATCATTTGATTGCAGTTTATTCAGTGTTTGCCTGTGCTTTCTGTTGTCTTGTCTTACTTAAATCCAGCTGAGCTTTAGTCTTCCTCCTGTGATTTATTATCTCCCAGGTGTCTTTGGACACCTAATCTCCCTCCTTACGTCCAGACAATAGTCACGCACTATCGTGACTGAGCTATTCTGGCTTCGTTTATCGCCTACTTTTTTTGTGTGGGCCGGTATAGCGTATTCGGTATGGACTCGCCACGAGCTGGACGGTCTGGGGATCCAATTCCGGTGGTGGCGAGATTTCCCGCACCCTCCAGACCGGTCGTCTAGCGCCGAGTTTAAAGAGAGTGTAGATCTCTGCCTCTGCTCCTCCTATGGGCCTTTATGGCCTCTTCTAGGGTGAAATTTACCTTTACCTGTATTTTTTTTGTTTTAACGGTTTGTATTAACATTTTAAAGCCTAGCGGTAACTTGACATACTACCCGGTTTAACATTAAAAAATTCTACGTGGTGCCCACATTGCGTTTATGTGTTTTGTACGGATCTCAGAACAAACAGCAACTTTTGGCTTATAAGACATTAAGAGACTGGTTTTTATAACCGAAGTGGAGAGTGTTTACAGCGCGGTACGCACTGAGCCCTTATATAAAACAGATACGCTTCGTCTTTAAAGGGTTAACGTGGTTATTGTATAGTACGGCCGTGATCGTTATACAGTTCAACAGAGTTTCACAGACATTTCATCGTCTTATTTATTCACCTCCTTACGCGTTATTTAATAACGTTGTTAGTAGGTCATGATGTAGAGCATCGAACTGTAGTGTGATTCGTAAATAATGAGTTGCAGGTGTTATGAAAGATGCGGCTCTTGTCTAAGTTGAATTACTGTCCCGGAGTTTTCATGAAGGTACTGAGAAATGCAAAGTCATCAATCGGATGAGCCGTTAGTGCCATGCCGCCATATTTTAGTGGCGCTAGCTGGTGTCTGACACTTCTGGGCACTAGAGCGGTAACGCCGTGCGATCTTGTATCCACCGTAGGTGTCACACGACGACGTTGTCCCCTCCCTGGATCGAACCGCAAGTATACCGGGTAGCGGGCCGCCACCAGCGAATGGATTTAACTAAACTACGTTGACCCCATTTTGTAAATCCTTTCGTAAGTCACTATTACCGCCGGCTATCTCAGGCGGGGCTTTAGAAGGCAGTGGACCTGGAATTAACTTAACCTACTGTAGCGACACTTGCCAGCCTTCTATATACGTATCCAGTGAAACGTGTCTGTAACGGACGGAACTCTTTTCCGTTGTAGGCAGGTTCGTTTTCATACACGTACCTGAAGTGGGATCCTTGGGACAGTAAAAGTTTCTCGCTGAAGACGGGGTTCCTTTTATGCCAAGGTTTCGTTTAAGGCAGGTTTCACTATATCATAAAAATGGTCATCATAAGTGTGGGATGGAGAGTCTAACGTGTGCTGCTTTCTGCCATTGACATGTTACATTCCCTACCCCTTGGAGAATTCCAGTGCTCCAAAATCCATTCATCTTCACTAGGTTGTCTCTCTTACGGCAGGTTCATAGCCTCATCCAATGCGAGTTCTTCACGGAATGCGATCTAGTGCTTCCTCTTTCAATTTCCAGTATCTTATTTTTGCCGTATTGTCATCCAGTAGCTGCTTACGTCTTCTTCCTCGTCTTCCCGTCACTTCTATCTTCCCTGCTATCTTTTTTTCAAAATTCGTTATTCTGTTATAATCAGAGAAATGTCACATTTTCCTTTAAATTGTCACACTAAAACGCTTAAATAACCCATTTAAAAGTTTGTCGTAACCTTTACCTTGAAGACAATATAACCTTATGACTAAATTTATTTGCATTTAACCTTTTAAAGTCTAGCGGTAGCTTTACATACGACCAGGTTTAACATTAAAAAATTCTACGTGGTGCCCACATTGCGTTTATGTGTTTTGTACGGATCTCAGAACAAACAGCAACTTTTGCCTTACAAAACATTAAGAGATTGGTTTTTATAACCGAAGTGGAGAGTGTTTACAGCGCGGTACGCACTGAGTCCTTATATAAAACAGATACGCTTCATCTTTAAAGGGTTAATATTCAGTTCGTACAATTATTTTTGTGTACGGAAATAATTACTGTTTGTTCTGAGATCCAAAAAAATGCGTAAATATACTCTGTGGGCAGAATGGCTTCATTTTTATTTTAAATTTTATGGTATGTGAAGTAACCACTGGGTTTCGAAAGGTTAGTGCTTCTGTCAGATTCATGTTTGTGCGCAAGCTTAAATGTAGATCTAAAAAAAAAATGAAATCCAACTACATTATCAGAGTCGCCTGATTACCGTATGCCATTTAGCATGATGATTTCAGGGGAACGATTGTTTAAACCTGAAGTGACGCGTTTCAAATAACTTAGGTGCTGCATGTGCTACGTATTTCTCGCATATGAAGCTGTCCGTTGTAGACAGACAAGTAGCAGATGACCTCCTTTACGTACAGTCTGGGGATATATCTCTTATGCTGAAACAAAGGATGGGTGGTCTTGTTGGATAAAATCTGTTCTCACAGACCATAATGATAAACCGTTACACTGAGGAATGAGAAATTTTAAAGTTCATCAGGTCAGGAGTACCGTCAGATTAAGGGCATAGTCTAACTTCTGTGTTTCTAATCACCACGAGAATCTTGTTTGGAATGCTTAAGTCACGTGTCTCAAGAATGTGACGCAAAATTATGCCGACTGATGTAGTTCAGTTCCAGATTCCTTCTTGATAAAGTTTTATTCAAATTATCACTAGTTAAGGTGGGGTGAGACATATTGTACCCTGAAGCCGGAGGCAATATTTTACTCTGAGGTTTTGTTATCTGTGTACACAAAGCACTGCCATATCCCCAACGACTGTGAATTTGATTTTTATTTTATACAGTACGTTTCAGTTAACAGGGGGCATGCGGGGGCGCAGTTGGTTAAGCCGGAAAGTCGCGGGTTCAATTCCTGATGGTGTAATTGGAAATTTTCACTGATATAATCCTTCCGGCCGCACTATTGCCCTAGGGTCGACTCCGCCTCTAACAGAAATGAGTACCAAAAATATTTCCTGGGGGGTAAAGGCCGCCGGTGGGTAAGGCTGACAATCTTGCCACCTTCATGTGACGATTGTCTTGAAATCTGAGAGCCTCAACCTCCTGGAACCCTCAGGACCTGTCCAGGCCTGTAACGGGATTGCTTTACCTGTACGTTTCAACAAGAGACGGCTGTGTCCGTTTATAAGCCTAGTGATTACTTTATGTACCATCAACTTTAACCCTTTAAAGACGAAGCGTATCTGTTTTATATAAGGACTCAGTGCGTACCGAGCTGTAAACTCTACATTTCGGTTATAAAAACCAGTCTCTTAATGTTTTATAATGCAAAAGTTTCTGTTTATTCTGAGATCCGTACAAAACACGTAAACGCATTGTGGGCACAATGTAGAATTTTTGAATGTTAAACGGGTTAGTACGTGAAGTTACCGCTAGGCTTTAAAAGGTTAACATTCAAAAATCCCACAGTCTACCCACACAGTGTATTTATGTGTTTTGTATGGATCTCAGAACAAACAACGATTATTTCCCTATACGGCGTTAAGTGACTGGTTTTTATAACTGAGGCGGAGTGTGTTTACAGCGCGGTACGAACTGGATATTTAAACATAATTCAGGTTAATTAACCCTTTAAAGACGAAGCATATCTGTTTTATGTAAGGACTCAGTGCGTACCGTGCTGTAAACACTGTCCACTTCTGTTATATAAAGCAATCTGTTAATGTTTTATAAGGCAAAAGTTGCTGTTTGTTCTGAGATCCATACAAAACACATAAACGCAATGTGGGCACCACGTAGAATTTTTTAATGTTAAACCTGGTGATACGTAAAGTTACCGCTAGGCTTTAAAAGGTTAAGGCTCGTTGTGAAGTATTAATATGGGACATATAAAGTTAGTAGTATATGAGATATACGGGCCTATTTGTTTTATTGAAAATGGTAATAAATTGCAGTCGTTGTTGGTTGCAGACTGGACGACCAGATTTTTATATCCTGTAGCGGCAGGACCTTCTCGCTTCTTCTGTCTGTGCAACTTTGGGAGAGAAAGTGCTCAGAGAACTAGTCTCGAATGCGAAAATAGGAGATCGTGAAACTTCATGTAATATATCGCTTATTGTTTTCCGATCTTTACTGAAGTACTGTATTCGCGACATCTTAACTGTGGACAGACGGACCGCCAGATAAACTCTCATATGACGGAACCGTTTTTGCAATTTACTCTTATAAATGCGGCAAAAACCATGCAGGCGGTGAAATGTACAGTCTCCTGCGAAGTGACATAATCTGATAAATAGGTATCGACGTTTCTGAGGAACCTGCTGCCTGTCACTTTAAGTTCGAATAAGACATCTTCAGGATAAGAAGAATCATTCGTCTAAGCTGAATAAGGAGGCACCAAGTTTTCCGAAACGTCAGCACGTGGTTCACAGCTCAGAACCTAGAAATTTTCATCAAGACGGCGTCTGTAACCTCACATCTTAATATGGGAATGGTTATCTACGTTATGAATATCAAAGCTTCTGCTTCCAGAGGTTTTTGAGGACCTGCTTTGCGCTGTTCGGAACTGTGCCGATTCATCGGATGTTTCCTCGAGTTACTGAAATAAGATACGGCTTAGAAAAGATCCGTTAGTGAGAGCCGGAAATTTGTGAAGTGTCTGACGGGTTTAATGGTGATCAGTATTCATGTGTGAAGCCACCAAAACATTGAACCCAGTTGCCCAACCTATTTTGTTCCCGCCCCCCCCCCCACCAACCTAAGACTAATAATTAATGGTCGTGTTTGCCCTCCAGAGAAGACAGCGTGTGACGTCACTATTTTGGAATGTAGGTCCCAGTGTTTCTCAGTATTACTCCACATTCAGGAATGAATGGAAGGTGCGCTGCACCTTCTTTCTTGTTAGGTAATTTGAGAAAAAGATTGAGACCAAAGATTGCAGTCTGCTGGAATATATATCTGTGTTCGCTGGTGATATGTTACAGATTTTTCGTATGACCTTGCTGCTTCTATCTTCAGGGTGGTCGAAGAATAGGCTGTTATTCGGAGATGCATCTTCTTGATAAATATATCAAGAATGCATACACTACTCTCTGATGCTTAATAAATACATTTTGGAGATGAGTGTACAAATGCAGTTAGCGGAACGGATATCTTATCAATTTTTGACCCTTCAGACACTCGGTATATGCTGATTCTTTACTCCAAGGACGTATAAAACATTCCCTGTCTAGGGACTAATTCTGAGTCAGAATAACTCGTAGTGAGTGGGCTGTTAAAATAACAGATTGGAGAAAATAGGCTTTCATGCGTCTCTGTAAATACAGTTCCAGTTAACCTTACGTATAAGTGTCATGTGTCTAAAATTTCTACCTGTAAAAATTTTTCAAATTTGATATTTCCTGAAATTTTTTTCTGAAATATATGGCCCGGAATTTATTACGCAAATTATTTCCCTGTGTTTTAAGTTTCAGGATAGTTTGTTACTGTATTGTTTATCCAAATTACTGTAACATACTAATTTGATGATTTGGCACTGCGAGAATTAAAGACTTTTAGATTTACAAAATATTTTACTGCTAACGCACAATCAATCACAACCTGACAGTCATTTTAGGAGAAAGGTAACGCTGAATGCTGTAAGCGTGCTTTTGGACGGTACCGTGCTTAGTACATCTACTCGTACTTTCTTCATATCACTTTCGAAGTATTGAATAATCACAAAGCAAAAAGTGGAGTTTGAGGTTTGTGAAAGGCCAGACTTACCGCGTGTGAGATACGTTCTTCTTCTCTTGCTTTCTTCCTTGAGCCCTTACTTTCCTTTTACTTTTCCCTTCTTTGGTTCTCGTCTTTCTCTTCTTGTTCTTGTTCTTGTTCTTCTGCTTCCTCCTCCTCCTCTTCCTCTTCTTACTTTATCTTTGTTCAGTTCTCTTCTAACTTCTTGCTGTGTCGCTTTTCTGGTTCCCTTATTTGATATATTTTTGCCTCCCTTGTCCCCTTGCTAGTTTCTTTGTCGTTCCTTCATTTCTTTCTTTATTTTTCTGCTTACTCTGTTTTCTGTAATCTTTCTTTCTTCCTTGCTTCCCTTCTCGCCCTGGTCATTTTTAGTGTACTTCCTTTCCTCAAAAAGAATAAATTTATACCACCATAATGTGGCGACCATAAATATTTTATTTTAAAAGTTTTTTATTTTATTTTTCAAAATTTCAGTGTACCGGTCATCAGCCGATTTCAGTGTATGATTTCGGTTGAAGAGAAATCACGTAAAACCTTCGATATCATCGTGTGTATAAACTCAGTGTTTTTTTGAAATATCGTTTTAAGGGAGGGGGTTGCAGCCCCCCTCCCCTTTGGGTGCGCGCCTGATCCTAACTTTATCAATTGGAGAAACACCATAAAATTGACAAATTAGTGTCAGATTAGGCCTGACACTGATCTCATAACGGTGTTTCCGTAGCTTGCTGTTCCTAGCGCAACCAACAGTTATTCATCAAATTTCTGTCGCGTATAGTGTTGATGTTGTTGTTGTTGTTGTTGTTGTTGTTGTTGTTGTTGTTATTGTTGTCGTCGTCGTCGTTGTTCGTCTTCTTCTTCTTCTTCTTCTTCTTCTTCTTGTCGTTTGTACTGCCTTGCCTTAAACTATGTGATTGCGAATATGAGAGAATAGAAACATTCTGAAAATTTTCGGTTTAAACATAAAATAGAACTTATGTTTTTGGCCATAGCATAGACAAGAAAGTAGAAATTGCCAGATAAAACTGAGGGAGTTGTTCAGATTCATGAATAATCGAAGTGACAGTGTGTTTACACTAACCACAGCTCTGTTATACGACGTTTTAACACATTATTCACGCGGCAATCCACAGAACCTTAATGTACTTACAATTACGTAGTAACGCACACTTCACTACCAGTATTCTCACATGAACTGGCCGCGATTCTGACTTAAAAATTCAGTCCGCACCTCATAAAAATCGCTGTCTACTGTCATTATAAATATCATCTGGTTAATGTTGTTTACGTAAGTAATCGGCGTGCATTTTCATAATCACAAGAAATTCATATATACACCTCACAGGAAAATTGATATTTTCTATATATTAACCCTTTAAACCCTAGCGGTAACTTTACGTACCACCAGGTTTAACATTAAAAAATTCTACGTGGTGCCCACATTGCGTTTATGTGTTTTGTAGGGATCTCAGAACAACAGCAAATTTGCCTTATAAAACATTAAGAGATTGGTGTTTATAACTGAAGTGGAGAGTGTTTACAGCGCGGTACGCACTGAGTCCTTATATAAAACAGATACGCTTCGTCTTTAAAGGGTTAATGCAGGAGGTAGCCTACATCTAAGGACATAAGTACAAATGAATGACCCGTCCTTTAGAAAGGAAGATCGACGTCCGTAGAAGACACGTGAAATTATAGTGGCTACCAGGAATAGAGAGAAAGTATCTTTTACGAGATAAAATAACTTGTTTACCCTTACAGTATACAGAATAGAGGCCACTTATTCATTTAGTAGTAAATGTGCTGACAATATGGGAGAAAGGGCTGGCGATGATGATGTAGCTAATTCATATCGAGTGCTGAAAATTGAGACGAAAAAAAGTGATGAGTTATGAGCTCTAGACCATACGTTGGGTAAGTGAAATCAGGGCAGCGTCCTCATTTTGACTGCTCAGTTCAGGTTTTATTACCGGTTCCGCCAACATGCCGAGGACAACCGAGTACTTTATGTCTGGGGGCAAGTACAAACACGTGAATGAATTCCATAAACATTCCGCTATTGGATTCTGAGATTTTGGGTTACCGTAGCAATGTGTGTCAAGATAGCCCGCACTGTTCTTTTCCTCTCAAAACCTGTAATTTGAAACCAAGGTAAATTCGACGCTGCACACGCGATGAAGGCGTATGGGGGAGTGGAAGTAGAGCTCCAATCATTCTTAACCTCTATTTTCTTCTCTCATGGCGCAACAGCCCCTAGTGGGCCAGGCTGGCTTCAATATCGAGGCTTCGCGATCACACTCAGACACACCACAGTCAGTAGGACTCCTCTGGACGAGTGATCAGCCCGACGTAGAGACCTCTACTTGACAACACACAACGGAGAGACATCCATGCCCCCGGTGGGAGTCGAAGTCACAACCAGCAAGCGAGTGGCCGCAGACACACGCCTTAGACCATGCGGCCACTGGGACCGGCTCTTAACTATCCTAGATGGGTTTGAGTGGTTAGCTTCACGATCCGGCCGCTTTACTCCCGGGAGCCCGCCGTAGACTTTGAATAAGAGGCTGGGTGAGTCTCAGAGCCGATCTGGAAAATTAGAAGTGATAAATCTCTTACTCCTACTATGAATCAAACCACGATTCCTCAGTCATCCAGGCTGTAGCCTAGTGGCTGTACTGAATGGGCTGTTGGGTGCCTTGATAAAATGTACAAGCGATTTAGTTTAATCGTGAGACTTAATCCACTTAAAATCTTAGCTGAACATTTGCTGTCCTGTGTCGTGATTTCACTTGAGTTATTTTACGCAGACACCACAATAGTTCTTAAGTCTTTACGGTTTTTCTTCTCGAAACGGCCTTTTCCCACTAGTATACTTTTATAACCATGTATAGGTAATGTTTCGAAATACCACTTACAGCTGTCGTGAACGAGGATAACTCAGTCACTGTAATGACTGAGCCACGGGATGTACGACCGTAGAACCGTGGAGCGAGTACCTGCAGTGGCAAGAAATTTTTCTCTTTTCCAAAGCGTCCAGACCGGTACTGGAGTCCATGTAGCCTGTTATTCAAAAGGTACAGAAGGTTTCCCGGGGATAAAGAGGCGGCAGCGTGAATCTGATAAAGAGGTCGGAATGTAAGTGTAACTACTCACATCCAGTACCGAGAATAAGAATTAGTGTAGCTACAACTTTGTTTAGACATGTGGCCTGCACAGAGCAGTGCTTAACTTTAACTTCTGAGGAGAATTGTCCTGAAATCTGGGAGATACGTAGATTGATATTTTCACATACACTAACCTTCTAAAGCCTAGCGGTAACTTTACGTACCACCAGGTTTAACATTAAAAAATTCTACGTGGTGCCCACATTGCGTTTATGTGTTTTGTACGGATCTCAGAACAAACAGCAACTTTTGCCTTATAAAACATTAAGAGATTGGTTTATATAACCGAAGTGGACAGTGTTTACAGCGCGGTACGCACTGAGTCCTTGTATAAAACAGATACGCTTCGTCTTTAAAGGGTTAAACTCGCCTAGAAAGATCAAGGGCTTTTGAGCGACATACTATAAACCTTGTAATGTGTCGTGGTGTTCACCAAAGTTTCCTGTAGACGGAAGGAGAAGCATCTTCCTAAACGTTGTAAACTGCAACCCCTGGTATGTAGAGATCACTTCTTACAGCGAAAGCAGTGTGCTAACATAAGTTCTAGGCGTAATTCAGTCATTCAACTCTTACCACAAGTATGTTCGCGTACTGTATCAGGCTGGTATTCGCCATCTGTGAACCAGATTCTGAACTGAAATATGAGCTGCATCTTTCGTATTTTAGTTCACTGTATTGCCAGCAGGGCTTTCACTCTAACGTACGGTGCTAATGTTAATTTTATTGTTATTTTACTACTCTTTTTACACTGTAGAAATTATACAGCTGTGCGTAAATTGGCATATGATCAGGCATGGTGAGAATGTAGTAATTTGAATATCGAGGCCTATTTTAATGTAGTGTCCTGTTTTTCGCAATATATTTCTTAGCCTGGAAAACCCTACAACAAAATTTGAAGACCGCCTGCGTGCAAACACATTAATGTGTATCGCAGCCTGCTTCTCCTCTCTACGAATTCGGTTTTGATGTGCCTTATATTAAATGCAGTGTAATGTGCAGGTGAGTGGCGTTGGCTGTGTTATTTTCGGCTATTCAATGTGCTGAACCCAGTTCTTTATACTGTGGGGTGTAACACAGCCCCAAGTAAAACAGTGGAAACCCGCAGTCCTACAAGGACTGACGCGCCCCTTGTTCGACAGCGGTAACCAACCTGTCTGTCGCGGATTCCCAGAAACCGCCAAGATTTACTTCAGTGGCTCCGGGAATTCACATAACTTCACGATGTCTTCCTCCTCCAGCTAGTTCCTATTTCCCCTATTATTGTTATTATTATTATTATTATTATGGAAAATAAGTTGCAGTAGTTTTTCTCATTATACATTCTCTCAACTAATTGGGCTGCTATATGCTACTATTAATACCTGGGACTTCTAAAAACGTTCGGCATCTACTCTCTTAACTTCTGGGTACGTTACACACCAACCCAAATAACTTCTGGGTACGTTACACACCAACCCAAATAACTTCTGGGTACGTTACACACCAACCCAAATAACTTCTGGGTACGTTACACACCAACCCAAAAACTTCTGGGTACGTTACACACCAACCCAAATAACTTCTGGGTACGTTACACACCAACCCAAATAACCCTGTATGACGAAAGTGGTGACCTACCTGTTTAACTTGTTGTGGGACATACAGTAGATGCATATAAATGTGTTTCTGGTGTCAGAATTTCTTGCAATGTATTATCTAGTGGTCGGAAAGTCGCGTTTGTGTTATGTCTGATTAATGGAATTCATTACGTACCTTATGGACTGGATATAATGTATAATACTGTAATAATAAATTCGAAAATGGGCAACTCCCCAAGACACAAACATTAATGTATATAACCATTGAAAACGCAGTGTTAACTACATACATCGCCAGGTTTGAAGTCAAAAACTCTGCATTTTGTTAGCATCCATTGTTTGTGGTGTTTACAACAAACAGTGGTTACTTGTTTACAGAAGCTGATTTGTTTCCCAACTGTAAGCACATACTGTACTGTAGGAGGTGTGAACCACCCGAATCTCTATGCGAAATTCGTATTTATAAATAAGTATATATTAACTTCAGTCTTCCAAATCTGAAAAGTGTTTTGAAACCAATCGCCCACCCTTCACTGTGTCTGTAAACAAGAATGTAAGAATGGAGCAAAGCCTAGTTTGAAGTGAGTCGATAATTGTAAGACTAAACGACATTGGTCACAAATAACAGTCAGTTTTCTAATGATAGTGAAGCTTACTTGGCGTGTTTCTGCGTGATATTGTGAATTAAATGCAGTAACAGCTGTGTATATTATGACAGAATTGGACCATCACACTGCGATTCGTCTTGTAGGCTATGTTTATTTTATTGTGATTTTGTGCCTGCATGTTTCGGCCTTAAAGATAGTTAGAGAGAGATCATTTACCCACACCATAAGTCGAACAACAGAAGGTATTATGATACACTTGATAGTATGTATACAGTGCGTGTGTATAACACTATACAGTGCGTGTGTGTAACACTATACAGTGCGTGTGTATAACACTATACAGTGCGTGTGTATAAGACTATACATTGCGTGTGTATAACACTATACATTGCGTGTGTATAACACTATACATTGCGTGTGTATAACACTATACAGTGCGTATGTGTAACACTATACATTGCGTGTGTATAACACTATACAGTGCGTGTGTATAACACTATACAGTGCGTGTGTATAACACTATACAGTGCGTGTGTGTAACACTATACAGTGCGTGTGTGTAACACTTTACATTGCGTGTGTATAACACTATACATTGCGTGTGTATAACACTATACAGTGCGTGTGTGTAACACTATACAGTGCGTGTGTATAACACTATACATTGCGTGTGTGTAACACTATACAGTGCGTGTGTATAACACTATACAGTGCGTGTGTATAACACTATATTCAAGTACGTAACAAGGCAGGCAATGTACGTATAAACGCAACATTGAGGCACGTTCACGTAACCGTTGTTGCCGTGGAAAAGCAATAACTATTACATATTATGTGTGTGTGTGTGTCTGTAGCCTTAGTTATATAGCATGCAAAGCGCATACACCGCATTACACTGCCATCTGTGGCCTGTCTGGCTGTACAATATTTTTCCACGTTATCTCATAAACGGCACAACTTTTGAAAAAAGTTTCTGAACATAAAATATGTGTTTTTACTTTGTCTGCAACTTCTTCTGGAACATTTCCCATTCTAAGAAAAATTCAGCAAGATATTATCATAAATGTACATAGGGCTTCACATAAAGTACCCGTTATTCTTGTCGGATTTTAATGAAACTTGAATTTTCTCGACAGATTTTCGAAAAATAATGAAATATATAATTTCACGAAAATGTATCCAGTGGGAGCCGAATTGTTGTATACTGAAGGACAGACAGACGGTAAGACGGAAATAATAGTCGCTTTTCGCAATTTTGCGAACGCACCTAAAAATTCGTTAACATGATCACTGTCCCAAAGCTGTTTACGCGTATATGACCTTACCTGTCCTGCTTCCGGAACACTTGCTGACTCCCATAAGCCAGTGTGTAGGCTATGGAAGAGGAGTGACTTCCATACTGAGCATGGCCATACGGAACACCCAACGCTCCATCCCATCCTGCCCCGTTGTGACCCACATATGTATCATACACCTTGTGCGTCTGGTGACCCCTCTGCCTCAGACGTTTCCTCGCTGCCAAAAAATGCCGGAGATGCCAATGGAGATCAGGCTGATGAGGATGGCCTTCTTGGCGATTAGGTTAATGCCCACGTAGGCCAGGGCTAGGAAGACTACTGCCTCCATTTTCACGCCGATCAGGATAGGTAGGAGTTTCTTCAGAAGTTTCTTCTTGCCACGGGCTGGAGAATTAATGATACAGTACTTACTGTGCGACAAGGTGATGTAATGTATCAGTGATTTTAGACTGTGCCAGAGGCTTTAACACTATATAGTGCTACTGCCACCGGGTGAAACCCCAATCGCAGTTAATAAATATCAAGATCATATCATATCTTATGGTATCTTGTGATAATTGATCAATAACGAATTGAAAGGATTTGGGAAGGAAATGATTGTGGCGTAATCGCAATGCTATCCAGTCTCTTAGTAGAGGGACTGAGGAAGAAAATTAAGACTTCAGGGTATCCGTTGTCTTATCAAGATTCGAATCACACACCTCGTAAGTGGAACTGTAGAACTTCATCCATACACCAGCCTGCCCGATAAGTAAGAAACCGACTTCCAGCAATTAGTTTTATGCAACGTTAAGAGACATTTACCTTGATCCAGCACTTTGATTCCCGATCTGAAGAAAAAAAGGCAAAATGCGTACGTTGTCTTTAAAGCAACTTCAGTTTCATAGCAAAATATATGTGTACATTTTGCATTTTTCGAGTTAGGGAATCAAAGATTTAATAATTTTCAAATGTCCCATTCCGTTGTTTTGCATAATATTTATCAATTTTTTCAGTCAAACACAACTTTTCTTTCTAATAATAATAATAATAATAATAATAATAACAATAATAATATATGGCTACTACATGTTTCGGCTCACGAGTAGCCATCATCAGGTACACAATACAAAAATTAAGGAAGGTGTAAAAGTTGTATTTGACTGAAAAAATTTATTGTAACCGAAGCTTTCGTTTCATGCGTATCTAATTTCACGTCACACGAAACCAATTGCTTTAAAATAATTTCTTCAGTGTCTGCGCGCCGCCTAAGTAAAGAACGTTAAACCGTCTTGAATACTTTATATACTTCATTAAACATTATGATCTTTAATTGCAGATTAATATAAAGACTATCAAAACTTAAACAGGAAACTGTTAAAATTTAGTTTCACCAAATGTACGTGCCCTCAATACCTGTTAAATGTATGGAAAGTGATTTACATTAATACCAACACTAAATATGTAGAATAACACTATGAACTGAGAGGTGCTGCTACCTGAACGAAATATTTTAGACTGCTAATGCACACTCTTGCGTACCTTCGCCTGCTGCACTCTACCGCCTGTATTCGTAACTTCTAGCTAACATTGTCCTATATAACACCAGAATAACGACAGAAGAGCAAGCTTCAGGATACAGAACTAATATTGCATTGTTGGTTGCACTACAGATATGGTGTTTTACAATAATGGAAGACACACATAAACATAGGGAGGAAGGAATCACTTAAAATCGAAGTAAAACAGAATGAACGAACAAGCGAATAAGAACAAATGATGCATAAGTATCTCTCGAAACTGACTACAAGTAATGAGTTTCGCGGTGGCAGGTCTTGCACCAAGCAGTTGACGGTCAAAAAATTTCTTATAGAACCCGGAGCTTCGTTATCGTGTTCACTAGGGCATGCCACTGATCCTATTCTGAGCCAGCTGAATCCATTCCACAGTCTAACACTTTGCTCTTTAAAATACACTTTAACATTACTCTCTCATCGTTTCTAGCCCACTCCCTCGTTCCTTATTTTCAGGTTTTGCGGACTGAAATTTAGTGTACATTTGTAATTTCGCCCTTACGTGCTACAGTTTCTGCCCACATTATTCTTTTAGGTTTGATTAAGGAATTCCACAAGTATGCTAATAGACACAGAAGTAATATTATCAGTAATTAATCCCTGTATGCTATCCAAAAATCTGGGTGTTATAACTTTTGAAGGTTTCAGGGCGCGTGTTTTTTAAATTATGGTCTTTTCAATTCCTGCCTGTGTAGGATGATACATTTGTTCAGATATTTCGGAAGGCTTTATAACCTTTATCTTAAGGGTGGTTGAATTCCACATGGACCAAATTCAATCAGGCTGAATATAATTACAGTAAGCTTCTCTGAGACATCAGAACAAACATATAATTCTACGCTCTGTAAGAAACAAAAGACCGTAATTTGAATGGAATAAGGTGTAAAAAAAACTGAATACGAAGCGGACTCCGGTCGAGTTTCTCATAGCAGTTTTTAGGTGTAGCTGATCACCCGCCCCGAAGGTCAATTTAGAATTAAATTTTCAGGGGCATGTTTTGTTTCCAGCATCATTATCCTGATGCAGAGGAGAGAAAATTCCCAAATAATAGCTTTTAAGTGAACTTTGACGTACATGACCACTCTATAATAGGGTCTACATTACTGTGTTTACAAGTCGTTAACTGTTTACACAAATATATGTGTTAGGGCAACAAAAATTTGAATTTCCATAAGCATTTAGGTACTTAATTATATTTTCTTAATACTTTACATTATTCATGAAAATTTAGCGATGGAGTGGTGGGTCTATTCAATATTTCTAAGATCTGCGCTCTTGTGGGGAATTACGCAGAGCTGAGTGGTGTTTCTGTGCATGCGTTTCGGGACAACCTATCGGTCCCATATTTAAGGGTATTCTTGCACTTCTTAACCCTTGTAGATGGCACCGATAGGCTGTCCTGAAACGTCGGTACAGAACTACCACTCAACTCTCTGTAATGTCCCAAAAGTGGGCAGACCTAATCTACAACGCGGCAGAAGCCTGAAGTCACATATATTGCTAAGTTCAGTATTTGAATATCACAGCGAACCGCGCTGAATCTTCCCATTTCCGAGATATGCTGGGAAATTTTGTAATTTTCCTTACGTACTTCATGCAGGTGCCGTTGTAATACATTAAACAGGCCTCAGTTTCTTCACACCCAGGTTTACCGCTTCGCCTTAACCATGCTAATGGTTTCTCTAGTTGATACAGTGTCGTTAAGTAACGTATGATAGTATATTGTCATTCAATATTGCGGCTGAGTCTTTCGTCTCGTGACACATAACCATAAAGTTTCTGTGTTCGAATGCCGGATGCGTTAGTGAGGTAGTTTGTTGTTTTGAGCTGAGACATTTCGTTGTGTTTATTCTAAACTTATGTTTTGGAATGAGGACGTCTTAAAGGTTAACACAGCTTTATTAATGTAGTACATACACAGTAGCCTGAAAGTCAGTTAAACCTGTTAACACTCGTATGAGTTATAAGTTCGCGCTGTCTCTGAGACTGTTACACAAATGTTCATTTTAAGGAAAAAATTGTAAATTTGGTAAGTAATAGTGTGTATATTTTAGTAAAGGTTAACTGAATTTTGAGTCACCTGTATCATGTATCCTGGGTAGTAACAACAGCGAAAACATTTAAGACCTTAGGTGACCATTCAGCATGATCGAAAGGTCATTTTAAATAACTATATATGTATGATAATGTCTTCTTTAATTTGAGAAGTGCCTCTTTGAAAAAGCAAGCTGTTTTGCTCTTCGATTCTTCCATGTTAATCCTGGAGACGCTATTTTTCCCATGTAAATTGCTATTAGTTATTCATAATCGTCTTAATATTCAATATGGAGTCGGTATAGCGACTGGCTACGGGCTGGACGGTCCGGGGATCGAATCCCGGCATACGCCAGATTTTCCGCACCCGCCCAGACAGGCCCTGGGACCAATCCAGCCTCCTATACAATGGGTACCGGGTCATTCGTGGAAGTAAAACGGCCGGGGCGTGTCATTTACAAGCCACCGCATCTAGCGCCTAGGTTAAAGAAAGAGTAAAGCTATAACTTTACTCCCCCTCTGGGCTTTCATAGCATGTTATAGGGTGAACTTCATATTTATTACCTAACATTCAATGCTGAAATGTGTATGTAATTAAAGCGGTGTCATGATGTAACTGTAGAATCATTTAAATAAGATACTTAGGGCATTCGGGTGACAAATACAGAATCACACTCACCTTCCGTGACGAGGTGCCTAATGGATTGACTTAAGTCAGCACGCGGATTTCCCAACATTCCTCTTGCTGCTGGCATTCCTTCAAGAAGTGGAGGCACATTCCACCGGATACGGTGCTCCTGGAAAAAGACACTTATGTTTTGGTACACGAAAGATTCAATAGCAGATTCCCTCGTTTCAAAATCGTGAGGCCCTAGGATTTGTCCTTCTGATATAATATTCTCTGTTGTCCTGGCTTTGGCTTCATTCTTGCTGTCTTCTTCACGAACTAAAGAAAACCCCCCAATTAAATCAACTCTGTCTTGATCAAGGAATAATTTTGTACTTCTGTAAATATGCACCTGAAACATGATATGGAGTCTTTTTTTGAGACATTCGTGAAGTGTTGTTTCCGGAACTGGCATTGGATTATTACAGTGTATCACCGATGACTCAAGCGCTGCTGCCTTCAAAACAATCACAGCAAATGTAAAAGTATTTTTTTATGTCACCACCATTATACTCTGTTCAAGACTCAAGTACTATAAAATGCTTTCGTGTTTAATTCACATGCGTTGTGTTTATAAAATACACGTGAATGCAGCTTTAAACACTGAAGGAAGGTAAATTTTGTTGTTTTTAGTCGGGTTATGTATGAGTCTTTTAAATTCCCGCCCCCCACCCCCCCCTGCCACCATAAACATGCAGTTTGCCCAATAGACACAACTGCTCCTCTGTGTGCACTTAACTTGGTATCAGACTAACCACTTTACACAGTTTCCGCACAAGTACACATCACATACTGTTGTACATACGTTATCACATATCTCATACGACACATGTCGGAAACCCCTCCCCGCAGTTCCTACTTGGACGAATATTCGCGAAATTGCAATAGCAAGTATGGTGGACCGGATTACAGGGTATCTGACCTTATGCAGCTTACTTAATCCATCGGGTCGTGTCTTATAAAGCGCACAGTGTAAGACAGGTGACAGTATGCATTCTGGGAGGAGTACAGATAGTAATGCGGGGTATCAAATTTTAAATTATGTCCCATTTTTTTACAAATGGGACAGCAAACGGAACCTCGTTTAAGGTCACGTCTATCATGTGGCAACGTATGTATTTAATATACATTATTTTCAATTTATTTATTATTAATTTTGTACGCTTTATTGGTTGTATTCCGTCTCCTTTAATCTTTAATAAGATATGCGGTGTACGTACAAACGTAACATTGAAGCGCGTTCGCGTAACCACAGTTGCTGTAGAAAAGCAATAAGCATTACATATTCTGAGTGCGTGTTTGTCTGTAGCCTTAGTTATCCAGCATGCAAAGCGCATGCGCCGTATTATTGGCGTGTTGGGCTTGTACTCCTTTGCTCTGAATGACTCCCTGATGATGGCAACCCGGAACCGAAACATGTAGCAGTTTTATACTTGCTTGTGAATGTGTTTTATTAAGTGCGTATGTTGGTCGATGTAATAATTATTGAGACGTCATGTAACCCGTTTGCGCTTGTAGCGGCCCCCCCCCCCCCCACCCGGTGAGAATACCGACATTCAGCCGAAATAATCAACGCCACAAATTCTCTCCTCCACTGCTTGCTGACGATATCCAGTTCCGCTCAGTTCCCAGTGCTGCACCTTACCTCGAAACCTACCTTCGTCTGAAGGATAGAAGGGCATTGCCTAGCAACCTGCAGAAACGTAATTTTTCCCCACTACACCAACCCTCACACAATCTTTTTCTTCTTCTCTTGCGATGTGATATGGTGACTAGGAAAAAGGCTAGACAAATGAGAAAAAATGTTTCGATTCTCAGTAGAGACAAAGATTTTTTTCCTTCTCCAAATCAGTCAGACCAGCACTGTAGCCCGCCCAGCCTCCCATTCAGTGTGTGCCAGTAACCATATCGGCGGGCGTGAAGTGACTGGGTCATGAACCTGACCAGTCGCCTCCACCTGTTGCCGTTATTAGTGTGTGTGTGTGTGTGTGTGTGTGTGTGTGTGTGTGTGTGTGTGTGAAGAGCTATACCTCCGCTCCCCAATATGTCTTCTTGGCCTGTACTGGAACAACTGGAACTTTACCTCCCATTAAGCTGAGTTAACCTTTTAAAGCCTAGCGGTAACTTTACATACCACCAGGTTTAACATTAAAAAATTCTACGTGGTGCCCACATTGCGTTTATGTGTTTTGTACGGATCTCGGAACAAACAGCAACTTTTGCCTTATAAAACATTAAGAGACTGGTTTTTATAACCGAAGTGGAGAGTGTTTACAGCGCGGTACGCACTGAGTCCTTATATAAAACATATACGCTTCGTCTTTAGGGGTTAATCTACTGCGTTTGTGAAAATATTCTTGGAACGCAAAGGTAACAATATTTTTCGACTTCCAAAGACTATCCTAAAGGCATAAACAAATATTGAGCCATTGACTTGTGTATCTTCGTGACGCAGTTTATACCTTCCCGGTGACCGCGCCGTCTAAGGCGTGTGTTTGCAGCCGAGCGCTTGCTGGGATTGTGGGTTCGAATCCCGCCGGGGGCATGGATGTCTGTCTCTTGTGAGTGTTGTGAGGTAGAGGTCTTCGCGACGGGCTGATCCCTCGTCCAGAGGAGTCCTACCGAGTGTCGTGTGTCTGAATGAGATCAGATGTAACAATAACCCTCTACACCTAAAATGAGTAGGTAGAAAGAGGTCAGAATGAGAAATAAAGATGATGTACTGTGGAAGGAGAAAAATAGGATTATTTTCATAAATTTTTAAGGCTGTGGCTAGGAGATTTCTTTTACTTTACATTGTAAGATAATATACCTAAAAGAGCCTCGCTTAATTTAAGAAGAGTACATTTCTGTCTCACAATTGACGATCACCGCACTGAGGTTCAAACCCGGAACCTTCCAACAAACCATAACACCGCGCAGGTACGACACGTGAAGGGGTATGTACTATACGGTTTTGACTGAACCCGTGGGTAACTCAGGGTAAAGTAGACGACAAGCACAATAGCTAGAAGGTACGAAAAAAATGTGGTTTGAACTTGTCTGATCCCATAACCCGCATGTATATAACACTTAGGTTGGGAGCCGGCCAACTGGACGCATTAGAATGCAGGAAGTACTAATGTTCAAATATCAGACCTACCACATGCGAGCTGATTTCCTACAGTAACGAACGACTGACTATATTCAGAGGTTTGCTTTAGGGTTTTGATCTTATGTATGTAGCAGCTTGTTAAAGCACCTTTAACCCTTTAAAGACGAAGCGTATCTGTTTTATATAAGGACTCAGTGCGTACCGCGCTGTAAACACTCTCCACTTCGGTTATAAAAACCAGTCTCTTAATGTTTTATAGGGCAAAAGTTGCTGTTTGTTCTGAGATCCGTACAAAACACATAAACGCAATGTGGGCACCACGTAGAATTTTTTAATGTTAAACCTGGTGGTATGTAAAGTTACCGCTAGGCTTTAAAAGGTTAATGCGAATTGGTTTTTCTTTAACGGAATGTAGTAGGACATTAGAAAAAAAAATCACGCCTTAAAACACACACTTTTACACCGTGACAGCACAGTGGTTACTGTGCTTACTACTTGCTCTAAATTGAACAATTTTTCATTTTTTCCACGCAGTGCTTGTTCTTGTGCTTCCGATAGTAAAGAGAATTAATGGATTGGGCGCTGTAATACAGAGAGAGTGTGTGTTCTCTGTGAGACAGGAACTATAACCTGAATTTTTTAGGTAGTTAATTGAATATTCTTCTTTATCATTAATCAGTAAATCACAATTCCGCAGCCCTTACTTCAAGCCATTGCATCTCACTGTTCTAAAGTCTGAATTCTTATTCTACTTCCACCAGAAAGACGAGCGGATAAAGCCTAGGAACATCCCAAAAAACGTGATTTTCCCTCCCTCCGAACCAAAATTCCTTTCATTTTTCACATAACTTTCCTATTCGTCTCCTTTTCTATTAGTTATATCTCTGAGATGAATTTCCTGCTTTGTCTTTAGTAAATTATAATTTTTTTTTTCCTATGGCGCAACAGCCGAAATCGGGTCTAGGCCGCCTCAGTGTTGAGGTTTGTATATCACACACAGACACACACACACACACACACACACACACACACACACACACACACACACACACACACACNACACACACACACACACACACACACACACACACACACACACACACACACACACACCCTCCCCGTTAGGACTCGCTGAATGAGAAATCAGCCCGTCGCAGAGGCCGCTACCTACACAGTACACAACAAACACAAGAGACGACTAGCGGGCTTCGAATCCGCGATCCAAACAGTTAAATGGCCACAGACCTACGCCTTAGAGCGTAGGTCCACTGAGGTCTATAATTTAATGTTGTTAAATACATTTAAATGATGCGAGAGTAAGAGAAATTCTTAACTAACATATGAGAAGCAACAGTGTGATCGAATGTCTAGTCGTATTTCGTATGTGGAAGGTCTCGCGTTGAAATGTTGGACCTAAAACCGGCTATAATGACTGGGTTGTCGCCGTCTTCGTCAAAATGTTGGACCTAAAACCGGCTATAATGACTGGGTTGTCGCCGTCTTCGTCAAAATGTTGGACTTAAAACCGGCTATAATGACTGGGTTGTCGCCGTCTTCGTCAAAAGCGGAACGGTGGATTAACATTGTGTCTTTCTGCCCTTAGCGTAGTCTAAGCTTGACTTACTTCACTCTTCCATTAAACTGGTTCTGTATTTTCTGCTGGTGCTACTAACCTAAAATCGTAGCTACTTCTTGCTCCAATAATTTTGTTGTAGTGGCACATGTAAGGCGGAAAGATCTACCGGAACCAGTACGTCAGGCTGTACTTCGTCTTCAGCGTTGACCTCATTCTGCGTTATTAGCAGGGCCACTCTTGGTATCCTAAGAATATCTTGTCGTCGTAACAGTAATGAAATCATCAGGTGGCATTTCGTAGGAACTTGACCTCTCAACACATTTTATATATATATATAATACAATATTTATTTACCATGAGAGCAGACGATAGAGATAGTTTTGAGGAGTCGATCAAAGTGGACGCCCAGGCTAAGATTTCTGGCTGTTCAGCTACAGGCAACGTAAGGCTTCCAGTCCAATCCGGAGCGTGGAAACGTGTCCGCATTTTTACTGTGTTTATGTTCTCCGTTCTGTGTGAATGGCTTGGTATGTGTCTGTGCTGTTTCCAAGGAACGCGACTGGGTCAACGTGTATAAAACTCAAAGTTTCACAAGTTAATTCCCAATTGAGGAATTCCAGAGGGCGTAGTTCCTAAACTTTCAAGATTAGGGGGAAGAGGAAGGAGAAGAATACGATGTGTCCTATTTAAAATCGAAGTCTTCCTGGGTGTTATGCTGTATCGTTAGGTACATACTTCCCAACGTTTTGAAAAGGATTGTCTTGCCTTATTCTTCTGTATCAGGCAGCCCAGATTTGACTGTTTAACCCTGAAGATGAAGGCCGTACTGTCCTTCGAAACGTTTGCAACTGTTTACCCAACATCACAATATAACATCCCAGAAGACTTGGCTCTTCATAAAAACCTCTTTAAGAAGGGTAAATCTCGAAAGTTGTCCGCTTCTTGTGTGTCTTTTCAAATTCACTATCCACGAATAATCGTGAATCTCACGTTACACAGTCTAGAAGACTCACAGCTTTGTTAAAAGTCAGAGGTTAATGTATAAATAAACAGACCTAAATAGGTCAGTTAATTCAGCTTATCTTTGAGACTACTTATTTCTCCTTCGTCTCCTTATTTTTCATCTTCTCCTCATGTTTCTTCTTCTCCTTTGAGTACAGGTTATGACCCTTATTTCTGTTCTTATAATATTCCGCTGGCGGTTTATTTTGGATAGATCTGCATTTATACATTTTCAGGGCTATGGTCCTGCATTATTTCCGCAGCTGTGTTCACCTTTAAAAGATTAAAGAATAGGGAACATCTAAATAATATAAGACGGGTTGAGATAAGCACACATACCGTAACAGTTCTAGAGTTTCCGATTTTTTTTGGCTAATTATCGCTCTTCTTTTTCTTTTTCTGTGGCGCAACGGTCCGTAGTGGGCCAGGGTCTCCTCATTATTGAGGCTTGACGGTCACACTCATTGAGCCACACCACACTCGGTAAACTCCTGTAAACGAGTGATCTGCCCTACGCAGAGAAGAGACAGATATCCATGCCCCCGGCTGGATTCGAACCCGCAATCCCAGCAAGCCCTCGGCCGCAGACCCACGCCTTAACCCTTTAAAGACGAAACATATCTGTTTTATATAAGGACTCAGTGCGTACCGCGCTGTAAACACTCTCCACTTCGGTTATAAAAACCAGTCTCTTAATGTTTTATAAGGCAAAAGTTGCTGTTTGTTCTGAGATCCGTACAAAACACATAAACGCAATGTGGGCACCACGTAGAATTTTTTAATGTTAAACCTGGTCGTATGTAAAATTACCGCTAGGCTTTAAAAGGTTAAACCGCACGGCCACTGGTATCGATTCATTAGCCTATCATAGTGAGAGTTTATGCTGTCATAGCAATGACTGTGGATATTTCTCTAAACCGGTATATGACGCCGTGTGGCCTGATACGTACCGACACTTTAGACTATCTCTCCACTTTCATTCACAAATAAAGCAGCTACATCCTCCAAAATGAGTGGGTTTATCTACGTGATTACACGTTGTCATGTTACAGCAGACGGCAATCTTCATATGCTGTATGCCAGTGTTCTTCAGACCGATAAGAACTTCATCTTTATCCCTTTGTTCGTCCGATGGATGAGGCTTAGACTGCACCTGCTTATAAGCCAGTGCCTTGCCATGCTTTGCAAACCCAGTGACACTGTAAAGTGTACATATGCACAGTGAAGTGACAAGCAATTGCGAACTCGTAAGAAGGTGGGCAATTGTTTTTGTCTTTTTCATACAGCTCACAGCCTGTGTCTTATTGTGTGTATGATTCACACAGATGCCACTTTTGCCCAGATGCATTGCACACACACACCCCCCCCCCCTCTCCCCGAAAAGGAACGTATTGAAAAATTGAGTGGATGTTACAATAAATCACGATGAATTATATCAGATATTCTGTTAGAAAATAACTTCAAATTTTCATTCATTAGGATGTCAGTTTTGTTCTTTGATGTGGAAAAATGTGTATCTCCGAACACGTTTAATACATTCATATTGGATTTAGGATTGTTTACGAAGCTCTGTACAGCTTATGTGTATTCGTTTAATTACAGCAAGTGTCCTGTTCAGGCAATTGCAGCTTAACATTATTGTATAAGTGGCTTATTAAAATACAATTTAACCTTTTAAAGCCTAGTTGTAACTTTACTTGCCACCAGGTTTAACATTTAAAAATTCTAGGCCGTGCCCACATTGCATTTATGTGTTTTGTACGGATCTCAGAACAAACAGCCTTATAAAACATTAAGAGACTGGTTTTTATAACTGAAGTGGAGAGTGTTTACTGCGCGGTACGGACTGAATCCTTATATAAAACACACACTTTTCGTCTTTAAAGGGTTAATGTTGAAAGAATTATTGAAGAAGCGACTGTTTATTATTTAGATGTATTTTCTTGACTTCCAGGCCTCATGTAAAGTCTCACATACTTACGTGCACTGTGTCGCGGACTGCGATGTTAGGTAGCATGATACGTGGTGGAAGCCACTTCTGGTTTGAAAGTGATGACAGAATGTCCCTTCGAAAATTTTTGCTCACGTTAATTCGTTTCCCTAACTCCATGGAGCAGAGTCCTTCTTGAAAAGCTAACAGGTCCTCAGCTGGTCAAGAAATTCCCCGCATTTTGTGGAATCCGAAGGTTCATTGCCGCATTTACAAGAGCCCGCCACCTGTCCCTATCCTGAGCCAGCTCAATCCAGTCCATGCCCCCCTCCGTTCTACTTCTTGAAGATCCATTTTGATATTATCCTCCCATCTAAGCTTGGGTCTTCCAAGTGGTCTCATTGCCGCATTTACGAGAGCCCGCCACCTGTCCCTATCCTGAGCCAGCTCAATCCAGTCCATGCCCCCTCCATTCTACTTCTTGAAGATCCATTTTGATATTATCCTCCCATCTAAGCTTGGGTCTTCCAAGTGGTCTCCTACCCTTATGTCTCCCTACCAAAACCCTGTATGCACCTCTCCCCTGCTCCATACGTGCCACATGCCCTGCCCATCTCATTCTTCTCGATTTGATCACCCAGAATATATTCGGTGATGAGTACAGGTCATTAAGTTCCTCGTTACGTGGTTAATTCATTTCGCTAAGGTGTCATATTCCAGAAGGCACTAACCTACACCTACATCACAGCGCCCGGAAAGTGTCTCGGTAAATTATGAACATGGGCCTGTGTCTGAATAACTTTTTATCGTCGATGTTATGGAATTAAAAAAAATCCCCAAAAATTATGTCACCCATGCAAAGATAGTAAACAATCGCTTCTAATGCATTTCGCACTAAATGTACTCCACGTCTCTTAAAGTCTATGTCTTGAAGATCTGTTTTAATGTAACCATTGATTCTTCTCCTTTGTCTCTCATATAATGCCTTTTCTTCAGGTCTTCGATCTTAAATTCTGAATGCATTTCGTACTTCTCCTATGTGCCCACGTTTTATCGTAATAATAGTATTTTGTAACGATCAAGGTTACTGCAGTAACATTCTTCTGTTACTTTCTGTTAGATCTAGATATTTTCTTCGGCACCAGTTTTCGACCACCAGCAATCAGTTCCTCTAACGGACCTAGGGCGAGAGAGTGAATTTCAAACCCAGACCAAATTACAATACATAAATATGATGATACGTCAAATATACGGTACACCCTGTATCATGCGTTTAGAGAACTGGAAATAATCCAATTTCAAAGTGCAGCTAATGCAGTAGAAGCGGAAGGAACTGGGTGTTTTGATAGGCGTTATGGGGAAACCTGGGTCTTGAAGGGGAGAAGCAAAAGGAGGCTGGAGACAATTGCATAAAGGGGACATTCGCGGTTTGTACTCCTCTCCAAATACTGTAAATGTAATGAAATCAAGGGGTATAAGATACAAGGGACACGTGGCACGTAAGGGAGAGAAAAGAAATGCGTGCAGTATTTTGTTAGGGATACTTGAGGGAAAGAGATCACTTGTAAAACTAGGCGTCCATTGAAACATGATATAAAACTGGATATTTAAAAAAATAGTCGGATAGTATGAATGGGATTCAAATTGTTCAAGATAAAGACAAGTGTCGAGCCGCTGTGAACAGCGTAGTTAACTTAAGGGTTCTATGAATTGCAGGTAATTTTTTGACTATCTGACAAACTGTTAGCTTGTCAATAAGAATTCTGCTCTATGGAATTAGTTAGTTAGTAAGTTAATTAGTTAGTTAGTTAGTTAGTTAGTTTCAAGGAAAACAGCTACATTCTTTTCAAATTTTACCCACAAATGTGTACTTCGTAAGATGTATTTTGGGCCAGGGGCAAATATATGTGCTTTATGCTGGCTAAACGGTTCATGGTAAGATGTCAGCAGGAATAAATTGACTGAAAATAAGTGAGACAATTTTACAACAAGACATTTAATAAATACTCATTCATACATTTTAAATTAAACATCCGTTTATAAATAATCTACCAAATTTATAAATAATTCAATTCCATACATGTGGTTTAAATTTATCGCAACGTAAATATAAGGTAATTTAAAATTATAACACCTGTTTGAAACATTTGGTTGATCACGTTGCTTTCATCACGTTGCAGGGCGCGAAGCAAGGTCCTGTTTAGCATTTTAATAAGTACTGAATATGTGGTTCGTGGACCACAAAATATTTCCATTTTCTGCTCTCATTGTGTTATAAAGCAGTAAGTATATTAAGGCTGTGCAAACAGGTGTTTGTAGCCTTGATAGGCCAACCAAGCTGGATCGTCGATACCGCCATCTGCGGCCGATCTCTTCTTCCTGTAGTGCCCATGATCGCCGCCATGCACTGGTACGACCTGAACCACGTGACCACTCCCGTGATCGTCGTCCTTAGAGGCGAGTTTCTTGATGCCGATGACAGCAGAGAGCAGCAGAGCCATGGCGCTGACCATTAGAGCCTTCATTGCTAGCAGACCGAGCCCGCCCAAGCCCAGGGCTGTGAGCATGCCTTTCATCATGAGACCCATTGCCAGCAGTCCACCATAGCCCTTGTCCTTCTTCCTGGCACTGGAGCCTGTAACAAAGGGCGTTTGTCGTGATACTATTACAGATTCTCCTTACCAAGTCAATCATGTATCGTGTGTGAATTAATACGAATTTATATGTCCAGTGAATCAGTAGCCTGTCACGTGAGAATTTTACACAGTTTCCGTGTCTAGTGAGCCAGTCATCTGCCACGTGAGATATTACACTAGTTTTCGTGTATAGTGAATTCGTCATATATCACGTGATAATTTTGCAGTTTCCCTATCTGATAAATCAGTCGTGTCACGTGAGAATTTTAGACTTTTTCTGTCTCTAATGAATCGGTCATCTGTCACATGAAGCTGTCACCCAAGTGTCCTTATCTAGTGAATCAGTCATCTAACACGTGAGAATATTACGCGAGTTTCCATAACTAGTTCATCAGCTACCTGTCACGTGAGAATTTTGCAGCGTTTGTGTATCTACTGAATCAGTCATCTGTCACGTGAGAATTTTGCAGAGTTTCTGTGTCTACTGAATCAGTCATCTGTTACGTGAGAATTTTGCAGAGTTTCTGTGTCTACTGAATCAGTCATCTGTCAGGTGAGAATTTTGCAGAGTTTCTGTGTCTACTGAATCAGTTATCTGCCACGTGAGAATTTTGCAGAGTTTCTGTATCTAGTGGATCAGTCATCTGAATTGTGTCATGGGCTGTCCGTGTTTCCATTCGAGGGGGATTGAAGCAGAAACACACACTAAACACGATACAGTTAAACAAACACGCAGTATCAATGTTTCCACAAAGCATTAAACACATACGTTATCAAAGGGCGTCTTACACAAGCTAAGAACAACAGCGGCTAAACACGGCGGTGCAAATGTGCAGCAGTGCAACGGCGCAACTGCTGACTTCATAACTTCGAAAGTATACACAATATTAGATATGTAGCTGAAGAAATTATAAAAGGCGACTATCCTTTGTAATGTTAACCATTTAAAACCCAGCGGTTACTTAATTTACCACCATGTTTAATATTAAAATAGTCTATATTTTGCCCACACACTGCATTTATGTGTTTTGTATGGATCTCACAACAAACAGCGATTATTTCCCTATACAGCATTAACTGATTGGTTTTTATAATCGTGATGGAGTGTGTTTACTGCGCGGTACGAACTAAATCTTTAAATATAGTACAGGTTAATCTGGTCATGAGCCCTTGGAGAGGCTGCACAACAAAACAGACTGACTGATTGACCGTCATCGTAAAGTGACTTTGACTTGGCTTGGTCTTTGTCATATTAACCACATTTTACCTCCATTCAGTGTTAAAACTGTTTTTTGAAGAAGTTTAAACATTGATCGCCTAATAATACCATTTTATGCTGAAAATGGTGGAGTTTAGTAAATGATAAAGTCTTAAAGTGGTGGTGTAGGTAAGGCCCCGTCAAACCTTGGGACACAAGGGCCCCATTGATCGGGTGGCCCCCAAACATACAAAGTGCAAAAATGTGTGGGGTTCTTTCGGACCGAACGCCGTTCTTTTGACAAAAGGCGTTATTGTGTATCACTATTACGAGATCTGGAAGTGACCCCGACTGCTGATTAGTGGGGGGGGGCCAGTGGTTATCTACGCTGCTGTCTTAGACATGGGCTGTGTTTGGCAAAACTCCTGACTAATTCCATGGAGCAGAGGCCTTCTTGAGAAGCTAACAGTTTCTCAGCTAGTCAAGAAATTCCCAGCATTTTATGGAACCCGGAGGTTTATTACCGCATTCACAAGAGCCCGCCACCTGTCCCTATCCTGAGCCAGCTCAATCCAGTCCGTGCCCCATCCTACTTCTTCAAGGTCCATTTTAATATTATCCTCCCATCTACTGTGTTTGGCAAAAACATATTAGTAAATTAAATCGTGCGCTACGTTTTGTGTGAGGTTTCTGTATGAATGTCATATACATAATACATGATATTTTTTATGTAAGTTTCTAAAGCGATGCAATCAGTCCTGTAATTTTACACGAAAAAGCCAAAGAATTTTGATAAAAAAATGAATTTTCTGTAAATGGCGCAGTATGTTTCCTGTAGTATAAAATGAAGGTTAATTATAATGTCATGTTCGAGATTACTCCTCAAAATTTCAAATAATTTTTCTCAATTTTGTGTGATCCATAACCCGTGCATTAGTTGAGTATGTGGAGTATAATAGTAATAGTAATAGTAAGAAAACTAAAACTAGTGAAATAGTTTTATACACAAAACCTGCTACATGTTTCGGCCACTCATGTGACTATTTCAGGGAGGTAATACAAAGGACAAAAAATTAAAGCACAGTACAATTACTGAAGCGACAGAACCAATCCAAAATATAAAATGGTTTGCTGTGTTCTTTGCTATTTCAATTTTATTAGTTTCATTTAATTCATTTATATAGAGAAGTTTTTTTTCCAGCAAAAGTAATCTAGGCCGTGTATTAGATTTATTCGAGGTACTCTGAGAATTTAGCATCGTCACCGTCATCATCTCGATCTACGGTCAGTGCTTAATAACAAATATATGAAAATATTTATCAGCTGCCTCTGTAACAACTTCCACGTGTCTAGTTTCAATGTTTCAGCGTTGAAACCCTTCAGACGGACGTTTAAAAGAATTTTGTTGCCCGATAATCATCCTGTTATGATGCGTGTTTTGAGGTTTTGAAACGGTATGTGTGAGGATTCCGTTCTTCTGAGATATGACGCTGCGTCACTGGTTAAACTGTGTCTCGAAACGTCGGGACACCGTTTATCCTCATCTTCAAGGGTCGTTAGGTCCTAGACGTGTTCATTGAAGCAGCGTCATATTCCTCAGAAATGAACCTTATGATGTTATTGTGCTTTCTACAGTAATATTAAATTAATAAGGTCAGAAGTTTTGCAAGACCTTTAAATGTAGATCATACTTAGAGCCTAAAGTGAGCGGCATTAGTTAAATCTCATCTGAGAGATTTGGCGGCTTCCATTTCTTATTACATGTTTGCGACAGTTAGCAGTACTCCACTGGGGACACGTGACTTGATGAGGAATTTCTGTCTCAGACAGAATATTTATATCAGGTTTTGAGAAAAGTTGTTGACTGTCCCAAATGTGGGACACACAAAAGCTTGACAGCATTGTAACCCTACTTTTTCTTTTAAGAAAAGTCATAGTGCAAATGAAAATGTAACTAACTAACTAAGTCCGTGGAGCACAGTTCTTCGTAGAGAACCTAACAGGTTCACGGCTAGTTAAGAACGTCCCAGAATAAAAATACAGTCGAACTCGGTTATAACGTCATGAAAGGGACTGAATATTTTGTGTCGTTATAAACGAGTGTCGTTATAACCGAGGAGTATAATGTTATGGTTAGCCGTGACGAAGTAGTTGGTACCACAGAATATTTGACGCTATAGACGAGGTGTCGCATAAACCGTTGTCGTTATAAGCGGGCTCTACTCTGTATTCATACATAGTTTTTAAAATGTGGTATAACGATTTGATATTAAAAACGGAGTGGAGGCAATAAGCTACCCATTTCCAAAAAAAAAAGAACACATCTCGTTTGGGGAAATTTTCTCTACCAAAAATAATACCGGCTGTGTGTAAGTATAGCTTTATGTTTTCAAACATATATATATACACACGCGCGCGCACGCACACACACACACACACACACACACACACACACACACACACGTAAAGCCTTGACAATCTGGTATAGGATGTAACTGGTGGAACAGAGTTTTCTGTAATTTCATGAAACAATCAATCGTCAAAATCGTCACAGTTTATCAGTTTTTGTCATTACTTGCCTGTCAAGTTTGCTGTTGTTATAACTGTGTTTAGGATGATGCATTTATAACATCCGCCGTGTTATGGCCTAAGTTAAAAAGTGTTTTGTAAATTTGCATCGATTTCTCCTTGCGTCATGTTAGTTCTTTCAAATAACACATGATTGGCAGCTTGTAAATCCTCACACGTTGGCCCTTAATTTCGTTTCACGTTAATGAAGTATAGACTTCAGACTACGCCGTTGAGTAATGTAAATCAATAACTTAAACAACTGATGAACTGATGTCTAATGTTCGCGTAGCGGTGTTTCTAAAGGTTCAAGTCATTTGCAACGTTACGCTGTATCCTCGGTTCAGTAGTTCCTGATGCATCGAAAGAATGATGGACCTGCCTGTGCAGGGTTAACATTCCCTACGAGAATTTTGACACTGAAGATGAAGTCACTTTTTTCTTTCGAAACTCTGAAACTATTTACCCGACACACCGTAACATCCTAGAAGATTTTAATCTTCAAATTAAGAAGTTTTCTTTACCTTTTAACGCCTAGCGGTAACTTTACATACCACCAGGTTTAACATTAAAAAATTCTACGTGGTGCCCACATTGCGTTTATGTGTTTTGTACGGATCTCAGAACAAACAGCAACTTTTGCCTTATAAAACATTAAGAGACTGGTTTTTATAACCGAAGTGGAGAGTGTTTACAGCACGGTACGCACTGAGTCCTTATATAAAACAGATATGTTTCGTCTTTAAAGGGTAAAACATATTAGCAATCAAATCATACCGACATACCTTCCTTATCGCTTCCGAACTGCTGTAGAAGGCGTGACCAGTCTTCGCTGGAAGGAAGCAAATCGGGGATACGTATCCTGAGCTCATGAGTGCTAAGGAACTTCTGGATCCTCGACAGGAGACTTTTGTTATCCTTATGCAAACTCCTGAACGTTGTTTCTGAAGATGTTCCACTGGTAACTGAAGACGGTATCCGAACCAGCTGAACGCCGTCTGCCAGTTGCAAGTTCCTGGGACTGTCCAGCAGCTGTGCCATCACCCTTCGCACGATCTTCACTCCATGACAAGTTATGGACGAGTTTCTTGAAAGTTCCTCGTCATCTGGACAAGAATTCCATGATTCACTTAAACTTCCCGCAACACCCCTGTAAATGTTAACACCACCTGACAGACTTTCTATAGTTTCGCTCAAGTCGTCTGCGATGTTATTTCCATCCCTTGATACACTCTTGGTCCATTGATTCTGGGACTCAACCGTGTAACTACTGACCACCACACAAGAACAGATTGCTAACAGAGCAAGTCGCTTGACAGCGTGACAAGTGGACATTTTACTCGTTTTGTTTTGTCAAGCAGTAACAGTGTTAGGTTCTGAATATTCAGGAATGTCGATGATGATGACGGATATCAAATCCTCTTGCAGACACAGATCAACAAATGTCCACAGTCTGAAAAATACAAACTGTATAATTAGAGATAAATTCTCAACTGTTTTCGGGCACCTATATTGAAACTAACATTTGAGTGATGTCAAGTCGAAGCACTAAATGAGAAATGTCCGAGGAGAAAGATTTTGGCACGTTTTATACAAGAAAGGCTGTGAAATAGTGGGGGTTTCTTTTTAAATGAACTGATTGAGTGAGTGTCCTCTCACTGGCCGGCCGTTTCCCCAGTAACAAGTGGAGGCTTCTCATTCTTTTAAATAGAGCGTGCTGATCTCCACAAACAAAATAGTACGACATAAAGTGATTTTGATTGTATGAACACAAAAGAAGCAAAGTGCAAACCATAATAATCTACGATGACGTGTACAAAAAACATGAAAGATGAATTACAATGCGCAAAAACCGAGTACTTGCATTGAATGAAGGATGGCTTCATTGTGTCTATACCACCCGATGCAATTTTATTCCCTGTGGCAAGGAAAAAAAAAAGTTGAGATTTAAAATGTATGAATGGTGAGAGGCGGAAATAGAATGGCAGAAAAAAAGGAAGGATGACCGTGGAAAATGAAACAAAGAAAGAACTTAAGAAATTTGAGAGAGACAAAAATAACGTACTAAAATTGTAAATGAGAGAAATAAAAAAGATAGTGGGAAGGAAGTGAAACAGAGTAAAACAGAAAAATGAAGGAAATGAGACAAAACGGAACAGAGGGAGCGAGACGGAAAAATGAAGACAGGCGATAAGAAACAAATACATAGTGTGGTCTCAGGCTTATGTCGCGGTGTAAATGGATCTGCACTCTTCTGGGACTTTACCCAGCTTAGGATTCCAAAAAAGCGCAATCTCAAGAAATAAGTAATTATAAAAAACCAACGAAAGAGAAACATTGGTAAAAACAAGAAAAATTAAAACATAAAAATATAGAAAGAGAAAAATTGGAATATTGAGAGAAATCAGTTACACAAACAGACAGTGAATGCATACATAATGACGTAGGAATGATGTAAGGAAGGGTGCTGGCGCGTCACACTGAAATTTATTGCTTCTCCTGCAAAGGAACCGTTCAGTGTCACGTGTCTTGGAGGGGATGAAGTTCTGCTCGAAGTAAATACTGCAGTGTAATCCATTTGTTGACTAAATATCCACGGAGGTAAAACTCCACATTCTCGTGCCTTCTTCATTATAGATACATAACGGCAGCTTCACACACTCCTCGCCTTCACATTGCAACAGGAATTAGAATGGAATAATTGATTGTCGCTGATACTGCGCCTGTGGGCCGTTACGGCAGCTTCAAATTCCTTGAAATATTTTTCTATTAATATCTTTACGTAAATTCACAGTTTTGCATCAGACTCAAGGAACATTACTGTGCGTGCCATGACAATACATTTACACGTGTATTTATTCATATAAAGTTAAAATTACTAAGATAAAATAATATCATTCACCCCTGCAACCGTCATTAGAAGTTACTGCACAAAACACATCTGGCGTATAATGTATGTCCTGTATGTAATATTTAGTAAGAAATTTAGTAACAAGTGTAATTGATGAAGCACGTCATATAGTTTTAAGTTATTCCCATACTTCCTCTTTCTTAGGCCCAAATATTCTTCCTCTATGTTCCCAAATATCTCCAGGACTTTTTCCTTTAATGTAAGTACTATATTTTATATGCATTCAAAGCAAATAACTTTGAACTAGTAATGTTTTATTCTTTTATCCCGAAATATTTAAGGTTACAAATGCAATTCATATTTTCACGTTGAAATATAAATGTATTTTTAAATAATAAAGAGAATTTTAATCAACCAAACTATTTTAAATATAAATAAAACGTTTCCCTTTTTAAAAATTCTGCATGTTTCTACACCTGAGGATCATCATCAGGCATGAATAAATAAAAAGGAAGTCAAATATCTTGAATTGTCATTCGTATGAAAGATATCCTCCTGCTCACAACTTTATGTACTGGCATTACGATATTGTATACAGATCAGACTCGCACACTGAATTGTGTAACGTAAAAGATTATTGTATGTTGGCTGTTTTGTGACGTCATATGTCTTATAGTGCTAAAAGTGAGGCTAAAAATGTCACATTAACCTTTTAAAGCCTAGCGGTAACTTTACATACCACCAGGTTTAACATTAAAAAATTCTACGTGGTGCCCACATTGCGTTTATGTGTTTTGTACGGATCTCAGAACAAACAGCAACTTTTGCCTTATAAAACATTAAGAGATTGGTTTTTATAACCGAAGTGGAAGTGTTTACAGCGCGGTACGCACGGAGTCCTTATATAAAACAGACACGCTTCGTCTTTAAAGGGTTAATATTATTATAAAATCAATAAAATTCATATACTTTTTACTTTTTAATAAGGATTCATTAGCGTGCAATTGTTCAAATTATGTGTTTTTGTTGCCGGTATAAAATTGTTTGTTTATATGTTTTCATTAACATAGCGGGATGTCTTCTCTAAACGTTACAAATTCCTTTTTTTATCAGATACGTCAGATGTTTTAAAGTGATTTGTTTATTTTACTTATAGTTATTTAATGACGCTTTCAGTAAATCAGTTTACATCGCGTCGAATATTAGGATTATTAGTGAATAATGAATTTGAAAAAATAGTCAAGGGGATTATCCTTGTAATTAGTTAACCACCACGCCATTAAAATGTTTGAAAAATGGAGATACAGCTCCATTCATTCTTAACCTCGGAAATAACCTGGTAAAATAACTCGCATTACCCATTAAATAGGAGGCTGGGTGGATGTTAGATCCTGTCTGGAAGTCCCGGCAAGCAGAAAAATCTCTGGATTATGACAGGAGTTTCAGACACTGTGTCGTCACTTGTATGGATAATGTGGAGAGAAGAAAGATAAATCTCGGATATAGTGAGTATCACGGTTGAGACTCGAACAGGTAATTTCCGGAATAAGGGTCAGAAGTTTTAGCCAAATTGTTCTGTCTTTGAAGTATTAAAACAGGTGCCTGCTTCGATGACGGTTTGACACAATAACAAGGTGTGCCACGAATCGCGATTTTATCGAGGAGATATTTCACTGAAGGGGTTGGTGTAGCAGTACACCTCTGGACCTGTATTCGGGGGACTTTGGTTAGAATCTTAGCTGAGTTATCCGTGCTTTCCTTCAGTTACTCTAACCAAATGCTTGTACTAGATTATGCCATAACCACTTCCATAAAAAAATTCTCTCACCTTTTTACCAATCCGAGCCTGCAGACTGTGTAACTGACAGTTTCATTAAATATGCCGCAAATGTAAAGTGAATAATGTAAATTTTCCCTTGTCCACGCAATAAAGGCATATAGGGGGAGTAGAAGTATAGCTCCACTCCTTCTTAACGCCGACGCTAGATGGAGTAAATGGCAAACTTTAAGCGCCGGCCGCTTTACCCTCGGGAAAGAACGCCGGTTACCATTGAGTAGCAGGCTGGTTGGGTCTCAGAGAGAGTCTGGACGATTTGGAGAACAGAAAATATTTTTTTCGTACCGGAATTCGAACCCCGGACCCTCCAGCCCGTAGTCTAATCACAGCATTGCCTACAGTACGTCCCTCTTCCAAACCACAAAAACAGAGAACAGAAAATATCGGTCAGACAGAATACATGTCTATTAAAAACCTGATTACTTCTACACGTTTCGGCTCGTATTAAACCATCCTCTTGTAGCTGTACAAGATTGTACAGTCTGAGGATGGTTTAATACAATTCGAAACATGTAGCTGAAAGATTATAGAATGAGGAACGAGTCGAAACGTGTAGCTGCAAGCAGAACAACGAGATCAATTACATCAAGTTCTGAAAAATAAAACTTGTTTTCTGTCTGTTGTGTGATAGATGTTGAGCGTATTTATAACCTATGAAGGACGCGCTATTTCGACTGGTTAAAATGTGAACGGATGAAAATGGAGTAACATGACTTCTGTGTACCAGGGCGATGAAACGGAGAAGGCGCACCGTGACGGGTGGGAGAGGTTCATTAGAGCGAGCAACTGGTGATCCAGAATGTGGAGTTCGCTGTAGGAGGAAGAGGGAAAAAAAGAGTTAAAAATGGAAACCCTACCCCCCCACCCCACACACACACACACACACACACACACACACACACTTTTGGCAGAACACTAATGCATCCAGGCTGTTCTCTGTTCCTCCTATTTATTGTAAGAAGTTAATAAGTGGACACGTAATGAGGTAGTCGCGTCTGACAGTCTGTGTGTAAATTATAGCTTAGAAACTGCACATTAAGTTTCCCACTAATGCTAAAAAGTCGGCCCCTATTCTGGCTCTGGTTCTACAGTATATTCAAATAGGCCCAAGATAAACGAACACATTCTGTGTAGATCTGGTTTATGAAGGTGAATTTGTCTCTTTGCACTCTATGTAGGCGTATGGTGGAATGGAGGTATAGCTGTAATCATTCTTAATCTCGGAACTATATTGATATGAATTTAATATTTACGCTCCAGCTGTTTAACATCCGGAATAAAGTTTCCTCGCACCCATTAAACAGGAGGCTGGGTGGGCCCCACAGCCAGTCTGGAGTATTAAAAGAAACGTGTTTTTTCCTGAAGGAAATCGAATCACGACTTGTAGTTTGTCCAGCTTTTGTCTGTTCACTGCAATAATTGCGCTACCTCGGGTGCAGCCTTACTTTATAGACATACAGTAGTTAGTCGTAAGGTTTAACTCTTTAAAGACGAAGCGTATCTGTTTTATATAAGGACTCAGTGCGTACCGCGCTGTAAACACTCTCCACCTCGGTTATAAAAACCAGTCTGTTAATGTTTTATAAGGCAAAAGTTGCTGTTTGTTCTGAGATCCGTACAAAACACATAAACGCAATGTGGGCACCACGTAGAATTTTTTAATGTTAAACCTGGTGGTACGTAAAGTTACCGCTAGGCTTTAAAAGGTTAGACAGTTCTAAGAAAAATGTTTTTATTGTATTTTGTCTTGTTGAGTTCAAATCATTTTTTTACTTACATGAATTTCTCTCTTTCATCTGTTCAGTTGTGTACAAAATTAGTCTGTTCCGACCTCATATTCTCATCCCATTTATCAATTTACACCTCGGTATCGACGTCCTGTTTTTTTACTCTGTACGGTCTCTTTTGTCAGTCCTCGTTTGTTCTTTCGAACGCCTTATTCCTGTACGCATAAACGGAAGAGCATGAAGTGTTTGTACACAATTTTACGTGGCATAGGTATGTAAGTCATAAACCATACCTAAGCTGATCACGTGGCCTGCTACTCAAAATGATTGCCCATCCCTCCGTTACACTAAAAATTGTCTGGGGAATCTAATTTTCGTGTGTCGTGTTCATATTGGGTCAGTTGAGCGACCAGTCCAACACCTACTCAACAAAAATTCTCAAGCAGAAAACTAGCATGGATTATTTTTGAAGATTCAGTTCGTATCTCGCAGTAAACACTCCGTCTCGTTTATGAAAACCAATCATTAAATACTGTGTAGGGAAATAATTGCTGTTTGTTTTGACATCCGTATAAACACATAAATACACTGTGTGGGCAGAATGCAGAATATTTGAATGCTAAACCTTGTGGTGCGTAATCACGGGCTTTAAAGGGTTAATTAGTGAGCCGCTTGCCTAGTTAGTTAATAAAGGTATTATATAACTCCTTATTCGGTTATTCTGATTTTAGGCGCTTTTGCTAAATTTCGAAAAGCGACTGTTTTCTTCGTTATGTCTGTCAGTCTGTCTGTCTGTCTGTCCGTCCGCAAGGAACATCTGGACTCCCAGAGGATGGATTTTCATGAATGAGTATTTTTTGAAAATCTGTTGAGAAAATTCAACTTTCATTAAAATCTGGCTTCAATAGCGGGCACTTTACATGAAGAGCTGTGATCACTTACGATATCTTGCTGAATTCTGCTTATAATAAGAAATGTTCCCGAGAAAATTTGTAGAGAAACTCAAAACACTCATTTTATGTTCCATAAATTTTTTTCCACAAATCGTGCCGTTTTTTAAATAATGTGGAAAAATATACAGGCCATGGAAGACATTGTAATATGGAACTTGCGCTTTGCATGCCGGATAATAAAGGCTACGGCGGACACACATTCAGGATATGAAACACTTATTGCTTTTTCGAGGCAAAAATGGTTACGCGAGCGCACTTCAGTGTTGCTTCTTTTACGCACATTGCCTGTCTTTATTATATTAATTGTTTAGTTAGAAGTTATTTACTTAAAAATCGGATGTAAGCGGCAGTAAATGACTTCGCAGAGCAGGCGAATATCTTTTGTGGAACAGTGCAACCCAGACACGGTTAGCGGGCACCGTAAATAGAATTACATGTCTTGTCAGCACCCCCATATGGAAAGCGACAGACAGCATCTCTACAGCTGGGTTTGTTTATACCGCAACATGTGTTTAAGGCATTCAATATGTGTTCATTGTACCCGGACGTAGGTCATATTGTCATCTGGGAGATGTAGTTAGCAACCTAACAATTTCCTACTTATGATTTATTCCAGGATTCTTTATATTTTCGGTGTTAAGGTAGCGGCGTATTATCACTCGTTGGTATGGTCAAATAGTGATGAAACATTTTTTTATGTTTTTAAAAATATTTGTGACATTTATCGTACACCGATGGGTGCTAGTGACCTTACTGCCGCTGTTGAAGTACGGGTATATAATGTTCGCGACAGTATGTTCACTTTCTACAGCTTACTGTGATTTATAGATCTGTGGGCTTTTAGATCAGTAATTAATGATGGTCGAGTGAGAAGAATAAATACGATTTATCGTTTGAATTAGTTTAATTTAATGGAGTTTGTACATCCAGTTGCGTTTGTGGAATGTAGATTGTGTAGAAATAAAGGAGGGCAGTTCTCGCAAACATGGGAAGAAGAAAAAGTGAATAGCAAAGTCTTATAGGGCATCACACTATGCCGATTGTCAAATATCGGCGTTTCGGAGTAGTTTGCTGCCTCCTTCTTCGTTGTATATTCTCTTAAGTGTTTGGCGGTTGTAATCTCAAAGGGTTTCATTGTAGAATACGTACCAACATCAAGTTTCCCAGTTTAGACCAAATTAGTACGCCAAAGTTCGAGACACAGCAAATTGCTTTAATGTAATTTTCCGGGACATCTTTAAGGTGTTATGCCATTAGAAATGAGAATTCTGGAAAAAATCATTTTTGGGCTTCACCTAAAGATGATCGATTTCTATATCAGCATTATATATTTATGTATGTTAAGTATAGCAACTAGTTTTTTCATTCGACGTGTACATTATTCTAAATGTATAATGATGATACATAAATTTGTGACTATTTAATCTACAGGTAAAGCCCATCAGTATTTTATGATTTCCTCCTTGATAATGACAGAGAGGTCAAAATATATCCAAGAAAATGAAGTGAGACTATGGCATCGTCTTTCGCAACGTTGGTGTACTGAGTTGGTCTGCACTGAAATGATTTATATATATATATATTTATATATATTAGTTTTCGCCAACTATTTGCCTGTCGACTAAGCCTTATACCAAATCTTCGTCAAGGCCACCGTCAGAATATCAAATTCGCAAGAATATATTCTCTGTGAGTTACAGAAAGGAATGGTAAAAAATAGAGCATTCCAAGTACTTTTTATCACAGTACTGCATGAAGATTTCAACCAGGAAAGCCAAAATGATAGAATCAATAATTTTTTCACAACAATATGTGCTTGAAAAGCATCAGCGACATGAAGTGGAGATTACAGAGAAGATGTAGTGAACATGTAACAACAATATACAATATTATATTTGTTGTAATAATATTGGCAGTACTTTACTGACAATGAATATTTACCGTGTACGGGTTTCTCTGATTGAAGTCTTGAAACGTGCGTTGGACAAATTTATGAAGCATCGTTTTATTTTGTAAGAGCCTGTGGCAGTGTCGTTTCTTATGCAGGAAGAACACTAGGGAAGCTTTTGGAAGAGAATTCCCCAAAGCTTGAACCTGCCGATAAAAGAATTTCGCGAGCTCCACATAAACGAAATAAGGGATTTTTGGACACACAAAATTGGCAACGTGAAATTTTTTAATTGCTTCACAGTTATTTACGATATTTCGTAGATATTAAAATGGAATAAGGAATAAATATGGAAGACCAGAATGAAACACAAATCATATCTGATCCCATCGCACGAAATATTTCTTGAAATGTGGATCGTATCTTAACGTTTTAAAACCTGGCGGTAACTTTACGTACGACCAGGTTTAACATTAAAAAATTCTACGTGGTGCCCACATTGCGTTTATGTGTTTTGTACGGATCTCAGAACAAACAGCAACTTTTGCCTTATAAAACATTAAGAGACCGCTTTTTATAACCGAAGTGGAGAGTGTTTACAGCGCGGTACACACTGATTCCTTATATAAAACAGATACGCTTCGTCTTTAAAGGGTTAAACAGATTCCCTTTTTAAGGAATCTTGAAGTTTTTTATTGTTTTGACCCTATATCTTTATTGGACGATACCATGAAACAGTCCAATAACCCTCGTATAATTGATTGGGTTATGATTCATTTAAATATTATCCTTCTGTCTACGTCCAGATCTCTCAGTTTTTGTCGCTTTTTTTACATTTTACTCGTATATGCGTTACTCATGTGTGTGTCGTAATCTTGCCTTCCTCCTTAATGCAGTACCTCCATGGATGCTATGTGAAGAGTGACATGTATCAAGATCCTATATTTAAGTTGCTACATTCGCGTATTTCTTCTGTTTCAGAACCAAGTGTCCCCACTTGGGGTGTGTTCTCAGGCATGGTGAGTAACAAAAGCCACTTATTTAGGAAGTAGGTGTACATGTGGTTAATGTATAAGTCATAATGCAAGTAAAATTAATACATACTTTATTTATGTATACGTGAGTAAACAGTTATAAACGATGGTTCTTATAAATTAATAACATAACTTAATTGATATAAATACACAAATATGCTAATGACGTTAGAGCCGAGATGATATATACACATTGTTTACAATACTGTAACATCCTTTCAGTTATTGTCTTAGGAATAATTACTTTTGTGGGAAGAAATTAATTACTTTTAATAACATTTTCACTTTCAAAACGGATGTCATTTTAAGATTATATGGAATGCTAGGAGGTATCTTAAAATCAAATTGCAATAGACATGTATATGATTCTTGCAGTTTCGATGTGTAGTCTTATCCCTTCAATGAAAGTCTTCAGGTCTACGTTTAATATTTCTACACGAAAGTGTCGCTGCGAAGCTGTTATTGTTTGTAACGATGCGAAAGGCACTATAATGCATAAAGCACTAACAGAGTTTCCGTCATATTTACGGGCCACGTATATGTGACTGCACTTGAGCATAATATTATGTTTTGTTCACAGTCCGGTCTATATTTGTTTCTGTCCGTTTACTGTGACATCGTAAAGGGGTTTGCAATGCAACAAGTTAGGAAATGCCTGTAAATCGTAACTGTTACGATGTGTTCGCTTTGTTATTTTCCTATGCATTTTGAATTATTTTATAATTTCAATAAAAATGCTGCTTCTGTCCGTTCTACACAACCAATGCTATAAAATTTCTGTGAGTCTTAGTAACAGATATATAAAATTGTTCAGAATCGATATCTCGTCGAGATATTGTAAATTGGGTTATTTACAGTGGATCATACTCGATTGTTGTGTTTATATGGTTAGCTGTGCATGTCGTCATAAAAAGCGTCCGATATTTATGTCAACTGTTAGCCAGAGAAGGAATGTTGTGTCGACATATTTGAGTAAAAACGTCAAATACAAAATTTCACAAAATTGCATCCGGTGGGAATCACGCCGTTCCAATCTGACAGACTGAAGGATAAATACAGGACAGTGCTAATTGTCGCTTTTCTCACCTACTGTAACAAAACCCAAGTAGAGTACTGTTAATGCCCATAATTTCGTATCGTACTAAAAATTACTTTATTTTAAAAAATTTTGGAAAATAAATGCCCGCTATCGCTAGCTGTAGATCAGTTCGCACACAGTTTACAACACTAGATAATGCTGTACTCTAAGGCGTTTTGTGATCCTTGAGTTCGCATTTGGTTTGCAGACACGTGGCTGCTCCACCCTATGTAGCAAAACCAATTTAAGCCGTGATACAAAGTTATTAATAAACTATTCAACTTTTAAGTAGAATATACAGGGTGATGCAAAAGTCATTGACTTCCCTTTGTGTTTTCAAATATGGTGTGAAAAGTGACTTTCGCCTCATCCTGTATATAAAGTAACTTTAACTGTATATTTTAACCCGAATAATGTAACGGGCACTCTTTGTGATTATGTTCTGGAGACAGTTTCATAAAGGATGCGAAATTTTAAATTTCGGATACTCTTAGGAGCATATTAATGTTAAGCAAATGTACGTGTTGGCACAATCTGATGTGTTTGTTAAATACTGCTTGTTTTAAACTTGTTGAAACATGTTACGCATAGCAAAGCATATGTTAATTGGAGTTACATTTTAGACATTTCTTGCGGACTGGTATAAAAACATACATGTATCACGTTTGACCATGCACCCTTAGTAATGTAATTTTTTCTCACTAAATTGTATAGATTATGTATAACTGTTATTAATAATAACAAAAGCAGTTTTATTCTCATTGTCATCATTTAGGAATGCAGTTATGCTTTAACGTCAAAATGACTTTACTGTGACGTCGCGGAAATTTACAAACAGTGATATGTGCAGTGTTGTAGATACTGACGCAAATAAACATTCATCATTATCATTCTTTTCGCCGCTGACATTAAAACCCTTTGAAATATCAACGGCAAAATATGACAGTTCCTATCTCCAGGCCTTTCGAAATTTCAACAGGAAAATTTGAAAATTCCAATGTAAAGCTGCGTTTTTCACAAATAATAAGACAGCTTGCTAGAAAGAGTAATTTTTTTGGTAAAGTTTGTGACTGCAATACTGCCCTGAATATCAGTACAGCTTACTTCCATTTACTGCTGCTACCTTTTCCTTCAATTCATGACTACTGATAACTCTGTTTGCTACTTAACGAGTTATGGATCATTTTAATGTGGTTCATCCCGATGTGATGTGATAACAGCGTAGTAGGAACTTAAAACAACCGCGCAGTACATCAACTCACAAAGCATATATATATATATATATATTGTAATTAAAAGTAATTGAAATGTGTATATATATATATGTTTGTGAGTTGATTTTGTGCTGTACGGGTGGTTTAAGACTTACAGTCATTCAGATATTGTAGATTCTATTTGTGAACTTAACAAGCCGGTGTGCAGCGATTACATTACAGCTGAATTGCAAAGATCTGAACTAATTAGTTTACGCGTGATCAGCTTTTCTGCTTGTTGCCGATGCGTCTGTGTGTTCACCTTCCACCTCGTCTAAACGCCGTCGACCAGCTCTGTAGTTTCTATCATGGTTTTGTCCTTCATTTTCGCCCTTATAATGTCTCTTTGCCAGACGCGTGGCCTTGTTTTGGGGCCCTTTCTCTTCCTTATATTGAGCTTCAAATTCATCATGGCCGCCACTGACGCTCTCCTTAGACTTTTCGTCGTATCTGTCGTCTGTGACGTGACTTTCAACTCGTGTTTCTGCACTGTCACGCGTGTAAAGTGCTCCGTGATGCGTGACAGATCCTATGTCTCCGTGACTCATTGTATTTGGGTTTAAATCACCTTGCGCCAGATTTCTGTCCTGTCGTTTGTTTTTCATGTCTAAATGTTGCAGTTGTCTTTTTTGATAAAATAAATTTGTTCTATTTTTATCTGTCTCGTAGCTTGCATTTCGTTGTGAATTCATCGCCCTGGTCGCTGAGGCTTCTGTCGATTCCAAAAATGTTGTTTGTCCATAATTTGAGTCATCGTGTACTTTATTCTCATTTGTTGTTGCGTACGTGTTTCCAGACACTCCCCTCACATTATCTCTGTCTCCATACCCGACATATTGGGCAAAATATCTTACGCTTTTACTGCCCTTGGCTCCCTTCTGGTTAATAAATCTTCCCTTATCATCGTCTGTAACCAGTCCTCTACTTTCATCCATGACCAATGGAGTCCAATCTTCTTGGTCTCCCATTTGCCTTCCGCGGACAACGTACGTCATCCTCTGCTGCGCGACTGGAACGCCTCCCCCGTAGTACGTGTAATGGCCATCATGATAATATTGACCCTGCTGTGACAGTCCGCCGTCTGCCCCGCTGAGTAGCTTCTTCAGTCCCATTATGCCCGTTAAGATAAGGGAAAGTTTGCTGGCCGTAATTGCCATGGTACCGATAAACGCTAGTTTCCCTAGGACTAACGGAAACAGGCTCATGAATTTTAGCGCAACTCCCAGCAGTATTGGGAAGAGCATCTTCTTTTTCAGCTTTAGAGCTCCTGAAAATGAAAACATTTTACATAAATAAATTTTAATATCATTATATAAAAGGGGAACCGGTGGAGAAGAGTCCGTATAGAGAGTAGCTACGAGTTCAACGGTCCGGTGTTCGAATTCCGGTAGGGATAAGAGAGTTTCCTCTTTTCTAAAACGTCCTGAGCGTCCCTGGGGCCCACCCAGCCTCCTTTTCAATTTGTATCAGGGTTCTTTCTCGTGGGCAAAGCAACCGGAGTGTGAACTTAACCACTTACTTGCATCTACTGCCGAAGTTAAGAATAAGTGGAGCTATACCTTTACTCTTTCTATATGTCTTCATAGCGTGGGCAGAGAGACAACTTTCCCTGTATAAAATATACAAGGCTGTTATTTTTACACCGTCGGATTCCGCGGTGCAGATTAGTTCCCTGCGCTATAGATTTTCTCAACTAAACGAGGAGGAGTGGGTATGTATATATAACAGGCAGAAAGAAATATTTTTAAAGTTGAGAGTGTAAATAATTGTGTATAGGAATGCTGTAAATATTGCAGTAAACTTTATACGGCGTGAGTTACTTGCCTTAGAATGCGGATATTTTTTCCTGAAGGACGTGGAAAGGCCTAGAAATAGGAATCGTCGGCTGTGTACCACGAAGTAGTCTGGTCTGCGTGTGCCACAGGCATCCCGAAAACACCGCAGTGATGTTATCCATCTCTCGTCTCACAATTTTGAGAAGTTTTGTGCTCGTTCTTCCTAAGCTCCTACCATATAATGACTGATTTTTAAATTATAATAATAGATCTATTCTGGAAAATTAATTTGTACCAGACTGTTGGAATTCACAATAATTATTTGGACTGCAAAATGTTAAGTCTTTCAAGGTAACTGACAAATAAAGAAGGGATGTACCAGAATGTTCCACTAGGCCTGTGTTGCTTAACGACAGAAAAGTGACATATTAGTGTTTTATTTAACGACGCTGTCGATTGCTAAATTTATTTAGTCTCGGTGGTATATGACTGGAAGATAATAACGGAGCAACGGTGGAATAATACTCACAGAAGAAAACCGAAGTACGCGAATAAAAGTCTGTCTCATTGCTACTTCGTCTACCACTTTGAAAGGTTGGCTCCTTATTAGGGAACAATACTGACTTTTGTACCACATTGAATTTGTATCGACAGCGTCTAATATCAAATTTTGTTACTAATTTAATCGAGAAAATTTGAGTAATTTTCGAGATGAATTTGCGGACAGATGGAGGATACCTCCGTGCAGGTAGGACATAAAAATGCATGCGGTCATAAAACATGTTAAACTTTAATGGGTGAAACTGATAATAAATATTATATAAGGACATTATTTTATCTGACAACTGACGATGACCAGTTCCCTTCGACTCCCATAACTTATACAACCCAGGGGATCTTCCGCGTACAAAGAATAGCGTGTTTGTTAGATGTGATGCATGTCTCCGAACAGAAGGCAAACTTTTCCAGCACCTTACTTAACCCTTTAAAGACGAAGCGTGTCTGTTTTATATAAGGACTTAGTGCGTACCGCGCTGTAAACACTCTCCACTTCGGTTATAAAAACCAGTCTCTTAATGTGTTATAAGGCAAAAGTTGCTGTTTGTTCTGAGACCCGTACAAAACACATAAACGCAATGTGGGCACCACGTAGAATTTTTGATTGTTAAACCGAGTAGTAGGTAAAGTTACCGCTAGGCTTTAAAAGGTTAAATGTGGTGAATATAAACGTAGTTTCAATCGCAAAATATTGAACTAAAACGCACGGACCCTGACTCGCGGCGTATTGGAACTGCGGCGAGCCCTGCCCTGCCTGATATCACGAGACACGTTCAGAGCGAGGTGAAGTGAGTTCTCAGATAAGATAATGCCCCTGTATAACAGGTTTTGTCTCACCTCACAGAGACCATAAGCTTATATTTTACGAACTTAATTTGGTTAATGGTGGTCAGGTAAGGTATAGTTTTATCTGAGAATAAAATGGGCGAAATGTTACATTATTTAACTTTAAATAAGGTGGCATATGTGACCTAACGCTGCCAATTAAATAGTTAAAATAAAATACAATAAAATGAATGAAATTTGTCACTTACGTCTAGCCGTGTGTACTGCACCTGACGATGACCATAGTGAGGAAGGTGTTACAAACTCGATGAATTTCTGAAGCAAAACACCGTCAACATGTTCTTCCATTTCTTCTCTTCCAGCTCCGTTTGCTGTTGCATCATCCGACTGTACGAATGTTGTATTCTGAACGTAGCTCCATGCTGTACTGAGCAGTTTATAACCAATACATGCTTCCGTGTTCATCTTCAGACATTTTTCATACAGTTTCAAAAACACTTTATTCCCTTCTCCTTTTTCATAATTATAATTCTTCGGATTTTGATCTAAAATATAACTTGATATTACAGGAGACAACAGAAGACAAGAAGCCAAAATACTGATAAATTCTCCTGTCATTTCTTTTTTTCAATTCCTATAATGAAAAAGAAATTGGCTATTCACTAGTTCACTGAAACAAAGATAAATATATTTACAGATGTGTCTTCTTTCATGTTTAAACGCAAAATGGAAGACATTGCTTATAGCACACCTGCTTTATGAGCCTTATTTGCAAGGTTAATTGATCAAGAAGGCCAGCTATATGAAGCGACGCAGTAAACACTTGAAGAAACTGGCTGTGATAAAAATCAAATACCGTGTTTCTCTTTAAATTAAAGACACGATGATGTATGATACTTAACTTATTTAAGGCCTGAAGGTTTTCAGAGCTTAACGGAGCTGTAACACAACGCAGGAATTACACTATGTTTTTGGTGCTTGTGTAGAGATTCTACATCCGTGTGTCGCCATTTATCATGTGGTAAACATCTGAGTTCCGCTGAGAAATTCCGGAACGCATGTGAAATCTCCATGTCTTAAATTCGTGTTGGCCACAAAGCTGTATCTTTCAGCATGTTGCTTTTTCCTGTCTCCTGTTTATACAGGGTGTGTATAAAATGCTTGGACAAACTTGAAAAGCGAGTTCTTGCCGTCAAAACAAAGAAAAAAGTCCATATAAACATGTGTTCGGAAATTAGTTATTTTTGACTTTAATGCAAGATTACGTTCATTAATAAATACATTAATTATGTAATACTTTAATTACATCTGACTAATACATTTATAATACACTTTCCCAGTTTAATAACTGTTGAGATTTTATTGTTTATCAAGCCAAAATTCATAACAGATGTTCAAAATGTTTTCTACATGCAACAGTGCACGCATAAACACATCTGACGATGGATTTTCGACCGGCTCAAATATCCCGGTGGGGTTGCAGAGGGCTTGACAGGCATCAGGAATGTTGGCGATGTGTCTCGTCATGTTCTATTGGAGATGAATGCACTGGGGTTTTGTGTCCTCACAGATAAAAATCTAAAAGAATTGGAAGTCGGTTGGAAGCGAGAGTTGTACATGGAAAATTGTTGGCAGACGATTATTGATACGAATTTTTTCCTTCTTTTGTTATGGTGAATTCACTCCTGAAATTTATTCAAGCATTTTAGGTACACCCTATTTATTTGTTTCTAGTTGTTTATTTAACGACACTATGTGCCGGGATGCCTTAGTCGGTATAGTGACTAAGCTAACGGGGTGGAAGACAGAGAAATCGCGTTTTGTTACCCGACAGGGGTAAGCGATTCTTCTGTCTTGCCAGTTATTCACATCTGAGCTGCTGCCCATACAACCCCCTATTCAGTACATAGTGGGGGTACTTTCCACTGGATATACAGGCCGCTGCATGAATTTTTCCATTCATTTAAGCCTACTGCTCAATGTATGACTGCATGGAGTCATCCTTGCGGGGGGGGGGGGGGGGGGGCCCCCCCGCCGGGGCGGGGGGGGGGGGGGCGGCCGGTGGGGGCGGGGGGGTTTCATGAGGGTGGAGTTCTG
>BLKM01004627.1:627660-651267 GCA_013340265.1 Coptotermes formosanus
CCCCCCCCCCCCCCCCCGACAACGTGTATTGATGTCGTGCGCACAGCTTTAAGTTATATCTTTTATTTAATGACGACTTGAGTATCTCCGACTCCAGAGAGAGTTGACAGTGAGTAACGGACTTGAAAGGATTTAGAAAGACATGATTTGCCCTAATTTGAGGCGCTTCTCGCATTCATCAGGAGGGACTGAAGAAAGCCATGAAAACTTCAGTCAGTGCCGTCGGCGAACCGTGCAATAGTGGGAAGTGTCACGTCGCAAATAGAAGGCAGACTCGTTATTTCTGAGGCCAACGTGACCGGTCTGAACGCGATATTAAGTGGCATGTAAGTTTTTCTTCTTCCACGGCTGCTCAGTGTTTATATTATGGCTTTTATGGGGTTCATCTTGTGTGGCCTTTGAGGTGGATACCCATGTTTTGAGTAACGTGCCTCCATCTTCAAGGTAAAAATTTACGCCTTGGTTTAGCGCGTATGAGAGTGTGTCGTCATGTAACTAATTCCATGGAGCAGAGGCCTTCTTGAGAAGCTAACAGTTTCTCAGCTAGTCAAGAAATTCTCCGCATTTTATGGAACCCGGAGGTTCATTACCGCATTCACAACAGCCCACCACCTGTCTCTATCCTGAGCCAGCTCAATCCAGTCCATACTCCATCCCACTTCTTGAAGATCCATTTTAATATTATCCTCCAGTCTACGCCTGGGTCTCCCAAGTGGTCGCCTTCCCTCAGGTCTCTCCACCAAAATCCTGTATGCACCTCTCTTTTCCCCCATACACGCTACATGCCCCACCCATCTCATCATTCTTGATTTGATTACCCGAATAATATTTGGTGATGAGTACAGGTCATTAAGTTCCTCTTTATGTAGTCTTCTCCAATCCCCGGTCTCGTCGTCCCTCTTAGGCCCAAATATCCTCCTCAGCACCCTATTCTCGAACACCCCCAGTCTTTGTTCCTCCCTCAGTGTGAGAGACCAAGATGTCGTCATGTATCAATACCTAAAGCAGTAAATGATAAGATTTTCTTACGACGTGCTGTATTCACTGCTTATTGTATTTATCACAAATATAACCAACACCACTGAACATGCCCAACATGCCCTTTCAACGGTCCACTTATCACTCTTCTAGGCAAGGAATCTCACATTTTATTAAATGAAATGGTTTATAATCGTATTTGCAATAGACCTTCTCTCTGCCCTATTCTGAGCCACGGAAGTCAAATCCACATCCCTACATCCTATTTCCGTAAGATCAATTTTTACTGTTGTAATTTGAGCGATATTTAACACCTACTCCTAGGTCTTCCAAGTATCTTGTTCCTTTCAGGTTTTCCAACTAAGACGCTGTAAGATTTTCTGATTTGATCCATGCATCCTACATTCCCCTCCCATCTCAACCTCCTATTTTTCCACATGAAGTGGGCGAATATCATAAAATATAATTGTCTTCCTTATATAGTTTTCTCTGGCCACTTTTAATTCCTCTCTTCTAGGTCCAATTATTTACATCGGCGTATTAAATCTACGTTATTTCCTAAGAATAGTGAGCTGCCAAGTTTTACGCCTGTGAAAACAAGACAGTTAAAATTTGTTATACTGATAGGATAGGAGGACAAAATTTTTCAGCTGAATAATAGCAAACGTGTTTGGAACTGAATGTACTCTTGTCTTTTTGAATCTACGTAATTTTTATTTCTTATTGCCGTTGCCAAATATAGGAAACTACTCATATTTCTTAGTAGCCGCGGTGGCGCAGTTGGTTGAGGCACTGCGCTACAAACTGGAAGGTCGCGGGTTCGATTCCCGATGGTTTCATTGGAATTTTTCATTGACATAATCCTTTCGGTCGCACTGTGGCCCTGGGGTCGACTCAGCCTCTAACAGAAATGAGTACCAAGAATATTTCCTGGGGATAAAGGCGGCCGGTGCGTAGGGCTGACACCCTTGCCACCTTCATGTGCCGATTGTCTAGAAATCTGGGAGCCTTGACCTCCTGGAACCCTGTGGGCCTGTCCAGGCCTGTAATGGGACTGCTTTACCTTTACCTTTACCTTTACCTTTTACTCACATTTCTTAAGAATTTAATAGTTATTTTGTGAAAATATATAATCGTACACCAGCTCGTTTTATATTGACATTATGTGCACGGTATGGACAATATAAAGGCATTTTATGTTTTTGCTTGCACAACGCCTGTTGATAAATTTGAAGGAAAATTTTTGCTTTTCTTACATAAACTGTACTCCATCATTTGATCTGCACATGAGCTCAAATCTCCTATAGAACTTTTGAGTCTCGAGGAAGATAATTTCCATCGTATCTTTATCGTAACCCCATTTTCCTTCTTCTATCCCTTTAGTGCCTACATCTCCTTCTCCCCTCTCCTACATTTTTTCCATCCCGTAATTTCCAACTGCTTTGTTTCTTTATACGTTTCCTACGTTTACCTCCTTTATGCTATTTCTTTATTCTTTTCCCAAGTTTGTATTTTTCTTTGCTTTTGTCAACGCTATTTTAAACACATAAACGTAATGTGGGCACCACGTAGAATTTTTTAATGTTAAACCTGGTGGTATGTAAAGTTACCGCTAGGCTTTAGAAGGTTAATGTTTTAAGTGCAATGATATTGCATTGTTAGCTGAATAACCGAAAAGTATTGAATTATGGGAGAAAATTTCGAACACGTGGCGCTCCAGTTGTCAACACGGCTATGAGTGTTGAATGACGGAACCGAGATCGTTTCCTTTGCGTGCTGATGTGGGGTGGGCGGTTGTCTGAGCGTTGAGACTCACTTATCTAATGAGTTTAGTAAGACATACATTTTTATTTCGTTGTGTCAGTTTAGCTTTGATGCTCATGGCTACAAGTGTGTGACAAGGAATAAAAGTCTTCGTATACACCTTACTGTGCTTCATTTTTATCAGTTCTTTGTGTACGATAGGTGTGTACCTGGATTACATTCCCATCTATTGAAGGCTATTATGAACATTGATAAATTTGACCGTATTCCATCATTAAGAAATAAATCAATAATATACCGTGTTGAAACACGTAAAATTATTTCGAAGATTTGTCGGTCCGTAACCTGTTTATTGTAATCTGAATTGTTATTTTAAATTGAATATGAGTTACTCGTGTGTAAAAATAGTGATTGTTTTAAAATTGGTAATTTTATTAACCGTGTTTGTGACCAAAACAAGTGGACTTCAAATTTCAGAAGTGAAAGAAGTGTCAAGTACTGAAAATTTAAGTAGCTGTTGGTCAAGTGCCAATTTTACTTGCATCAGAGCTGTAATTCTCGATAACTTTAATGACATCTGGCAGAAGAAAGAGATAAGAATCACGGATTCAGTTGTGATTGAGAAAATTTCAAATTTATCGCAAGAAGATTATGAGACAATCAAATTGAAGTCTACAGAAGAAGGTAGAAGATACCGAGGTGTTGCTTATCAAATACTTGAAAACCTAGGGAAATTTCTCAAAACGCATGCGCTTCGTGTAGACTTGTGGAAATTTGGAACACTTAGAATTGAAGGATCTCGGGAAAATCCCGAAAACCTTGATATTATTTTTGTCATGAACGGGGGAGCTCCCAGTAGTAATGGAGCAGGTAAGTGTGATATAAATTTAGAATTTTTAGGTTATCACAGTGCTGGTGAAGAAATCTCGGACCTTCTAGGAATTTACGCCGTGTCAAATGGTAAATAGTTACTGATGTATTGAAGGATTCAGGTGACTTCGTCTTCAGGTTAAAGTGGTTTAATCGGTTTAGAAGAGTGGGCTTCTTGAACTACCACTCACTGAAGAAGGAGGCACTACCCTCCTCCTAATGGGCGGTAAGTTTATCAGTCAATACAGCGTAACATCGCAGAAGACTTGAGTCTTTTAAAAGTAACAATTGATGATAGAGTGTAACTTGATCATAAAAGGAACCCAACAGATCTTATATTTCGCTGTTCCAAAGACATTTCATTTTGCCAAGTGTAATTGTGTCAGTTAATTATACCTAGTTGTATGGTAATTTTAGTTTTATATTATGTAGAACAGCGAAACGTGTTCCGGTAATGGCAGGTTTCTTTGTGGCAGGCTTTTCTCTATGATATTAAATTAAAAAACAAACCATAAAACCTTCCTCTTCTCCACGACAGTTTGTTCAATTTTGTGGTATTTTGGGTTGTAACATCCTGTAGCCTAATCTTGGAGGTTTAAAAGAACGTTTAGAATTGATATAATCTCTTAAACTTCCAGGGCTTAAAAACCTAAAAATGGATGCAGTTTGTTCCACAGAATTTGCCACTGAATTCGTAGGCAGCGCATTCCTCCTCCTAACGCGGTATCATATTCCAGCATGCCGCCATGGTGATACCTACCGCCCTAAGAATTCCCAATCTTATACGCTTTAATTCTGTGTTTGTCACTTCCTGTCGTGTGATGTCACATCGATACTAACCAGCCGAAATTGCCGCTGTTATGTGCAGTGTGTATATCCTTTCGAGTCATTTTTAAATACGCACAGATTTGGGAGATTGATTTTGAATCGTTTATCTCGCTCGTATCTTAGTAATATGACAATAGTAATACATCTGCTGGAAATTCAGGGGCTAAATTATACATTTCACGGCTACAGCTACGGTTTTTGCACCTATCATATTGTATACGACAGCTTCCGTTTCTCATCTCCTCGCCGCAGCTGCCCAGAGAGTGTGGCGGGCGGCTGTGAATGGGTTACGTTAATAGAGTCAACGAGCCGACACGTAGTGACAAACATTATTTGTCGAGTAAAATGATGACCCATTATATGTCACATATATTTATTCCAATTTTCTTTCTATCGTTACCAATTCCAACGCGTAGAAATGTAACTAAATTATAGTCTCTAGAAAAGAGCTAAAATCGTCAGTGTCAAATTTGAAGTCAGCAGAATTTTATCTTATTTTAGAGTGTGCCTTTGCTTTCAGTACTTAAGAATGGCGGACAGAAGTGTGTATCTTTTTCTGCGGTTCCACCTCTTGGTAATCTGCGAAGAAATGATGTACTTTTCCCACCCTTAAGAATTCTGGTATAGTGCCATCGAATAACAGAAGTCAACTCTAAATTCTAAAATTCGTGATAATTTTTTTCAGTTGAATTCGACGCCAAGTAACTTATAAATTTGAAAAGGTGTCATCAAATATATTAAGAATAAATCCCTGAGTGTGGCGGTCAAATAGTTGACATTACGGGATCATATTTCAGCTCCCGACTGAGTATTCTAACGTATATTTATTTCGGCTTTCCTCAGTTCCTCCACGCAAGTGACCAGGTTACACTAACAGGCAGACCACGAGTGGTTCCGTCTATATAGTTTACACCTCATCATCCGCGATCGTTCTGGTGTATGATGCTGTGTACCTTCTGGTACTGCAATACTCTTATTAATCAACCCATAAACGAATCCATTTTCTCAATCACCAAAATTCGCCTTTAAGTTGGTAGCACGCCATAAGATCCGGGTTTATATGTCTGCCCGGAATTCGCTTACCATGACTGAATGATTCTTCCCAGTCTTTTAATTCAAGTGATAGCATAATGCATTAAACTAAACCATTTCCAGTTCCTTCTAGGTTTTCTATAGTTGTTTTCTATTGTTGTAGTTTAGCGACGTTCTCAGTATGTAGCGCCGATTTAAGTGAATGAATAAACGTATGGAGCAATGGCGGAATAGTACTGACGGGGGGGGGGGGGGGGGCTGACGTGCGTGGGAGAGAAGCCTGTCGCAATTGCGCTTTGTCCAGCAAAAATCCCACGTGGTCTGTCCATTATTCACTGATATTGATACCTTCGAGTCCATATTACCGATACCGGTGGTGTGCATCCTGTGGCCCTCGACCGCTTCCTGAGTGGCCCGTGAAGTCTTCAGTTCCTCTAGATTCTACAGAGCGTCAGCCCCGTGTAATTTCTTCGGAAATTGACATAAATGAATCAATATTACTTCCTAAAGAAACCTCAAAGTTCGTCGTAATCTGATACAAATATCGATAAATTTAATGCCAGTAAATATTTCAATAAAATTTATGTATTTCAAACTAATAACACTTTTAAGGTCAAACTATATAACTATATATATACTTTTTACTGTTTTATCGTTTACATTCCTTTACATGTTTTGGCGTACATAAGCCATATTCAGAGAGACTCAATCAAAAGGAAAACAGGAACTGTATTAACATAAAATACATATCTTCATCAAATATGTATAAGATATAGCAGCCAGATGTCAATATGTTAATATAATTAAAATGTAATCAAAACAGGTGCGTAATATCTATATCTTTTTATGCTAAAATTAGGTTAAAATACATAGTATAAATCTGTATGACTATCTTTCATCCCATTTTACACTTCTGTGCACTTATTGCATTCAAAAATCTATATGTTCATCTTCTATCCTAATGTGAATTTAATCCATGTAATGTTGACGTAACGTGTATTGTGTGAGAGAACACAATATATCTTTTTTTAATTCCTGCGTGGCACTTCGCCAAATCACAGTGTGAGTGCAGTTCGCGTCTAACAAGTGTTTCGCGTCACTCGTTTAATGATTGAAAAAGCTCCATTATGCAAATAAATACACGATTCTATAAATTAGTATACAGTTAACACCAACAAAACTGGTTATTCTTTTCTATTAGTTAAATTACATGGCTACGTATTTCAACCAGAATCCTGGTTATCTTCCGGCCAGCACGCTACACAAAAATATAAATCTACAATTGCAATTTAATTTTATGTTTTGGTTGGGATCTCAGCGTTTCGTATAAAATAAGTGTAAATTATCTGTGGTATGTAAAATTTACACGTATTTACACGTGTATTATACTAACGACTGGGATCTCAGTCTGACTGTAAAATGAAATTTCAATTTTAATTTTTAAAATTTTGTGCAACCTAGTGGTCTGAAGAAGACCAAGATTCTGGTCGAAACATGTATCCATTAATCCGAACTAATAGAAAACAATAAAAACTTCTGTTGATGGTAATTTCACACTCGTTTATATTATCATGAACACAAAGGTATGTCTGTCGTGGAAATGCATGACTGTGTGCCCACTAAATGTGTGTATGTTGCGACTTACAGCAAAAGATACCAAAACATGGAAGGTTGTCGTCCCGCTGATCATGGGCTTCAAATCGACTGGAGCCCTTATTTTGGCCCTTACTTCCGTCAAGATGTTTCTGCTTAAAGCCCTCGCCGTCAGCAATGTGGCGCTGTTGGCAGCTGGGCTCCTCGTCATGAAGAAGCTGTTCAGTACTGTGGGCACTCAACATCACCCGTATCTCTTCGCTCAACATCCACTACCATATTATCATGACCACGGTTTAGAAGGGGGATACCCGTCAGCCTACGGGTACTCCAACTACGTTGGCGCTGGAGGTTATTACGGACCCGCCACTGCACATGGGTCGCATGGTTATGGACCCACGTCATCCGGGGCACTAGCCGCTGCTGAAGGCGATGATTTGCAGGGCCACTTCTCCACGAAAGTCGAAAGCAATATAAACGCCAACGCGACCAACCACACAGCCTCAAAGAAAGACGGTAAAAATGATCGGATATTTAAATAAACTTGGGTTATTATTACCAAAATTGAAATGTTTTCCCCCTCTTGAAGGAGACATTGCTTTCCTAAACTTAATCTGGTTCGTTGTTCACCAGTACCGCTTACAACATGATATGAATGAACCACCACAGTACCCTGGAATTCAGAGTGACGACTGTCTTCAGTGATACTGCAACATGTTTCGGTCTTTATGCGTCCATCACTAGTGATATTACAATCATATTAAGTAGGATATTCCAGAGGTGTCTATTTATTTGTTATATGACGTTAAATGTTGCTAATAACGAACGAACGTACATCACAATTTGTTTTTAGATACAGTAACTTTTTTCTCTGATATATTCGACACTATTTATGTGCTGATGAGAAATGCGCGCTTCTGAAGTATAACGCAGCGTCGAGTGGTAATCCTTTACCGACGTTTCGGGACAACGTATCGGTCCCATATTCAAGGGTCAAGGAGTCCAAGAAGAGTACGACTCTCCTTGGACTTCTTGACCTTCCAAAATGCGACCGATACGTTGTCCCGAAACGTCGGTAAAGGATTACCACTCGACGCTGCGTAATACCTCAGAAGCGCGCAGTTCTCATCAGCATCTCGGCGGAAGCCTGAAATGACGGATATTATTAATATTATATTAATATAATTATATTATAATTATAGTTATATTTTATATATTATATATATTTTTGTATATATTATATATAAAATATATATTATATATTTATAATTTATGTAATTTTATAAATTATATATTTTATAATTATAAAATTATAATTAAATTAATTGTATTGATATTAATAATTATTAATATTATACAGTATGGTTTATAATTTCAGTTTGTTTAAGCTGCATTACCTTCTTGTTATTCTGTTAAAGTGTTAAAATATTGGTAATTAATACCATATTAATGCAGTTAGTCACATTGATGCCTGGTGTAGAAATAGTTTCTTATGTGTAATGGAAATAAATTAGTGAGTATATCAAAATACTTCTTCTGATGTACGTTTGCGCACTACCCATATCTTTTAACGTGTTATAGAACAAAAAATACAGAGAATGTTATCAATCACTGTATCAAGTGCCAACTAAATGCGCTGTGTTAAATCTATTGTTATTTCATTCCACATTACCCCGACATGTTTCGACGTTTCAACCGTCATCCTCAGGGGGGTGCACCAAAGTCTTTTCTAATGCTGGCAGGACCTATGGTTCATGTTCATTTGGTCTATGTCTCTTCAGCAGGGTCGCAGGGTCTCTTAATTTTTAGGACACTGTACACTTCTGTGGGTAGCACTAGCACTGATGGCTAAAACACAACATTTGGTGTATTAAAAAGTTGAGAGTTAAAAACTTGTGTTTTGCTACGTTAGTATAATTTAAAATGGGTAAAAACGAGCTTTTTCAGCCAATGAATATGACCCATCGGTCCTGCCAGTATTAGAAAAGACTTTGATGCACCCCCCTGAGGATGACGGTTGAAACTTCGAAACATGTCGGGGTAATGTGAAACGAAATAATAATAAATTTAATCCAGTGCATGTAGTTGGTACTTAATACAGTGACTGATGACAGAACAATTCACGGAATTAGCAATGTTAAACAGAGAAAGTTGTTTAACCCTTTAAAGATGAAGCGTATCTGTTTTATATAAGGACTCAGTGCGTACCGCGCTGTAAACACTCTCCACTTCGGTTATAAAAACCAGTCTCTTAATGTTTTATAAGGCAAAAGTTGCTGTTTGTTCTGAGATCCGTACAAAACACATAAACGCAATGTGGGCACCACGTAGAATTTTGTAATGTTAAACCTGGTCGTGTGTAAAGTTACCGCTAGGCTTTAAAAGGTTAATAAAGGCAGGTTCCATTGGAAGTCCTCCGTGCCATATGATGAGTGCATTCATATTATGTTGTTTTCTTAAGTTCTGATTTATGCATTTCCTTTCCAGGCGTTTAAAAATATACTGCGAGCTGCGCAGAAAGGCTTACAACGTCTGCGCGTAATGTATAAAGCTTCATATGGCTAGGAAATAACGTGTAAATATATAAGGCTTAAGGGAGTGTTAACGTTATGACCTTCTGCGATGTGATCCCTTGTAGTTCGTAGACAAGTTTTTAAATTTCGTCGAAACCTGATACTTGCAACTTCTACCTCGAAGGTAGTAGAATTTGGAAGTATCATGTTTCCCTAAATTATTCACACCTAGCTGCAATACTACACGGCGTCACATCCTATAAAATTACAATCTTCAAGGCTTAAAATTTTCTTAGTCTGTTTAAAATTTGTACACTTGGTATATAAAATACCTTTATTTCGTACATATTTAGCAACTTTCAAACTCCGACCTTGAGCCCACAGTGTAAACATAAGTTTACTTACGGCAGCCATATGCGTATTTGTTAACATACTTTTAGGCGGAGGAGAGGGACCGATCGTGTCCCAAGAACGTGCGCTTTTTTGCTTTTAACGAGGGCCGTGGTCAAAACCTGTCAAGAAAATCATCACAGGTGGAACAGTAACGTTGTGTTTGCTTCTCATTCTGAAGGTACACGTCGCACAATCTTCAGTCCAGTGAAGAGTCGACTTCATCGGATTCCGGTTATGAGGTACCAGAAACTCGTCGAGAAGGGGAGAAGCTCTTGAGGTGCTTCCAGAACGCTTTGCTTCCCCCACCCCGCCCGTCCCCCCGTCCCCGGCCCATCAAGAGTACTGTCACGTAGCGATTAAACCATCATCTCACGGCTTGCAATTTTCAGTTTTTGCATATTAACCATTTAAAGACGGAACGTATCTGTTTTATATAAGGACTCAATGCGTACCGCTCAGTAAACACGATCCACCTCGATTATAAAAACCAATCTGTTAATGTGGTATAAGGCAAAAGTTGCTGTTTGTTCTTAGATTAGTAGAACACACATAAATGCAATGACAGTACCATGTAAAATTTTTTAATGTTAAACCCGGTGGTACAGAAAGTTACCGCTAGGCTTTAAAAGGTTAAAATAGCTCGTATACAGAGACTTGGCAACTGTTTTCAAGTGTATACATACGAACTGTGCGTATTTTAATCATTCCGTTTCGTTAGATTATGTGAAGTTAATACTGTACCTTCTTTCCTGATTGTAAATATTTATAAATTATTTATTACATTGAAATTGCTCAAAATATGTACATTAAGTCACCAAAAAAGTTATGGTTTTATGGCAACAAAAAGGCAGACGTTCTTAAGATCTGTAAATGTTACGCAGACCCCTTTACATTTATGGCAACCACAGACAGCACCTTACTTAACGTTACAAATCTCTACGATTTTTCCTACCGTATAAAGGTGTATTTATGGATTTTAATATAGTTCTCAGAATAAACAGATTATTTCTCTAAACATAAATGACTCTTTGTCCCACGTAATGGTGACGTAATGTGTTTTCTGTGAGGTGGGAACTGAGTTTTTAAATTAATTTGGAATAATGTCAGGCTTCAAAGTTTGAGTCTGTTAATGAGGTTATTTAATTTTTAATTGGCTCTAAGCTTAATTATTATTTTCCTTATTTTCGGTAAGTCCCAAAAAGGGTGGCTGTCTATCCAGTGGAGTTATTCGTGGCTTTTCCTTAGTCTTTCCACTCAAATTCCAGATCAGAGTCTAAAATTAAACGACAGTCGTTTCCTTCCACATCCTTTCCAATTAATTATTCATACCCTTGTAAATAGTCGAAAGCTGTATATTTTCAATCATTGACAGCGTCGTTCAATAAACAAGAGACTCGATTGTATGCTCTTCCTTACTGGTTGCTGTTGGAGCAGTGCCAATTTTTCATATTATCTTCACTTTTTCAAATTCATTTAAACAACATCAGCTCCTTTTTTTACAATGAAATACATTGTTACGATTCGTAAAAGTAATATATTCGCGGTATTTCCGATATTTATTGTATTTTAAGTTGATCTTGCAGCTTGCCATTTCACTACAGTGTGTTCTAAAGTGTTTAGCCCCTTCTGAGAGTTAAACATTGTATATTTAAACAACAGTTCAGGTTAAAGTCAGCCAGGGCTTGATCTTCACATGTTAAAAATTACAGTGATACGCCATAATGTTGTATTACGTCATAAACACCCGTAGTGTTCTGTAGAAGACCGGAATTTAAAAGCGGTTTGCATGTGAGCAAATACATATATATATATATATATATGTGTGTGTGTGTGCGTGTGTGTATGTCTGTATATACATACGACGTTTTCTTGTCCTGAGCATCACACTGCTCGTTCTATATATACTTATATATATATATATATATTTCGGCGACAAAAGGATATTTTTATTAATCATGATCATTTTTCCCAATGAAATTAAAGCTACTTCTTAATTTCCTGCCTATTCCGGTGTAATAATAATAATAATAATAATAATAATAATAATAATAATAATAATAATAATAATAATAATAATAATAATAATGTGTGAATGTTTTTGAGGTTACTAGATGAAACTTGTTTCCATTATATTTTCTATAAATAAGGCTAACTTTTCCGGACTCCCTGCCCATATCTTCATATATTTGGATTATAGTCGTACAATCATGTTTGTAGGAATAAGTGTAATAAGAAATAATAATTGGACATAAATTGAGTGGTGAATAACGAACAATGCTTTATTCTTGATTTAAACACTTTAATTTAACAACATACACAATATTACATAAAATAAATAATGTCTTATCACCCTGAGTTCAATTCCTATGTAATTAAATAAGAGAAAGTACGTATATAGGTCGCATTGTCAGTAATAAGTTTAGTTATATCACAGTCTCGTACTATTGTAATATTCCTTTCATCTGTCATTTGGTCAGAATGTGCAAGTCAACAAAGCACTTTATGTGTTAACATTAATACCATTAGTGTAAGAAGTAATATCAGTTCCATATACATTAATGTGATTAGTCTGCGGAATGCCTTTTCCATTTCTGTTGCAGTTTATAATAATTTTGCCTCATGTTACACTCTATACACAGCAGAGGTAGAATATGGTATTTATCTTGGGGCCCAGTGAGATATTTTAAATATGGAAACCGTCACGAAATATAAAATACAAGAAGCCTAATATTTTATAAGATTAACACCTAGTAATTATAATACTTATTAATCGTAATGCACACGTATACCAAACAATAATTTCACTTTTATGGGCAGGGGTAGCTTAGTTGTTGTAGTGACTGATAACTGGTACATGGTCACAATTTGATGCCCGGAAAAGTATTCTCTACACCACTGTGTCAAAATGGCTCTGGGATCCACTTTGCTTCCTATTCGGAAGGTACTGACATCCCTTTCCTGGGCAATAAAGCTCCGGCACTTGCGGCTAACCGGTCGTCTTTATCTAATATCGAGGTTAAGACGTGCGGATTTATGCCTCCACTCCAATATAAGCCACGATGGCGTGGTAATTTATTAAGCACATGGATACCTATGTTCGAGTACTGTATAAAAGACCCATTATTAACAGTGTACTTAGATACGAGATTGTAAAGTGCATTCGATCTTATAAGCCAAAATAAGCATTGAATCGAAGGTGGCGGAAAATCCCAATCGACTTTATCATACACAGCTGGACACATGTTAATTTAATGTAATATAAACGTGTACCACACACCCTAAATTGTTTTCAAGTTTCCTATTTTAATATATCTTTAATTTTTCAATTAAAATTTATTACATAATTGGACCAAATACGGTAACACCTTTTTGGATTATTACGTAGAATGTCTCCCGAACTGAAAACAAGGTTCCTTGAACCCTGGTCAAAAGCAATGTAAGATTTAAACTGACAGCTGGGTGTCAGATTAAAAGGCGTTTGTGTTACAATTAAAGATATTCACATATAATAAACAAGAAAGATATTCAAACAAAGAAGAAACGTGTCTTTGGTCGGAGCTTGAACTTCTGATGTCAAAAATTAAAATTTTACAGTATGAGGTATGACGTCATTTGTGTATTCTTCTCTGTCGTCGATTTCAACTTGGCGAAATTAACTGCGTCCTTTGAATTCAGTCCTAAACTGTTCAAAGTCATTACATAAATAGTAGTAGCCTATATAAATTAATTTACAATTAAATAAATTTGTTGTGACAAACTCCAGTGACACGAACATCTGTGAAATCAACACCCCAACTTTTTTTCAGCACCGTTTCTATGAGGAAAGGCCAAAAGGTGTAACATTAACCACTGACCAGAGGCTGATAGCTACAAAATATATCAATTTGTTTTTAGCGCTGTTGCATCATTGTGTATCAGATTGTGACCATTACATTCTGTTTGCAGCTTAGTAGTGTGGCTTCCATGTCCTTTAGAGTACCATTTTGTCGTGATGTACTGATGTTCGCCTTTCCTTCTCCAGGCTGGTACATCCACGTGACACTATTAAATATTCACAACACGTTGTGAGCGTTAATGTCTCTTCCGAAACTTGCGAATTTAGGCCAATTGACTACAAGCTGGTGAAACCTGGAACAAATAAAAGCATGTTAACATTTAGTGCGTCACGCAACATATGTCGCTAGGATGGTGAAACAGGGGATATTACACAATGTGGACATCTTGCTCTAATTGCTACTGTTACTGGACAGGTTTGTGGTCAGTTATTAGTTGGTTAGGCAGAAGTATGTAATTAATCTTACCTATTTATTTAATTAATAGTCAGTTCTTTACTTACCTGCTTAATTAGTTTTCAAGTTACTTAGTTATGTATTTGTGTACAGAACTTATGTTTTTTCTTACATACCTTATAATTTTATTACTTAGCAGCTCCGTTGGTTAGTCATGATGCCAGGTTGTTCCTGACTTCGTTGTTAAGGCACTTCATTTTCTAGTTACTCATATAAGTTACTGGGTGCCTAGTTAGTTCTTCTGTTGGATTCTTAGGCCCTCTGTTAGTTGCTTTGGGTCCCTTCCTTTAAGTCGCGGTTGCAAAGAAAACTGCAGTCATTGCAGACCACGCGACAGATATTTAAAAAGGCATTACTAATGGCTATTTACTGAAAATAATTTCGTCTGTAAGAGAATAGAACTTGGCTTTTGTGAACAGGGTTACTTCAGGTGCCTTATTGTCTGCATGCTACAGTATAAACCGAACCGCATAAATTTTGCCACGTATCTGCGCCAGAGACATTTGAACTGATAAGCAGGATTAGTGAAGTGAAACATATTACTGGCGATTGTGTAAAAATTGCTCGTTAGAGACAAGCAGAGTAATACAAATTCTCCTGCAAGTTATGACCCTAGGGCTTGTAGAAATTATGCATCAGAACAGGGTTGTTGCTGATTGCAAACAGATTTTAACAGAACCATTACCTTTACCACATACTGCATATCTTGAATCCCTGTAACGTGATTTGAACATTTTTATGTGTGGAGTTCAACTTCCTCAGAGTTTCTCTGGAATTAATAACGAAGCATTGTGGACGGTGAATGGCACAGTGGTGTCCTTCAGAGCAGACTTGCCACGTCGGAATGGTATAAGAAGGACTTTTAGGTATTACCCTACCAGGGAATGAACGTTAAGCAGCGGACTGACCATGTAGGAGTTATGATTATGGCACAGTGTTCTACCTGCGGTAGATTTATTGATGTAAGTAGTAATATTACGCACCTTCAGTGCTTTTCGGCGCCGGGAGCATAGCCATTATAGGCGAGCTGGTGCGCTTCGGAGCTGCGACCCCATCCTGAGCTGAATGAGTCGCCACCATGGTGCTCGACACTGGAGTGTGAGTGGTGAGGATGAGCCACCACTTCATACGTCACGTGCTTCTGGTGTGAGAACAGCTTCTTCAACCACAGGATGCCAGCAAGTAGCAGAGCGATCTTGCTTACTAGCAGAGCCTTTCCGACCAGAAGGACGAGCCCTTTAAATGCCAGACCACCGAGCAAAGCGAACTTGGCCGCTGCCGCCGCTATAAGCGGTCCCATCTGCTTCATCTTACCACGCCCTAAAACAATTGTAAAGTTAATATGTGGAACGTGGCAGCCGTATTTTAGATTAAAGGAACTCTAACACAAAATTACAGCGTTAATCTTAAGGTGGGGTTGTCAGTGACCAAGCAAGATACTGTGTGATATACAGTCGAACCCGGTTATAAGGACATTGGTTTTTACGTCATCTCTTTTATAGCATCAGATAGTCTGTTGTACCAATTAATTCCCCACTGTTAACAGTAACATTACATTACTCGGTTAGGACGACACTCGTTTATAAAGACACAAAATACTCGGTCCCATTCGTGATGTTATAACCGAGTTCGACTGTATTCACTGGGCTCTATTCGTGAGCACGGCTTTGAGATTGACGGTTGTATTGTAAAGGGAAGTCATAGCGTTATATATATGACTATTAATAGATTATTGCACTTAAAATACAGTTGGTTGAAGTGCAGTTGTGTCTTGGGCGTGAGAGTTAATGCTATTATTTTATATTGTGTTCTGTGCTGTGAAGGTCCAGGTCGTTTCCGTGAGTGAAGAAAAGTACTTAATTAGTAGTTTGGTTAATTCGTAACTTATAAGTAATTGCACGGACCAGGTTTCTTCTTTGAAGCTAATAGTCGCATACCTAGTCAAGTAATTTCCCATCTTTCGTGAAACGCGGATGTTAATTTGAGTATTTGTACGGGTTGCTCCTTAGTTTCTTTCCAGGCACGGATGAAACCAGCCCACACACTTTTAACATGTCCTATTAAAATAAACTGTAGTTGTAACTCCCGTTTACTCCTAGGTTTTGAGGTTGGTCTTTTGTCTTCATTTTTCCCAGTAAAATTCTGCATGACTTTAACCTATCTTCCGTAATTGCTACTTACGTTTCCCATCTCATACGCCATCTAATAACCATAATAACGTTTTATGGAGTACAAATTATGAATTTGGCCAGAATAACTCAGTCGGTATAGCGACTCGCTACGGGTTTGACAGTCCGGGGATCGAATCCTGATGGGGGGGGGCGAGATTTTCCGTACGTGTCCAGGCCGGTCCTGGGGCCCACCCAGCCTCCTGTACAATAGGTACAGCATCTCTTTTCCGGGGGTAAAGCGGCCGGGGCGTGACATTTGAGCACCCACTCAAATCTAGCATGAGGTTAAAGAAATAATAGAGCTATACCTCTACTCCCCATCTGGCCTTCATTAATTTTACCCTTACAAATCATGAAGCGTCTCTTTATGCAATTATCCCGTTCCTGTCAGATCCTGTTCTATGCGTCTGCTTGTTCTCCACTGCACCCTGTTCTCAGACTCCACCAGTCCGTGTTACAGACTTCTGTCATTCACGTAGAATACAGTAAATGGGATCAAACTGAACCTTTTGGTTATGCAGTCTCATAGAAGCCTCACGTGTCGGCCCGTGTTGGCGAAGGTGGTTGTAATAAATGAGTACTGGGCACTGGGCATTTGTTAATTGACGGTTGTCAGGAAAAACTGAGTTACAAAAACGAAATCCTTCCCCTGAGCCGTTTTGACCCAAAAAGTGATATATAAATTGCCCTGTGATTGAACCCGGTACCACGTTGTGACAGTGTCATGAATAACGTCCTGAATTAGACACGACTGTATTTAATTACTTGACTAAACGGATAGTTATTCCTGTGTTTGTCCCTTAAATTTAGGGCACACAGTTACCTTAAGAAATACATAAGCTAGAATGCGGCTGTCGTTTTTAAACCATAGTGTTTTATTTCTTGTGCCTTATGTTTTTTTTTTCTGTGGTGCAACAGCTGAACTCGAACCCAGGACGCCTTATTGTCGAGGTTTCTATATCATACACAATTAGACACGCACGCGCGCGCGCGCACACACACACACACACACACACACACACACCGGGTAGGACTCCTCTGAACGAGTGATCAGCGTGTTGCAGAGACCGCTACCTACACAACACACAGCAAACACAAGGGACGAACATACATTCCCTCAGCGGGATTCAAACCCGTAATCCCAGCAATCCAGCCGTTTAAGCCCCATGCCTTGGACAGCATGGCCACCGGATCGTCTTTTGTTATTTAATTTCAAAACACAATTTCTTCTGTGTGGATTACACGTTGCGGGATTTCCACAGCTAGTCAAAAATATTCTGCCTTTTATAAATACGGAAATTAATTTTTGTGTTTATAATATCTTGCCATAGCCGATCCCAGTGGCCGCGCCGTCTAACGCGTGGGCCTTTGGCCGGGAGCTTGCTGGGATCGTAGGTTCGAATCCCACCGGGGGCATGGATGTTTGTCTCGTGTGTATGTTTGTATTGTCAGGTAGAGGTCTCTGCGACGGGCTGATCACTCGTCTAGAGGAGTCCTACCGAGTGTGGCGTGTCTGAGTGTGATCTAGAAACCTCCAAATAGACGCGGCCTATGTCCGATTTGGGCTGTGGCGCTACAGGAAAGGAAATATCTCGCCATTAAACTATGCCGCGAAGCAGAAAAATTACCTTTGAGAGCCATTTGTTATTGTCTCTCCATCCGTCTTGTGATTCAATTAATACTTCAGCCAATATACCTACTAGGCTATAAGATGGAAGACTGCAGAAGTGAAGGCCGAGTCCTGTCATGGGCAGAGGATTTTCCTCTACCATACTGTCTCGAGACCGGCTATGGGGCCCACTACAACTTCCTTCTGTAAGGTGTCAAGTTTACGAACGCGTGGGACTATACCTCCACCAACCATACTTCTTTGTAAGATCAATTTTATATTTATCGTCTATTTTATTTCAGGATAAAATATATCGCTGTAAGTATAATAGGAAATGATATTTAGAAATATTTTTGGAATATCAGTACAAATACAGAAATGTGAATATGGATAAAGGGGGGATACTGGCGGTCTTAGGTCAGGAACGGTCTTAATTTGCGTCACGTTTCTGGACCTGCAGATAATGATAATGAGATCAATAAGACTTGTTAACCCTTTAAAGACGAAGCGTAATTGTTTTATATAAGGACTCAGTGCGTACCGCACAGTAAACACTCTCCACTTCGGTTATAAAAAGCAATCTCTTAATGTTTTATAAGGCAAAAGTTGCTGTTTGTTCTGAGATCCGTACAAAACACATAAACGCAATGTGGGCACCACGTAGAATTTTTTAATGTTAAACCTGGCAGTATGTAAAGTTACCGCTAGGCTTTAAAAGGTTAATGGATCTGGAACTTCATTAGCTACATCAAGTTCTTCGAAACAAAAAATCGTGCTTTTGACACTACTTGTGCATAAAATGTTAAAAGAAGCTGTAAAAGTGGGGCAGTTTCTAATCCAACAGCCACTTTAAAAGGCAACGGTTATGTACTCCATACCCCGTGTTTCCTGTCGCGGAAATAACACAGAATCACCAAATACAATACACTTTTCTGCTCTTGCCAACACTTTACTTTACTTATGGCTCTTAGTTACAGCAGAAGAGCGGTGTTATTTATAGAATTATTGAAATTTTTACGCTCATTCTTTAAAAGCAAATAAATGTGTGAATTTTAAGTTCTTTGAGTGTTATCTCTTTATTACGGAGACAGGATAGCTCAGTCACTGTAGTGAATAGGCTACGGGCTGGAGAGCCAAGGAACCATGGTTCAATTCACGAAAGGGGCAAAACCTTTTCTATTATGTCTGCTGACCGGCACTACAGCCCACCCTGCCTCCTGTCCCTAGGTGATAAAGCGGCCAGGGATCCATCTGGTGCTGAGGTTAAGAATAAGTGGAGCTATGCCCCTACTCCCCCTATACGACTTTATAGCATGCGCAGGGACAACTTTACCTTTTTTACCTTAAGGTATTCTTTATTTAAAATATTTGCTGCTATGAATTGCGACACTGACGAGGTAAGCAACCATAAGCAGAGCGAATAACTGTTACTTAGCGCGTTTAATAAATTCCGCTGTGCCACGCTTTTTGTAATTCCAGAGTAAAAAAGATTGGAAGGCATGTGTGATGTTTCAGAGAATGCTTTGCGTGCCACCAATGACAATGGCTGGTGTCCTGACCCCCCTATAGTAACATAATGAGTAAGGTGTGGTCACATACTCCAGAGAGGCCGGACAGCTAACTGCAGATTTGTATGTAACTGTCAGTTTGTCTGCCAACACATAATGATATGGCTAACATACTTGATTGCAGTGCACTGAGCTGTTGGTAAAAACACAGCTTCAACTCTGCTGTAACCTGTCATTTGTAGATTACGTGTAACACAGTGAGGTTCTGTGTCATCAGATAATACTGGCATGTAACATAATATTCTGCTGTCTAGTACATGCATGTACACTCCTACTTATGAGCAACACATCTACCAACAACCGGAACTTAAGAACGATGTGCCTTTTAGAATAATCTTGTATTATAAGTTTTTCAGCTTTGTAACCCAACTAAACCCTCCCGTGCAAACATATATGAACGAATTTGTTTATACGTACGGAATAATGTAACAGTGTTAATTATTTTAATTAAATAAGGAATTATTTTTCCTTAATTAGGCCATTATAGCTGCCTGGAAGATTTTATCTTAATGACGTTGCATTCCTAAGCGATATTTTTGTTCTTGCTGTAGTATTCAACAATGTTCAAGTCTTCTGGAATGTTATGCGTGTCAGCGGTGAACATTTAACTCTTGGATGAGGGCGTCGCCACTATTTTTAGGGTGTAACATTCTTATGGCCTGCCAAACCTTGAATATGGAGGTAACATGTTCTTCTGAAACATCTGTAACTGTTTACCAGTTGACATGGCCAAACACCCCAAAATATTTACTATTTAATATATTTTTTTTTACGTTTTGATGGGAAATATATACGTGAAATTTAAATTTGTATGAAACTTGTATAGAATATGCTGTTGTATTCTGCGTCCACGCTCAACTAACAAGAAGGATTTTAATAATCACAAAAGGAACGGTCCATATATAGTACGTAGAAGTTCTTCTTAGTGCAACTACCCAACTCGGGCTTGGCCGCCTCGTTCTTACAGTTTCTAGATCACACACAATTAGACACGCACGCGCAATAGGACTCCTCTGAAAGAGTGATCAGCCCGTCGCAGAGGCCGCTACCTACACAACAAACTAACATCCATGCCTTCAGCGGAATTCGAACCCGCGATTCCTGCAACCAAGCGGCTTCAAACCTACGCCATAGACTACACGGCCACCGGGATCGGCCATTACGTAGGCGTAATTGCTCCACGTTAGGAACATTCGACTCGAGATTAGACTTTGAGAAGAAATTCCTTCTTAGTTAGACTATGAGCGTAATATATTGATGATAAATTGCTGTTAGTAAATATTTTATTGTCTTCCAATTGTTGGGATATTGTTCAAGCAATTCTTTGGATATCTTTCCTTTCTTTGTACTTATGATGCTGCAATTATATGTGTGTGCATTGTTGCAGTTTGTGACTCGGTTTAAAAATAATTTTATACCACAAGCAGTTAACTAGCTATTTCAACTGACACACAGCTTTAATTTAAAAGCAATTTTTATGTGTAAACGTCTTTTGTTAGCCACTGAACAATGAAGATCGAAACTAAAAGATGTGTTGCCGGCTAACTGTTCGCGTTCTAACTGTATTAAAACTTAAAACATCCGCAGATCCTTTTGTGTGCCTTAGATGTAGGTTTGAGAATTCTCTTAAACTGGTCTTAAACATGACGTAAATATGTGGAATGAATTGTTGTGACTTAGGGTAACTAACGTCCATTGGCGGGCTGTTGTGAACGTGACGAAAACTCTGGATTCACTACAAGTTGGGGTGGGAGAGGATCTGTAACAGCTAAGCTACTGTTACCGGTAGATTTCGAAGAACTGTCGTTTATGGTGTCAGCTGATCAGAATAAAGTAGTTAGCTCTTTGGAGCAGAATGTTTCTTGAGAAGATAATCAGACAAACCTGCAATGAATGGTCATCACTAAGGTAATATACCAGATTTGCCTATTTATTTGGAATTAAACAATACGTTTATTTGTGGGCCACATATTTTGTACTTTGTTGGCTGCATTATCTGTTCACACCATTACGTTGTCGAACTGTGTCTGTAAATTTTGTGGAAATCATCATATAAACTCTTTTTTTGTTATTTTCCTGTGCTAATTACTTTCCAGCTTCAAAAAATGTCAGATTAGTGTATAAATTTCATTTCCTGGCATAAGTCTTATAATGTATTCTCAAAGTTGTTCCTTTGCTTAACTATATTCCACAGTCTGAAAATGTACGGGGGATTTGAAGTATAGCTCTACGCATTTCTAACCTCGGTCCCAGATGGAAGTGGCTGGTAAGATTCACGTCCCGGCCGCTTTATCTCCAAGAACAAAGCCCCCAATAGCTTTTGGATAGGAGATTGAAAGGACTCTGTAAAAAATTCTGCCTCTGCGGGGAATTAAACCCCGATTTCCCATTCTAAAGTCCCTGTATGAACGGGCTTTGTAATGTTCGTCATAATTTACAATATGGGACTTTGCAACGTGGTTTAAAGATCGGAGTGTCAGGTAGCGCGTAGTTTACGGTCTTGTCTTCTATTCTTCAGTGTGTGAAATGTTTTGTTACTTTTGTTTTGACCTGTTTTGTTGCCTCGTACTGAAAAGAGTTTCACCGCAAGTTTCTGAGAAACCCCATTTGTGTGTAAAAGACACATTTTATTGCTATTAATTTTGATATTTGAAAGGCAAGACGGGTCGCTTGTGAAAACGGTATGTATGTATGTGCCATAAATTGGACAAAATATTGTGACTTACGAATTTTAAGAGCAGCATCCAAATTTTTCATTAGCTACGAAAGCGTGAGTCTGTTACGTAGACAAAATGAAACTTTAATAACTCACGTAGAGTAAGCATTAGGCTTATATAAAAATTTTGCACCCAGTTTTTAATAGAAATGTCTGTAGTCTTCACGCTCTTTATTATGCAATGTGTCTTAGACGTTTTTCTCTATTTATAACATATTCATGATCCCAGCTGGCGTATAAGCGTAAGATATAAATCTGTTCTTCTTCAAACAGGTAATTAGTCACAGCAAAAAACAAAGCAAAAAGAAAACTTGGCTGTGACTGAGTACCTCTTTGAGGAAGAACAGTTTTGTATCTTTAGTTATAAGTTTTTGTCCTTTTGCTGTAAGACAGGAATCCTAATTTAACTTGTGTCATTCTATTTTATGTTTGTAAGTTTTTTTTAAACCTTATTCCTTACATGTCTTATAGTTTCAAATGGTGTAGACAGTATGAGATTTCCAACCGCTTTACGCTATATAAAACTGTTACAAAATTCGCGCTTCGACGCTTGTATAGAGTACATCTTCAGTGCTGACACAACTAACGCATAAGGCAGTTGGAACTAACCGCATCTTTGTTTTTCATATTTTCGTGGCGACTTAATTCCCAGTGTAAAAACCCAGTTATAATATTAACCCTCTACAAAGGGAATAGTGGTCTCGCAGATCTTTCCCATAAATCATTTTAACCTTTTAAAGCCTAGCGATAAGTTTACGTACCACCAGGTTTAACATTAAAAAATTCTACGTGGTGCCCACATTGCGTTTATGTGTTTTGTACGGATCTCAGAACAAACAGCAACTTTTGCCTTATAAAACATTAAGAGATTGGTTTTTATAACCGAAGTGGAGAGTGTTTACAGCGCGGTACGCAATGAGTCCTTATATAAAACAGATACGCTTCGTCTTTAAAGGGTTAATTAATACCAAAAGGTTCAGTATTATAAACGAAGTGTCTCCTATATGACAATGAAAGTACACCTCACCACTCGACACGATACGCTGCGTGCGCTACACCAGGAAAAGGTATCTACTTACGATCGAGATAGATGTTTGTATGGGCGATCCATACAGTTACAAGTAACTACTATACCTGCTACAGCTTACTTTTAATACTTTTAACACTATTAATATTAAAACATTGTAATTTTATGGTTATTAATTTTATGTATTTTAGAATTTTAATGTTTTAATCACATCCATATGGGCGACGTAATAGCGAGACTGGTGTGTTGGCCTTAC